>VZTG01005027.1:1740290-1872591 GCA_013397845.1 Melanocharis versteri | reverse complement strand
GGGGGGGGGGGGGGTGTATTTTTTTTCCCTGATAATTTTCAGTTCATGCAATTAGCACAACTGAAGATTAGTATTTTAACCCTGCTAACAAGATACCAATTTTTCAGTTTCACAGGAAAACTTAAATCCAGTGCAGTCTGACTCCCAGGGTCTCAGCTGATGATTAACAGCGTTCTTTTCATGTCCCTTTGGTTAACTGCATCATGGACTTCACATGACACATCTATATGTACACACACAGTGTGTGTACATCTATATGTGTGGAACATATTTCTAGGGAAAGAATGTGGAAGTATAAGCCAGATATACCAGTGCCACAGGCTGCAGCACCATAGAGACACTCAGGTCAGCTTTCAGCTCTCTTGGCAGGAGAGCTGGGCCCTGCTGAGATTCATGGTGCCATCACTGAATCAAGCTGGCTTCACTCAAGTGCAATTCTGTCCACACTACCTCTCAAACCCATTTCATTTTGCATTTTCTAAAGGCAGATTTTGGCCCTGCAGACCATAACAATCTGTCATGTCACTTACCAGCAGCAGTACATAAACAGAATTGGAGTGCTAAATATTCCCATTGAGAAAATGGAGAAAGATGTGAATGCAAAAGAAAAAAAATAAAAACATAATTAATTGCAGCACTTTTCTGTCCCAGCTATTCACAGTACAGTTTGAAATGCACATTGGTCTTTCACAGAACCCAGCTCCCCTCCCTATACAAGCAAAACACATACGACTTTTTAGTTCATTTACTTGTTTGCTTCCATGAAAGTTTCGTAGACTTCTTGTGTAAGTGCTGTCATGCAAGTCAACAAAACAAAGTCATTTTTTTAAGTTCTGAAATATACCAAAAATTTTGGAACTACTGATTTCATTAGATTTAAATGTACTTAATGTCCAAGTTTTGATTACTTCTAAATTTTCTTGAAGAATTATTTTTTAAACGGATGGTTTTACACTAGATAAAGTGTAAGTGGGTTAAGATACATCATGATATAGGGTGAATTTAAGATAAACTAGATGCAAGAACAGTTAAAGTTGAAACACGTTTTGATCCTTACTACTGTGTTAATGAATTAGATTTAGGGGAGATTTAGATTACGTATCAGGAAGAAATTTTTTACTGTCAGGGTGGTGAGGCCCTGGCACTGGTTGCCTAAAGAAGCTGCAGATGCCCCATCCCTGGAAGTGTTCAAGGTCAGTTTGGATGGGGCTTTCAGCAACCTCATGGAGTGGAAGGTGTCGCTGCCCTTAGCAGGGGGTGGAACTGGATGGTCTTTAAAGTCCCCTCAACCCAAACCTTTCTATGATTCTGCATGCCATATACACCTTTGCCTCAGTAGTTCAGTCACAGGTGCTGTAGAATTTGGTGCAAAAACAGAAGAGGGCTGGTGAATGACAAGATACATGACCATTTATCTTTGAGCACCACCTACTAAAACAGTTTAAGTTCACTTGTAAGCTTTCCACATAGGTCAACATAACCTCTTACCTTCCTCTTTCAATTCTTTGAAGCATTGCTGACACCGTTGTGGGCACATTGACACCGTGAGAGAATTGCTGAAATGAGTTTAAGGTATACCACGCTTAATTTTAAGAGATGATCATGTAACATCAAGAACTCTTCATAGGATTTTTGAAATACAGTATTTTCTCAATATACAATATAGTTTCATCCTGGTTTCACTTTATATTTTACATTCACTTTAATCAGAAATGAAAGCTAAGACTGAAAACGGGGTAAAAAAATGTTCAGGAACCTAAAATGGCAGAAGTTTTCAAGGCTCTGTTCAACACTGAGAGACAATAGCTTACATTATGCAAAATTACATTGCTTAAGTCAAAGCTCGGTTTGCATTTTTAGGACCATAAAAAATCCCAGTGTGAAACCACAAACTTCTGTCTTTTCTTTCTTTTTTTTTTTTTCTTTCTTGTAACTTAAAAAATATCCAAGTGATTTAAACCATATTCTGTAAAAACAAGTTTCTCCCATTCTGAGACCTCGTGTGCCAAGTTTCAGCACACAGAAAAATTTTATAGGCTGAGATATTAACCTCTCAAAACAGGAGCATGTAATGGAAACTCTGTTAATCCCTTGACTATTGGGGCGTAATGAGGCATTAACCTACTAGCTCTCAGAAGTGAAAGGGTCCAGTTTCTGACCTCAGTTATAGCAATCCACATTGAGAGGAACTCCTTTATTTTCAAGTACTTTATGCTCTCTCAAAAAATTGTTTTCTTTTCCAAAACCACTGTTCCTAGGAGAGAAGCTCTACAAATAAGAAAACTCCGATTTATGAGCTATAGGGTGTTCCTGAAGGTAATTTAAAAGCTGCAGATAATTGTGATTGCATAGCGCAGCTTTACAGAATCATACACACTTCAAGATTATGCACTAGCTGTGTTTGCAAGGAGTAACTGTCTCATTAGCTTTGAGATATTTAATACTATAGAGAAAATCCTAAAGCCACTGGAAAAATATGAGTGTCTCATCAAATCTCTAACATAACTTTTTGAATTAAATTCATCACTAGAGAAAATATTTGCCTGTCCATAATCTAATCATTCCCCATTAAAATACAAGATCCCTGCTTCTAAATTTTTTCAGTCTAGACTCTGATTTCAGCAGCACAAGAGCATTTCAAAGTAACAGATCTTAAAGGTAAATAACTTCTAGAAACAGTTCAATATGAAATATTATGGGATTTAAAACTTGTTACGTGCTTATCAACTCAGTGACACTAGACTGATGGGATCACCATAAAATGTCAAATGTAAGAATAAAGGATAATTAATTCAATAAATGGTAATGTATTTAGCACATACAGACAATTACTAACACACTCCAGGGCAAAAGTTTAAATACTTGATATGTATGTCATACATATGTCACACCTTTATTCCTCAGCACAAAGGTTACCCCTGTGCTGGAATCAGGAGATGTGACTCTGGTACAGACAGAGGTACCTGCTGTCGCCTCAGCTCGGCTCCCTCAGGTAACACGGAAACAAAGATATGACAGCAGAGGCTCCAGCCTCATGAGCAAGAACCCGCTTCACCCAGCAGCTGTGAAGAGCCCACAGCGACACTCACACCATCACTAGGTGCAGTAAGAGTGGGTCCCTAAGTGGAGCAGCTGAATTAGATGCAGGACCTTCAGGGAGGTGAGGAATAAATGTCTGTCTCATGTCCACCACTCAGCAGAGGAGCCTGCATCTGCCTGAGTCTTTAGAGAAACAAGATTCCTCCCTTGGCCACTCATTTTTGGAAAAAAAATTTAGGAAAGCAAGTATCCTCATAACTATTAACTTCATAGGTAAGATGAATGACATCATAAAATGCCATTAAAGATTAAATTAGTTTGGTTCACTAGTTGTCACAAAAGACAACTCATTCCAGCCTCACTTTGGACATCTTGCACCCACAAGAGCAAAAGTCTTGAAGGGTTCTGGCATTTTTTGAAACATTCAGAGCCTTATAGCTCTAAACATATAGAATTACTTCGTATGTTGTATATGTACAGAGTATATAATATTCCAGTGTACATTTATACTGTATAGGATGTGTTATTATATATGACACCTACTGCTTGTTTATAACACACATTTCAAACAAAAACTATCTCAGAGAAAGGAGACAGACATTCTTTGTTTCAAACTTGGTTTAAAATTTTCTCACATGCATAAAAAGTTAGTCTTTAGAGAAATATGTCGAAACAAACTCTTTTCTACAAACAATATCGGTTTTGTGAATCAGACATTTCTGATTAAACAGTGTTCATTAAAATAAGACTCTTGGCAAGTCACAACGCTAACCCAAACATCCTTTCAGTCAGATGGCATTGTAATGCTTTATGAGGAATTTGGACACTGGATCTTCCATTATTTTTACTAAGAATAATTGCAGGCAATCTCTGCAATGAATTCCATTTCAAGATATCTTCATATATACATGCAACTTCAGTAACAATTTGAAGCTAGATATTTAAGCTATTGAGTAACTTATTTGTGGACAGGAAGAAGAATTAAAAAAAAAAAAAAAAAGCCCACCAAAACTTTTGAACAAAAAAAAACTTCTGAACATTTATTGCCTTGCCCACGTTGCTTTCCAGAGTATTGCTGAGCATCTCAGGTATGAGTTAGGCACTAAGAATCATGGGGTCACAGAATCATAGAATCATTTAGGCTGGAAAAGACTTTTAAGATCAAGTTCAACTGTTAACCTGGCACTGCCAAGTTCACCACTAAACCTTGTCCCTAAGGGCCACATCTACATGTCTTTTAAATACCTCCAGGGATGGTGCCTCAACCACTTAGTTCCCTGGGTAGCCTGTTCCTATGGCTGACCATTGGTTCAGTGAATTTTTTTCCTAATATGCAATCTAAACCTCCTCTGGTGCAATTTGAGTCTGTTTCCTCTCATCGTATCACTAGTTACTTGTGAGAAGAGAATGACCCCCTTGCTACAACCGCCTTTCAGGCAGTTGTAGAGAGTGAGAAGGTCTCCCCTTAAGCTCCTTTTCCTCAGGCTATCCACTCCCAGCTCCCTCAGCCACTCCTCATAAGACTGGTACTCCAGACCCTTTACCAGCTTTGTTCCTTTTTTTTGGACACAAGTTCAGACCTACAAAGATGTCAGTTTTGCTGAGCTTCTGCTGCAATTTTAATACAGGTAGCTGTGTATTAAACACAGGCATGAAGCTAGGTGAGAACTCTGTGAATGCTATTTTAGGATTTAGCTCTCAAAATTCAATTCTGTACCCCTAAATCCTGCAAAGTCCTTTCTCTGTGACCAAAGAGCATTGTAGCATACCAGGGGAATTTGTCATCTAATTCTCACAGCAAGCCTCCAAACCCACACTCCCACTTCCTTTCCATGGAAAAAGGGCTGTTGGATGAAGGATGGTACATGCCAGGATTTTATCCTGTAATGGAGACACGATATGACAGCAGAGTGGGAAAGTTCTCAGTGTGCGCACGTTTTGAATGCGTGTGAGCCTGAGGCTCAAACCCTGCAGACAGCCTTAAAGAGGGGTCACATCATACCAGCTCTCAGGGGAAAAGCCTGTTTCCCAGTATTTTTATGTAGCAGCTGGCACATTTGGGGCACTACTGTAAAATAAATAATAATCTTTCATAAACTGAGGTTGACACCCTGCTCCAAGCTCAAACTATTAAGCACTTTGCTTTGCTTCTGCCTCAGAGGCAGAAATAAAGAGTGACATATCCCACATGGCTAAAATTCCTTGGCCTTTCTCTCTGTCACATAAACATTATTAAAAACATGTAAACTTGGGGTTTTTTGCTGCTGTTGTTTTGGTATTCACATTGTTATTTTGTTTGTTTCCTTATTCTACTCCAACCCATTGTTTTCACTTATTACCCATGCTACGAACAATAACCGATGAAGCAGCAAAAGCCCAGTGCAATTGTTTGGGGAGCAGCAGTAGTCCTGTCGTGTCGCCTGGATTTCAGCCCAGAGCACCAGTTCAGCATGCAAGGCTACCAAAAACAGGCTGCAATAGCTCAGATCTGCTGCTCCCACCTAGAAAGACTGGGGAAACTCATAGTTTAAAAGGACCGCGTGCAGGGAAACTCGTAGTGCAGATGCAAGTCCCCTCCAGCAGGAGCTCAGAGCTGAGCTGAAAACAGCACGTGGCTCCCGAGAACACTGTGCTCTTCCAGGACCTGTGCAGATGTATAGCACACAACTTTTGAAAGCACATACTTCTACAGCTCTCCACAGCAAAGGTCAAAACATCCATTTCATTCTGGAAATTAACATTTCAATAAAAAAAAAAAGTTATTGTTCTTATTAATGTCTTGCTACATCCAAATTTAAGCAGCAATAAAAAGACACGAGTTCCAAGTTCTAACTGCCTAAAGCACATCCCCAGAAACTGAACAATCTTTAAAACTGTGACTTGGGCAGACAGCTTTCTCCCAGTAATTATTTTCCATTATTTTACTCTGAGGTATGGTGCATCGGCTTTCCAAAATCATTATCACACAAATACATTTTGCCATAAGCAGACAAGATCTTCAATCTTCATATTAAAATCTGCAACCCATTTCATAGAAACATATTTATTGTAAAGTAAATTGCAAATCTTTGTTTTAAAAATTTCACAACCTTGGGAATGTTACTAATAAAATGCTCATGTTCAAAATATGATGGACTTAAAACAAGGATAAAATTATTTAGACAATTTTTACTCATCCAGAGTGAACAATGCACTCTTTATTTCAAAAGGGTTTAAAAAGAGGATATAAAGCACACAATAAAATCCAACATTTTAATTTAAATATCATAATAAAGAAACAAATCTGCAACTTAAACAAAACATTCCATTTCTCTTGTTCTCTGAAGTAAGAAGTATTCACAGTGATGATATAAGAACCTGCAGAAAAAGATACATTGATTAGATTAGATAAGCATGAACAGCAACAGAGATCAAACTTGAAACCAGCACACGTATCAGCTACGGAGAGCTATTTTTATCATCTTTGATTTATACTCAGCGATGAGACTCAATTATGAGACGCAGAAATATCAATTAAGTGGGAGAAAAGTTTTATTAATGGGACAATAATGTTTTTCTTGCTGCTTGAGTTGTCCGTTTGTTTCTAGCCAGAGTAAAGCATCTTTGAATTTTACAGAGAAATTAGAAGCTCTATTCCTGTGACAGTGAACTGCACACTGCTGAGTTCTCAGGGCTGTTTCTGCAAGGAGTCCATTAGTGTTCATTCACAAACTCTCCCCTCTTTGCCATCCTGGATCACCCCTCGCAGTGAATTTGCAGCTCTCACCCCAGGGCAGCTCACCCAGGTCTGCTGCACCCGTATATGGGAACACCAAGCTGGAAACCTCACCAAGAAGTGCAGCCAAAAATATATTCTAGCTATAAAGAATGCAGCATTGCAAGGTTTGGTTGTTTTTTTTCTTTTTTTTTTTCCTGTTTTACATCTTAGACAGCTTACGCTTCGACTCTCAAAACAGATTTTATCCTAATAAAGGCTTTTATTACTATTATTCACCTGTCATTACATGGCATTAGAAAATTCAGTAGTATAGCCCTACTTTCAGAGTGAGGAACATTCCCATTTGCTTTCAAATGGGAATGGGAAGACAACATAAACAAAACATTTCATTAACATATAGAGATGCAGCTTTATTTATTAAAAAAAAATTGCCAAGACTGCCACCTACACTTAAGAAACTTTTCTATGAAAACTCACTGGCATGAGTAAAAAGAAAAAAAATCTATGGGCATGAAACAGTCTTCAGTCACAGTTTGATTGCCAGGCGATTGACAAAATAATTTGTACCCGTCGATTTTCATGAAGGAAACTTTTACAATGGATTTGCCAAGCAGATTTTTAATTTTAATCAGTAATGAAAAAATGACAACATGGATCACAACAAGACATCAGCCGTTAAATGGGCTTTCGCGATTGCTGTCAGGACGACTCCATTAGACAGCCATACCTTTGTGGGCATCAATCACGCTCTTCAAACTCTTGTACATCTTCGAGATTTAATTAGACATTTAAGTTCTTTACTAGTAATTTGCAAAACTGTCACTTACTAAAAGTGCAAGACACCAAAAAAAAAAAAAAATTTTTTTTAAGAGTGAGAGCGACATTTCTTTTGAGCCCTGAGAGACTGTTTATCTGATTCCTGGGAGCAGTTTTACAGCCACCAGCTCCCTTGGCTGAGCCTGACCAGTGCCTCTGAAGGCTGATGGCTCCGGCAGACGGAGCCGGAGCGGAGGAGCGCCGCAGCCCCGGCGCCTCGCAGCGCGGTGCCGCGGCCAGGGACGCGCTGCCGGGGGACGGGGGCTCGGTGCCCGAGCGCCTTCGCTTGATGCCGCTTGCGCTCAGGTGCGGCAGAAAACACTTCTCAACTTCCCGGAGAAGCTGCTGTGTCCGGGTTGGGAAAAGCCAGCGAATGCCTGAAATGGCGTCTTTCTGAACCGTGTACAGAATCAGCCCCTCGTGTTGCTCACAACGGAGGTGTGCTCTGGGACACTGAGCCAGCGGCTCCAGCGCTCACAAAGCGAGCACCTGCCCAGCGAGACGTCCTTTCCCTAACTTCGGTGCCTCGGGCGAATTTGCGTTACTGAGACCTGCTTTTCTGTTTGTTCAGAGATGCCAGGACATTTCTGAAACAAAACTGGAACTTTTTTAGTGGTTTTTTTCAGTTTGTTAGGGTGGAATCTTTGTCAGCATTTAGCCAGGTCTTCACAGATTTTGTGATGGAAGGTGATGGAGAAGTAAAAGCATCAGCTAAGAAAGTTTTGGGTTTTGGTAATTATCTTCTCTTTCAGATTCCCAAAAGCAAATGCTGTAGTCTCCTTTAAATGAACTTTGGCATACTACATAGCATTAGATCAATAAATATAAAAGGTGGATTGTGAAAACGCTGTTACTCATCAGTGAAAAATTTGCCCTAGGCAAAGATGTACAGTATAGAGTTATTTTCAGGCTAAAGTTTTTGAGGTTTTTTTAATGGGATTTTTTTTCCTCTTTGGTGGTGAAACGAGGAGGCAGGGAAGCTCAGTTTTCCTACAGATCTTCATCACAATGAGGGAGTGCATCAAACTCCAGCCATTTAGCACATAGAGCCTCTTATTAGTCACTGGTCTGAACTGATACAGGAACATTTTTGTATTTTGCAATTATGCCCTCACAAAGATTACCTGTTCTCACCTGCATAAACTCCTTATTGCTTTACCGAGGGAGACAGATGACTCTGTGTCTTATTATTCAGGCAAAATTAGCTCCTCGCATTCCCAAGCAACCACAATCATTGTCATGGCAATTTTCATGACTCTCCTGGGTAAATATAGTACCCGTTCACATCAGTGAGAGGGTGAGCTGTGGCAGGGTGACAAGATGGAGGCAGTCATATATTTAGGAGCATTAGGCTGCTGAATGAGGGGTCAGCCCTGCACAGAGGAGGGCAGCCAGGGCAAAGTCACTGCTGGCTGAGCTTCAACCCTTCACCCTGGTCATCGTGTGCTGGAGCTGCGGAGAGCAGTGGTGAATGCAGGCTTGTGTGAGCCTCCCTGTGCCCCCCCAAGCTGCATGAAGCACTCCTGCGTCTGCAGCGTCCCTGGGAACATCGGCAGCAGCAGAGGCAGGGTGACAGGCATCAGGAAAATCAAAGGAGACGTTTGAGCTCAGAGGGAGGAAGTCAGGGAGTTTCTCAAAGTGCTCAAGGGGACATGCCGCCCACACCAGTCGTCCTGGCCAGAGGAGCAGTAAGCAAAGAGAGCGGGGAGGAGAAAAACAAGTCCTCTCTCCCCTAGAAAATTAACTGGAAAGAAGGTGCTAGGAGATCCTGCTTTTGTGCTGCCTTACCTTGCAGCTGGCACGAGCACATGCCTGGTCAGCAGGTACATAGGGCAAACCAAGGAAAACCAAGAGTAGGTTACCTGCAGTAACTTTGCAGTTTTGTGGTACCCACCAGTTCTTCATGGTACTATCATCAAATCCCTCTGATTAATCATCAGTACCTCAGTATTTCTGAGCTGGAGAGCACAGGGGTGGCGTGTGCATCACGGACCTGCATTTGCACTGACACACATTCTGCCAGACCTACCACAGAAATAATCAGCAACATAGCAACAAAACACTATAGCACTTTACATCTTCCATGAGCTTCCAAACTTCACAGCTAATTAACCTTACACTGCAGCTATGAGTCAGGTGTCTGGTAATAGTATCAATATAAATTACTTTCAAATGAGATGCTGAGACTAACAAGAAACGTGATGCCAGAGACCAGTGCTCAAGTGCTAAACCCCAAAGTTTGACTCCATCTCACTGCTATTTTTATAAACTGCTTTACCTTAAGAAGATACAGGCTTTGTAAATAAATGTGTGCATGCACATGTGTACATATGAAGTCTTTTTCTCCCTCTTTTTGGATATACTTGCACAACGCGCACATACGTATGGTAAAATGTATCATTCTTCACATTAAACCTCTGCTTGCTTCACAAGCAGGGTCCTATTTCAAAGGCTTTTTCTATTTTGGAGAGGCAGTGGCTGCAGGACTGAGAGGATGAGGAGCAGAAAGGAGTGCGGGCACGCAGCTGGCGTGGGCAGCCGGAGGGCTGTGCTGCCCTGGGGCAATGCACCGCGATGGCCCCGCTGCCCATCTGCAGCGACCTGTGCTGAAAGGACCCACGTGCTGACGAAGTGAGAATTACTTCCCAGCAGCAGCGCGGAGATAATTAAACCACCCTAAGCCCTAATGCCTTCCAGCTACTTCAGGAGTGTGCTTGCTCCTCTCCCAACACACTGCAGGCCCCTGCACAGTGTTTTTCTGACTAATAAACCTAATGGTGGAAAAGACCAATGAGGTCACCTGGTCCATACTTCCCCTTGGCAGTACCTTCAATTTCGTTATTCAAGTGCTGCTTCAAAAAGGCTTCTGCTGACTCCATGGGTGGTTCACCTCTGTAAGGCTTAGACAAAGTCCATGGAATCTGGCCAGTAAAGTACGTTGATAAGAGGATGCAGACAGCAAAGCCTTTCTCTTTGATGCCAGGCCAGTGGGTTGCAATGCAGAGGCCCCAGGAACACACCGTGAATCCAGCGTTTATCACTGGCCAGAGGCTTCGGAGAAGGGCTCCCCCCTGGCCACGACCATCCTGCTGCTGGCCCCACCATCAGCCCCATGAGCCACACGGGCAGCGAGCCGAGAGCCAGGGCAGCCCCCTCGTTCTCCCAAACTGAGGAGCTGCCCAAAGCCTCTTCTTCCAGCTTGAAGAGTTCACCAGCACTTTACACTTTTGGCTCTTCAGAACTGTGCATTCTTGTCTAACTGCAGCATGAGTCAGAAGTCTCTTTCAATGCCCCATCTGAATGTATATGTTCTCCTCTATTTACATCCTGTCCTTCCAGCTTTGGACACCTCAACATTTCCCATGTGTCCAGTGTTCTACAGCAGGTTAGTTCATCCAGCAATGAGGGAGACCTGAAGGAAGAAAAGACAATAGCCTTTGCCAAACATGCCCTTACAACTTCATGATGTTACATATAATCAAACTAAGAATCACTAATATCACTATACAAAAATGTTTGTGGTTATCCTAAAGGAAAGAAGAGTAAGTTAACCTGGTGCCTAGGATAAGAGCTTGGTTTGTGAATTTTTCTCCTGGTTAGGTATTTTTAGTTTATTGAAAGAAATTAGCTTGATCCAAAAGTAAGCCACTGAAATAAAAAATTGTCAATCTGATAACAACAGATGCTTTTGAGGTCTTTTTTTCAGAGTATCTGACATAAAACTCATTGAAGATAACAGGTTTTTTTTCACTGGTTTGGGTGGACTTCATTTATACGGCTCTTATTTCCTTGAAACAGTTAGGACTGATATTTATACTGTTTTTATGCTAATTTTTTGGTCTTCTAGTGTCAGGTTTGTAACTGATGATTTAGTAACATTCTATTCCTTTCTGTGCATTTTTCCATTTACTTTACTAATGCTACAAAAATCTCAGTCATGGACTCCAGCAATTTTTAATAAATCTACATTAGCAGATGAGTTTTATACTTCTGAGTAATGGATGTAAACTTAATATTAAAAATATAAAAGGATTGTATGTAGGCCAATGTTTAACCTCCACTAGATCAAGGAAAACTGAAGTAATTCAATAGGTCTAAAATTTGCAGTTTGATATAGAGCCATACTGGAGATTGTGGTTTGTAACTTCCATACATGAAGTGGACGAAGGTGGCTCTAAACACTTTATTTTCTCAGCATGTCTACAGATTAGACTTATTTCAGTGAAAGTCATGATCACATGAATGTTAATCCTGTGTAAAATGTTCCAAGACAAACATTGCTTCATTTTGGATATTGGTGATGAATCAAAGTTCAGCAGAGGTGAGCTGAAATTTTATATTGGATGTATTGACATATTTGGTTTTGTTAGCTAATTCAGCCTGTGAGAGAATGAGCAATAGTCACCCAACAGAATCTCACATCTCTAGATTTAAGATACTTTTGCAGTCAGTTAAGGCTCTCTGATTACTACCAGCTAATTTCTAATGAGGTTGGGCTGTAATTTGCAGGTTTGCCTCAAGTCCAACTTCCTCCATCCTCAAAGCCAAGTGTTACATCAAATAAACCTCAAAATTCCCACTTAATTTTGACTTCCACTTAACTCCTTGACTATCTGCCACTGTTCACGCCCATTCCCACAGCTATTATTTATACAAACACACAGACATACTTGCTCTTCAGTTGTAGCGTAAAGATCTTGTGCTGAAAAGGGTCTTTTTTTGATGTAGAAAGGTTGCAGCGGAATTCATCCTCTCCCACAGGCTCTCCTGAAGTTTCCATTCCTGTGAGCCTAAAACCAGAAGAAAAAAAGTAAAGTCATAACTTTGAAAATGAATCCTTGAGGACTCTGCTAGAATTGCTAAAAATCCATGGCTTTGTGTTCAGGAAAACTCACATTATTAGGTTTCTTGAAGCCTCTGACAGTACAGGCAAAATGTAGGTCCAGGTCCTTGGCAGATGTTGAACGGTAGGGTTATGCTGCTTTTCTAAGCCTTATCTGGCCCATTATGATTTCTATGCAACTTTTTTTTACATGTAAGTACCATTCATATCCAGGAGCATTCGGCATGTTTTCTTTTCTATATTCTTTTTCTCTGGTTATCTGACTCGCTACCAAAACAAATAAACTAAAATAACCCTACACACATGTCTATTGTATCGTATCCACAAAGGATTCTGTTATTACATATGCAGAAGCGGAACTTCTAGAAAATAAAACACGAAACAGTTTGAGTCTCTAAGGCCAATTACAACTACTCTGATTTAAAAGGATTATAGAGAAGCAGGCTCTGTGCAATAATTTCCAGTCTAATTACAATTTACAAAGAATCTTCATTGTTGTCAAAAATATTTAATGTGCCTTGGCATTTAGCAAATAATCTAATTCTTTTTTTTTTTTTTTTCTGGTCACACAACATGATCGTACACAATTCTCCAAGCTGTTTACAGTGAGCAAAATTATCCTTGCAGCTAGATGGCTAGATCCTTCTGAATTGGTAATCAAACATGATTGTGATTGCACTGAATTTTTAGTGCTGTCACAAGTGTATACTTACTAATCTCACAATGAGAATAGCTGCAAAACCCTAAGCTTTATGAATAAAATTCTCCATAAGAGCAAGAGAGAGAGAGAGAATGACCAGTCTTTAGTAGGATTATTTGCTGTCTAATAGAGGTCAGAACCCCAATACAGTTTAACAGTATAACAGGCATACACCTAAATGGATATGTCAGTTTTTACAGTATTAAATTATTTAGCAGTAATTACCCCAGCATGTGGATACTATAAATGTAGGTCTTATAAGTGTGAGAAAATAGTCTGCTTTGTTCATTCAAATTGATGGTTTGGAGGCCAGCTATAAAAGTACCAATGGTTGCCAGCATTCTATGTGGTGTGGAAGTGGATAGAGACTTCCCCTGCTGAAGGAAATTTTAAAATAAAGCTAATTGCAAAGGTATGTAAAAAATAGGAAGTGGGGAGCTCTGTCTATTCATGGGACTGGGAAAGTGCAACTGAAGTACCACAATGAGATTGAAGAGACATTCCTCTCGTCAGCCAGAGACTCCTAATTTTGGCTCCAGAAGAGCCCATGCTGAGTAACAATCCATTCAATATTGGCTTTTCTGCTGATGTTTCCAATACAGATGAGAGTTATTAAGACGAGTTTTAGAGGTGATAGGTTTGACGGGTTCATAGAAAATAAAAATGCCATCTATTGTTACGTAATATTCAACCTTGATTCAAAGACCAGCAAAGAAAAGTACCATCGACCAGATGCCAGCAACTAAGCCATCTATATTTCAAAGAATACGTATGATGCAAGATTTTTATTTGCAGCAGGGTCCTTTGGATTCTGCAGCAAACTCTAGAAGTTACAGCAGCTTCCTTCAGTATCCTCATGCTGACATTTTAATTAATTAAATATAAATCTGAATTACACAGTTATTAAAGAGGCATCTGCCTTGTTTACTTTGACACTAGAGCTTCACCTTGAAGAATATGGGATGTACTTTGTCTTAACAAGATAAGCATTTTATGAGTTCTTTCTCCTAAAAAGACAAACAGTGATATAATGTGAATTCAGCTGATTCAACAAGATCCTGTATATTTAAGTAATAGTGGTGGCATTTCAACATTCATCTCTATGAACAGCAGAGCTAACAGCATTTAGAAAGAATTTCAAAATACACATTGCTCAGCAATTATTCCAGGTTGTCATCAGATTCAGGAAAACAGCACTACATAATTTTATACTCAACATAATGTTCACTAACATGTAGTCTTGTTATATATACTCTGTGATAAATTCCAGGTGTGTGAGCTAGGATTTCTATCCTTTGAAAAATGGGGGGAAAAGTAGCTATGTTCTTTATTCAGCTCCATTTCACAGCAGCTTCAGAAATAAAAAACCTCAGTTCAGTAGTTTTGTCATATCAGAGACACTCTTATCTGGCTCAGTATCATGATACTTGCATATATCACAAAACTTCTGCTTATCAATTGTGTTGTGGATTCAAAATCATTCCGAAGAATCCTATAACCCACACAGATCTACTCAGTGGATGGAGATGGGGTACATTTACCCATTTTTTTAGAAAAATGATAAACACAAAATGGATAGCAGGCATTTTGTTGTTATAACAATTTGGCATCTTCTGAGCAAATGTATTTGCTTACTACCTATACCTCTTCAAGCTGTCAAGTAATTAGACAACCACTGCCCATTCTTCATATTACAAAGTTGATTAAAATGGCAGAGGCCAGATGCCCAGCTCACTCACAGATTCTTTAATTAGAGGGTCTCCTGAACCTCCAAACCACTTGAATGAAAAAAAAAGAGCAATTAACACTTTTCCAGGGCTTCCTTCGTCCATCTGTCACTGCACAGGTGAAAAAAAAAAAAATAAAGGAAGAAAGAAAAGATTATAATGGATCCTTTCTCCAGAAAACACTGGACCCTGAGTGTGCTCCTCCAGCCAGTCCTTCAAAAACATCCCTCCCTTCCCCTGCCAAAGATGAAAAGCCTCTAGGTTTTCAAATATGCTAAATGCACAGAACATCATCTAAGGGAGAAAAATCATGTGGAAGCTACACAGACGGGCACAACATGTCTTTAATCACCCCCATTTCCATCAGGCAAGAAAGCCTCACAAAGCTCGGGTGGTTAGATGCAAGGGCTTGACATGTGAGGGCATCCACTTCCCACCCCCATGCTGCCCCCCCAGCCATCCGCGGTATCAAATGAGATCTGTTATCAGCCTTAGTTAGATCATAATGAAATAATTGAAGGACTCAGCTGAGGGTGACTGCAGTGTAGTGAGGTGAATTAATTTTCCCACCACAGCAGGGCATGTCAGATCTGGCCACGAGCAGGTCAAGCCATTATTTTTTTGTGGGTGTGTGAAAGTGATTGACTGGATTTCTGCACTTCGGGAGGGTTCGTGGAAGAAAAACAAAGGTGCACCTCAGCCTTTAAATGGCAGGCACAAAGGAAAGCAAAACAGTTCCTAAATTAACACTGAAAGAACCTTTTTATTCAAGATTAAAAAGAAACTTCATGAGACTTCAGAAATTTCATCCATCATCTGTAAAACAGGCATTTCAATCCACTCCAGGGAAGATAATATTTTTTTTAGGGTTGTAATAAGTTTATGGCTAAAATGTTAGCAATATGCAACTTCTAATGATCAATATCACAGCTCCCACTCCCGTAAATGGGGCCGCTGCTCTGAAGATAAAACATTCAGCGTGACTCAGAGAGGTATTTTGGATCCAAGTGCTTTGAAACATTGTACTGAAGGCCAAACAGCACATTATGTGCTCAGTAAAGCTAACCAAATGTCTATCATTTTTCCCCAGCTATTTAGGCTTAGGGACAATTGTGATTTTCAAAATTTCCTGTGTTGTCATAGGCTAAAACAAAATTGCTGCTTTTGTGAATTTTACTAAAAGCAAACAGCTTTATATTTTAAAAGAGCTACTCATTTTAATCAGAATTCACGTAAAACCTAGCAAGGCAAGCTGCCTTGCAATTCTGATTTTTCTCTTAAGAAGAAAGTACCTGAAAATCAAATAAAATTTCCATGTTTTTCTCTGTATTTCCATTTCAAATTTTTACGTGGTGTCAGCTCCGTGTTTACATTCACCAGCAATAAAAAAAAGTGAAGCTCTACTACAGTACTATATTATTTGGTAAAGATTTTTTTACTGGGTTTACTTTTTTTTTTTTTTAAGTCAGTACTACTGAAAGGAAAAAACAGCCTGAGTTGTACATTGTGTTGTATAATTTTTCCAAGAATGGTGTTGTGAAGAAATCATCTGACTGAAGCCATCCTTGGAATCTGCTTCAACTCACAGAAATCCCCTGTCAATTTCCATTGTGGCCATGAAGAGGAAACACAATGTCTTGCCTCAAGAAATGGAAAATACTTATTGAAAAAGTTCACCAGTTCTTGCAGACTCCTAGTGATGATTCGAAAGATGAGTAGTTGGAGACCAGAGGAATCTTATGCAGGAATTAAATAAGGTAATTGGACAGTAAAACAGTATTTTAATGTAAAACATTCAAGGTGGAAGTGACTACTGAAAGCCAGAATTCAGAAGATAAGATAACTGCACTACAAGCCATCCATTTCCCCCTCATTTTCTTCCTGAATCTAATAAGGAACAGGGTGCTAGTTACCTCCTGTGTTTGGATTGAGGGGAGAGGCCCATTTTAAGAGGTGGCTTTGCTAATTCCTTTCTGTTTCATTTTTTCCGTAGTATTTAGATAAGAAGAAGATGGAGGGAGAACTACTCAGATTTCTCTTCTAAAAAATAAATGAGATGAGAAAAAAAAATCTGCAAACATCTATATAAACCCCAAGCTGTGCTTTCTTAATTACAGAAGAGGCTGAAACACCTCTAAAATACCCTTAGCAATTATTCACCTATCTTTCTTTTTAGCAACTTTCCAGGTCCAGTCACCTCAGAGGCTCCAGTGCAACCTCCTGACAAGCTGAGTGAGAACAAAGTGATTATTTAGCATCAACAGAATACAAAACCTAATACTACAGCACCTCAGCTGAAAAAAAAATCCACATGAAAAAATACATTTCTCATGAGATACTAATACTAGCTTATACCAATATCTGGACTATAGCAGGAGATCCCAAAAACTCTTCTTCAAAGAAAAGGAAGGTGTTGCCACATTTTTACTACTTAGGCATGAAATCTCCATCTCTAGAGACAGCACATATTAACAGCTCATGAGAAATTTTATGTCAAACCACTTTTAGGAAGTATTCTTTCTCTGTATTGTCTTTATTTTCCGATTGTTTTATGTATATGTATCTACATATACATGGGTATGTGTGTATATATATGTAGTTCTCTCCTGTGTCTTCTTGCTGGTGAGCCTATGGCTCTCTCTCATTACACCCTGAGCTGTTACTCCCAGTCCCTCAAACACAGGAACCTCTCTGCTGCTGAGTACAGTTTGGGTAAGAAACCATCAAACTCTAGCTCCAACACTGATAGGACTCGGTGGAAGACTGTGTGGGCAGCTGTGGTAGGCAAGGGACAAGAAGGAAAGGTAAGGATACAGCCTTTTCTTGAGTAGGGAGGAATGAAAAGAACCCCAGCAGATGCCCATATTAAAGTATTTTCTGGGCCTCATGCATCAAATTTTCCCCAGGCAGCTCAAAACTGAGGAAGCAGAAAGTGGCCTTTTATTCATTCATTATCCTGGCTTAAATATCTGTTTCAAAGTATGTTCCTCTGCTCTGTTTCTTGCTGCTTCCTGTCCGTGCTGCCCATGAGATGGAAGCCTCCTCTACCTCTGCAATCCGCTGACAAAGCACAATACAAAAAAGCTGTTCTCCAGGGTACACACCTGTGCTTATCACACCACCTTTTTCCCCTCCCTCCTCCCTCCCACTGCCGTCCTCTGATGTCTCATACACAGAATTTTGTTGGCCTGAGACTTTAAGCCCCTCCAGGCAGAGACCATGTCTTTTTTGTGTGTGTTTCTAAGGTGCTGCTCCTCTCCCTGGAGTTCAGCCCTTCGTTGCTCTTCCATTTCTTTAGCAATGCAGAGCTTTACTCCCTTTCTGACACAATATCCTACTTCAAAAATGTATTCAAACTGTTGTGGGTCTTGAAGCTCCAGCAGCAGCAAGGCAGAGTGTTCTATAAACGGCATGAGCGCTGATTGGTAGTACCATGTGTTAATTGGCAATATCTGCCTTCAGTAGGCTCTGCAATGTGTTATATCATACTGACTAGTTACATACCCATGATAGCAGGTATTAACTGTTTGCAGGATAAATGTGTGCTCCTTTGAGGGAAGCATGTGAATTTAGTAGTTTTGTTTAATTAGCCTTTATGGCCTGTCAGAAGCTGGAAAGTGAAGAGAGCATCCATCGAATGTGACATGCTGTCAAAACCAGGCAAAGCAAGTATTGTCTCAGCCTGCTGTATAGTTCCTTCAGAAACATCCCCTTGAGATAATCATCTTAGCAGTATCAAACTCTTGGCAACCCTGACCTGATCCAGAGCTCACAAAAGGCAAAAGTCTTCCCTAGACTTCATTGGTTTTCAATTGCATCACTGCTGCTCCTTGGGACTTAGCGGTTAGACAGGACTCAGTTCCCCTGAGTTCTGCCCCAGTTTGGTAAAGAGTGACACGGTTCAACAGTATTCTCTAGGCTGTGGGAGCAGGGGGGGTGGGGGTGGTTTGTTGGTTGGTTGGTTTCTTCCAAACCAGAGGGCTCTTTCCCTGACCATGGAGGCATTTTCTGTACCCATATCCTGTACCCAGAATCCATCATCTAGCACCATTTTTCTCTGCCACCCCAGCCCTGCTCACTGCTGCTCCCACGGGCTTTGAAAGGCTTTGCTCAGCAACTGCAAACCCAATATCCCATCCCTTGTGTGCTACCAAGGAAATCCCCCTGCCTCTATGCTCAGGTCTGACCTCGCATGTGCTGTCTGAAATCCCTCCATTGTCTCTTCTGTTTAAAGAGGCTCAGTCGGTTCTTCTTCAGAGCTGGCAAACCCACTGATTTTAATGAGATCTATTATTATCTTTGGATCAAAGGCTCACTTGATGGCAGCTATTTGCACCTTTCACCATAACAGTAATTTAAAGGTGACCACAGGCATCTTCTGTTTACTCCTCAACAGTACCTCATCTTTTTTCCACCCAGATTGGAGAGGTCTGTGGGCACATACTTGACCAAGAATGAACCTGGTGTGTGCCTTCACTGTCAACAAAGGTGTAGGAGGGGGAAAAGGGAATCTCAGTGTTATAATCCACACTATTTCCTGACAAATTCAGGTGGAATAAATGCTTTCGTTTTCATCCTTTTGTAGGCATCACTGTAACCTTTTCACTTACACAGCTGACTTTACCTAGCTGGCATCCAATAAAAACTAGAGCATCCAGTTCACTACAATGGTATAGGAATATATCACCCATTTTTTACCTTGCCTAAGCCCCTGTTGCTGGTGGGAATTACTGGTTTCACTGGGCTGGTCTATTCTACTTTAGAAATGTCAACTTCATCCTTTCTTCTATCATTCTATATGCACTGCTGATGCAGCTGTTTTAACCTCTGGATTTATGGGAAAATAGAACTTTATTCTAACAGCTGAAATCTTAATTTGGGCTATTTCTGAGAGAAAAGGTGGGCCAGAAACCTAGTCATTTTAATAAACAGCCAAATTTTACTCTACGCAGGACTGAGATGATAATCAGCTGATTACATCTGAGAGTGATATCTAATTTATAATAGTGGTATCACAGACTAGATTTTCCAGGCTGTCCAGTTGATGCACTGGAGGATGCCAGGTCTCTGGCACGTCATTTTTCAGAATGGGTTCTGATGAGCAGTGCTGTATGTTAAAAGCCATTAAACCTAGTAACACCTTCTTCAATCTTCCAAATATCTACTAAGCCAGGTGCAGAGGCACATGGCTGAACCTAACATACTTTGCAAAGTACTAACATTGCATATTACCACCATTTATTACAGGACTACAAAAGATGAAATAAGGAAAATGAAACACTTGCACTATCTCCAAGAGCAGTGGTTTCATTCGGTCTGTTTGCATGACCTATAAAGGAATTCCACGTAACTATTCTTGTCAATCATGTTCAAATAGCTCAGCCCTGCCCTTTCTGTGTCACTCTTCCTTCTCTCCATTGTGCTCACAATCACTGCTGCCCACCCTCTTAGCTATTAAAGCAAAACATTCAACCACAAATTGTTAATTTTTGCAGTTATACACACACTCTCTCTTGTCTATTTCATGAAACTACCGTGTATCTCGTTTATTTTTTATAATCGGTTCCAATTAAATATCACTAATTCGGTCTTAACATCTCATTTTTTACTTAACTTCAAAGGCAGCGAAGCAACTTATACACAAAATTAATTATGTCTATTATCACTCAAAGAAATCCACTTAATTCTGTCAAGCCTGGCAAATGATATAAAAATGTTGGTTTGATAATATTAACATCAACAACTTAAACTGTATTTAAACTGGGAAGGAAGAAAATAGAAATAATTAATTGCTCATCACAAATCTGCCCAATATGGAATGCCATGTGCTTCTGCTTGTCTAATAAATTAGTTTGCTTTCTCTGCACTATTTTTCGTGAGGTATGTAAGTAGTTAAAGGAGCATATTGAGAAATGAACAATCAGGTTAATGAGGAAAGTGACTAAAAGTTAATAAAACCAAGGCCAAACTACTGAGGAAGATATAGAAGGTTTGAAATGTTGTCCTATGTGAGCAGGACTAGAAAGTGTTCACCTTTTCCCTTCTATTCTTCTGTTTGTATCCTTGTCCCTGATGTGAGAAAACTTAAGAGGAAAAATAAAACAACAAAGGAGATTAACTGGGACAATCACATTGATTTGTGTGCTAAAAACTGTGAAGAGAAGGGCGGAACTCAGGAATCTCAGACTTCCAATGTTACAGACACTGTGATGAGTTTACTAGGGCTCTGCACGGGAAGCAGGTATGTCTGAGCAGATCCTTTACATCGCACCAGCGCCAGCGGGAAGGGGAGCAGCTCTTAGCAGCCAGCACTCCTACTTGCTCCAACCCACCCAGAGCCCTGGCAGCCAAAGGGTGCCACAGACGCCTGCACGGGTGGGTGTCACAGCAATCTAAACAGACAGACCAGAAATGAATTTCACCACCAGAGATTAGCCAGCAAATTAAACTCAATCTCCCTGTCGGAAAAGCACAGCGATGTGAAGTGCCTTCACCACGCTCCCGAGAGCTGTTCCTGCCCACAGTGCCGATCCAACACCAGCTTCCTCAGCCCCAGTGAACCCAGAGACAGGGAATGTCAGAGGTTATGGCCAAGCAGAAGCCAGGAGGAGATGATGCACTGCCAGTGTAACCCCTAGAGAAGGGATGAAACCTCACTGAAAGCCAGCATCTGCAACAGCCTCCCACAAAAGAGAGAGCCAGATCCACCACAAGTGAAGTTCATTACTCTGTTTACCCAGAGGGAGCAATATTGACTTATACAAAGGGATGGTCCAAAGTCCCACATTTATTCCCAGGGCACAGTCTCACTTAGGTGTTTATACTGCCCCTAAAATAAGCACTTCACAGTAAGTGTTTGCAGAGTGAGGTATTACTTACCTATTTTCTGACACCAGAAAATTCCCCTTTTGATTAGCCAGTCCACGTTCTCACACATTTTTCTCACTTCATCTTCTTAGGCCATGTTAACCAGGTGCATACCAGGACCAGGGCTGTCTTCCAGGGTGATCTTTCTGAGGAAAACTTTGCAGTTTTGAAAGAACCAAAAAAACACATCAGAGGGAAGAGTGGAGGTTTCAAAGCTGGGTATGGAAATGAAAATACAAACCACTGTAAATTATTTAAATACTTTCACTAGAAGTATTGAGTGTGAGGAAACCCAAGTACTGAAACTTAAAGGTCAGCTATGGCCTCACAGACAGGCCAGGGTGCCTGGGAGCCCCAAAACTTACTGCCTCAGAGGTGTGCCTGGCACTGGCATCTGTAGGGCACTGTGGGGACACAGGAGAGCCCCACCACCAGCAGGGGTGAAGTCCAGGACCACCCCAGCACAGACAGCCCAAAGGGTAGACAGCAAAGAGGGAACAATGAGGAGCCAGGCTGGTTTTAACGGAAATCTGCTTCGCTGTCCAGTTTTGAAATCATTTGGAAGATGTGTTAGAACAGGCCTGTTCTTTTGAAATGACTGGGTGCCAGCAAACAAGTGTGTTTTTAACAGAATAAATGTTTCAGCACAAAAGCTTTGACCAGATTCACAGAGGAGCACAGTCTGCTAAATGTCTTCCTCAGCAGTCTTCTATAGGATATGAGAGTCTGCTTTAACCAGAAAAATAAACGCCCAGCTTCTTAACTCATGGTGCCTCAGCTCACACCTTGTACTATTATAGGTCAGCCTCCAGCATTTAGCCAAGATAGCAATCTGTGACAAGACCTCTGCTGATCTCAGAAATCCATCTATAAGCCTGTTCCAAAGTTCAGAGAAGATGGCAGGAGATTTTCCATAAGCCTCAGTATACAGAAAGACCTTAATGAAGAGCATGGATGTTCCCAGACAGTTTTCACACATTCATGACTGCTTTTCCACCCACTGAAAGGACCGATTTTATCTTGTAATGCTTGAGTCCAACCATGACATGTACTGATTGGAAAATCTCAATGCCTGAAAGAGGAGCATCTGCTAAACAGGGATACAGGATTCTGCCCTGACTCAATCCCTTCACTACGTTTCAGCATTGAAAAGGGGATATCATGCCTCCATTGATTGCCAGTACTGGATTCTTAAAGCAAAGGAATATTTTCTACTGACATAAAACTCCCAGAGGCATTTCCTAATGCCAAACTCACTTCCTTCCCTGCAAGGCAGAGAAGGAAGTAGACATGTCTTGGAGGGTGTTTAAGGGTATAATCTTCATTTTGTCCCCAAACCTCAGTGGCAAAGATTCCCTTAAGCAGCTGTTTCAAATCACAGCAACAAAGCAACATCTAACTCACACAGGGAAAGGATAGCCAGTAAATTCAAGAGTTAGTCTCCTACCAAATGGATCCTGGAGTAGAAAATAAATCAGTGTTCTGCATCTAGTGTCCCTCTACAAGCCTCTACCTTCAGCAATGAGAGGAAAACTTAGCAAAAATCACCTAGAGCAATAGACATGGATAATTTAATAACCATTTGGAAGATGAGAGATTTAAGCTCTTGAACCAGCAGTGAAAGCAAGCTTGAAGTCAAAGCCTTTCTCCTTGGCAAATGTCCAACAAGTAGCTATTCCTGATTTGCACAGACAAAGCGTGTTTATATCTTTCATGCAAATTCCTATGCAAAAGAGGGGCTTCACAGCAAAAATTACCCCTCGCCCCTGTTCCCTGTCATCCCTGCTGGAGAGCACACAGTATGCTTGAGAGATCTTGTCCAGACCCACTGGGAGGCTTTGACTAGAACCCTTTGCTAGCACATGGTCCTAAGTGGTATCAAAAATAGTAATTCAGCCATCTCTAAGCAAACAAAACAGAGACTGTAAGAGACAAGGGCCTGCCAAATCTGAAGTGATGCATGTAACATTTTTCTTTCAGGAAGAAGGGATGTTTTCCCTTTCATCTGTTTTCTGTTTGTTCATTTGGTTTCATTCATTTACAAGAGTCTCCTTTTAACCAAAGGGGGAAAAGTTGATGTTTATTTACATCCTCTCTGCATAATAAGGCCCTGGCCCTCACTCACATTTGTATAGTCCCACTTAAATCAATGAGATTACTTGCCTGAGAAAAGTTAAATAAGTAGCAAAGTCCTTGAAGGAGCAGGGCATAAAATATCTACCTATTCAGATAAAATAATTACCTCTTACAATAACCCATATAATCAGATTCAGCAGTTGTCACCCTTTTTCCTCATTTAATCTATAAAGTTGTGTTCTGTTTTGTTGCTAAATCAACACAAAGTTACCAGTGGAGTTAAGGAGGCTGCACCCAGTCTGATTTCCACTCTGCCCGACATGCAGCCCTTTGTTATAATCATCATAACAATATTAAATAAAAGATAAGAACCGCTGTCAAAAAGCTAATCATCAAAATCTGGAAATCACATAGTGAATCTGTCAGTCATCTGAACTGGACGGGGTCATGAAAATGAAAGGGAAGGAATGCGCAGTCCACAGATGATGCTTACATGCTACTAAAAACCAGCCAGGCAAAAACATATATGCACAAGGCTGAGCAATTTGTCACCCTGGGCTATCATGGCTGTTCCCCTGCCTATTGTAACAATGCCAGCATTCAAAATAGTCAGAAAGGAGCTTACAGGAGCTGAATGCCAGCACATGTGTTTTTCCAGCTGGAGCCGAGTCCTGGACCAGTTTCTGAATTCTAGTTTAAGTTTCTTACTCTCTCCCTCAAACAGGAAAAACACATAATGCAAAGACTGAAAGCCCTAAAATAAAAATGTTGAAGAGAAACTAATGCTGGAAAGAGTCCTAAAAACATAGCTGCGAATTTGGAAGTGTTAACCATCCCCCTGCTGCACACATACCTTCCTCTCCGCAGAGCCTCCCCGAGGTCTGCCTGTCCCCAACGCCGGGGACCGCAGACCCCCCGCACCCTCCCTGCCATGCACCCACAGCCCGGCACATGCCTGGCCCTGCTGGGGCTCTTGGGCTGGGAAGGGCTTCCTAAGCATGCCTCAGCCTGGTGTTGAGACGCTTTACCTCTGAAAATTCCAAATGCTCTGATGCTGTCACTATATGGGTCTTGCAAATTAGCAGAGCTGCCCTCTCAGCCCCTCGCCTTCTTCAGCAGGAATGGTTCCATGCGGCACAAGTGCGTGTTTAGAAAAAAAATTTTAAAAAGATAGTTGTCATCCCTCTCCAAAGTTTCCAGCCATCTACTCCAGGCATAATCATTTCAAAGTCTGCAGCACTTCACATTTGGTTAAAACCACTTCAGTTTAGAAGTGATTAGAGGTTGAAGATTTGCAGTTTAAAATTTAAATTAAACTGTTTAAAATTATTGGAACACTTCACACATTTAAAGCAAATAATTTTTTTATATTTATTTATCTTTCCTTCCCAGTGGTTCTGGATTTTCAGTAGCAAACTGCAGAGCAGAAGCAGCTATTAAAGAATCAGAGAGGACCAGAAGTCAGATTTACGTTTTCAAATCCTAGTAACTTATAAAGGAAAAAGTTGTGAAAACGACTATGTTTCCACAACAGCAAGGACAGAAAAAATATCTTTAGATACATAAAGAGAAAATCATGGGAATGAAGAATAATAATGTGTGGTTTAAGTCTTGTGCTAAAATATTACTTCAAATCATTTGCAGCCAAATTCCGTTATTTATAAAAAGGCCTGTAGCAGAGGCAAAAAAAGCACACTATACTGTTTTATAATTTCCTTTTAGTTTTCTAAGATTTCCTACTTTAGTGACAAATTAACCCTTTACTCCAAAATAATCTCTTTTTCTTTCCCCCTCCAAAGACACAGACAACATCCCTAAACTTATCACTTCTACAATTTTATGTGGCACAACATATTATCTGTATTTGACCCGCAACTAAACTGGATTTCCATAGAAATTAATCATGAGTTACTCCCGAGAAGCAGCAGTGTTTGTGCCAAATTGCAGCTCCCCATTCATAATAAGAATGGCACAGTGCACACCCGTGTGTGAACCTGAACAAAACCAAGCCCTTACACAGAGCACAGACTGATGTTTTCAGCTCGGAAGCTCTGACAGAGCAAGCCATAAAATAGAGCATTTTCTAGTTTGCATCACTACTAAAACCAGTGCTGGAAGGGTGGCACTGGCCTTTGGACACAACTGGAAGTGTGGGCTTGTGTTGTTTCTCCCTTCAGGGAAGGAGGTGGAAAAGAGGACAGGCCTCACATGCAATTCTTTTAGTGCCCTCAAAGGTACATTTACATACATTGATCACTGGCTTTCATCAGTGTTATATAATAACAGTGTTAAATAATCTTTATAGTTAACAAAGGGTCATTTACAGTTAGGTTTTTATGGTGCTTGAACTGCTTAATACTGTGAGTGACAGAAAAAGTAAAGAAACATAAAGCTAAGTGAAAATCAAACCCAAGACATACAGCATCATGTTTAACAAACCCATCAAAAGCAGTTTCATTCCTCTCTTACACATCCTTCCTATTATCAGTAGCTAATAAACCCCATTTCCTCATTAGGTTCATTGACAGCTATATATTAATGTGAAAAAGTAGATATACACGTTGGATTAGAACTCTGCACTAATTCTTCATAGATAGAAATCTATGGCAAAAATAAAAACAAAAAAAAAGGGGGAGGGGGGAGGCAGAAATAAAAGAAAAAAGTTGGGCTTTTTCCAAGTACCCACAAGTAATACTCAACACTTGTACATTTGGTATTCAAATCTTTTATGATCTTTATATTAAAACTGCCTACTTGCCACATGCCTTTTTAAGCAGTACTAGTCTTTGACACACACACTGAAATCTACCCAGTGTGTTAAAGTTATTGAACTGTTGCGAGCTTCCTGACAACAGTGCTCTGCTAATGCCAGTTTTGATTCCACTGACATTAATCTTGGTAGGGCTGAGATGCTGTTAATACTCACTTCCTAAGCGAGGTAACCCCTTCAAAGGCTGACACACACCACCTCGCCTTGTTCATCAAATATATAATCTTACTAAATGCTGTAATCTTAAATCCCAACCTAGAGTAACTAGCAGTGCTTACATTATCATTTTTCTTTAAAGTTCATCTAAAGGGAAAAAAAATTATCTATTAAAGAATTTTAGATTTCAAAATCAAAACTTAGGACCACCACCTTCTCCATATACTGCACCAAACTTCTTATTAAGCTTTAATTTTAACACAGTCTAAAATTATTTTTGCCTTTCTGCCAGTCCTCCCACGCTTCCATGCACACAACACACATGAATCTTCCAGAAGGTCCCATTGAATTTTTAAAGGGCTCTTTTTTTCCCCCCATTTGACAACTTTACATCCTCAAATTAAAAGGGGTAATGTGGTTATAGCATGTGATGTAGAAGGAATTATAAAAATGGTTCTTCATTGCCAATGCTACTCAATGACAGCTCATTTTCTTGTGCCAATAGGAAGAACAAGATTAGAAGTGACTCTAATTCTTACCCAGACTTCAGGCCGGTGAAAGTCAAGTTAAAGAAATAAGGCTCTCAGTCTCTGGAGGGCAAGGGTACCAGTCACTTATTTCTTATGAACACTTGCTGACATGTGCACTAAGCATAATAATAATAATTTTATTTATAAAGTGCTCCCCCACTGAAATGCTTGGGGCATTGTACAATATCATAAAAGCAATTTAAAATACATTTTAAAACATAGGAAATAATGGACCACCCTCTAATAATAATAATTTTTATTTAGAAAATTATGACAAGAACACTGGCCTGATGTTAGACTCCCATCAGCTACAGCAGAGGAGAGAATAAAAGAGAAAGAAGGAAAAAAGAGGAGAAGAGAGGAGGGAGGGAAGGGGAGGAGAGAGGAAAAAGAAAGATAAAGACGAAAATATGAGAGGAGGAGAAAGAGAGAAGGAAAGAAGAAAAGAAGGAATAAAGGAAAGAAGGAAAGGAAGAAAAAGAAACAGAGAGAGAGAGACAGAAAAAGAGAAAGAAAAAGAAAGAAAGAAAGAAAGAAAGAAAGAAAGAAAGAAAGAGAAAGAAAAAGAACTCTTCTGGTTTTGATTTACAAGTTTTAAGGCTCCTATAGCATCTGTGTTTAAAAAAATCACACATTTCAAGTAGCGCTGTTTTCCTATGTATAATGAAAATCATAAGGGAATAATATGACTAACAAATTACAGTCAGGTAGTTAATTCTCAGCTCCTGTTAGCTGGCATTGATGCTTCAATTTTCCAGACTAGCTTGAATTACTTAATTTCCCAGCTTTCACTGTTGTGAGTGGTATTCCGTATAATAATGCAGGAGCAGTTGAGTATTTTTTTCCTCTCATGTATATTCTGTATGTAAAATTTTTAATTAATGTTTATTTAGGGATAAAAAGAGTAGTTTTTGCATCACGGGAATGGCCAAATTTATCATACATGCTAATCTACTAGTGTCAGCAAAGTTACCCTAGGGATACCTTTGGCTCTATGTATCACACTATCGTATATAATTCCAATAACGGGCATCTCCTGGGGAATAAGAGATAGAAACCAGAAGGAGAACCAGGAAGTCCAGGGCAGAATGCTGGAACATGCTTTGACAGTGCCTGGCACTGGACATCTCCTCCCCGTGCTGGTGTGGACGGGCAGTGACCCTGGTACACCCGCAGCACCGCCCCGGCGAGGGCCCTGGCCAGACCCCGAGGCTGTGGCACTGCTCATGGTCCAGGGCTCTGGGTACAGCTGGGCAGAGCTGGGGACGTGTTTCCTCCAGAAGAGCAGCTGTGAAATTCCCACTGTGATTATCACACACACAGACTGATTCTGCAAAGCATGTTCAGAACCACTGAAAATTTTGGCTAAATGGGACTGGGAACGTCAGGTAGGTTGTGCCTTGCAAGGCACAATCAGAAAGCATAGATCAGGTTCCTAATTAGGACTCTACTAATTATTTTGAAAGGATGGATATGCTTAACAAGAAATTAGCTGAGTGTGCTTGTACACTCCACATTCTCTATGCTATCAGTGTTTTTGCACCCACACTTAGAGGTAAAGAACAGACAGAAGTAGAATTTAATCTGTCTGCTGCAGTGAAACACAATTAAAAATATTTCCGTAAATACATTAGCAACAAAATGAGGGCTAAGGGAAACCATCCTTTACTAGATGTGAGGGAAAAGAGTGAAAAATTATGAGGGAAAGGATGAGTTACTTAATGTCTTCTTTGCCTCAGTCTTTAATAGTAAGGTAAGTTGTTCTCTGAGTAATCAGCCCCCTGAGCTGGTAGACAGGGATGGGGAGCAGAAAAAAAGAAAAACATAATCCAAGGGGAAGTGGTTAGTGACCTGCTACACCACTTAGACACAAACAAGCCTGCGGTGTTGGATGGGATCCACCAAAGGCTACTGCAGGAGCTGACTTTCCCACAGCACTGTCTTGGGCAAAGTGGCTTTCCATGGTGTGCACGGGTCTACTCTTCCCTGCATAAAAAATTGGCTGGATGGCCATGCCCAGAGAGTGGCAGCAACTGGATTTACATCCAGCTGGAGACCAGTCACCAGTGCTGCTCCCCAGGAGTCAGTGTTGGGGCCAGTCCTATCTATCTTTATCAATGATCTGGATGAGGAGATCAAGGGCACCCTTAGTCAGTTTTCAGATGACACGAGGTTGGGTGGGAGCATTGATCTCCTGGAGGGTGGGAAGGCTCTGCAGAGGGATCTGGACAGGCTGGATCGATGGTGTGAGGTTCAGCAAGGCCAAGTGCTGGGTCCTGCCCTTGGGTCACAACAACTCCTGCAGTGCTGCAGGCGGGGGCAAAGTGGCTGGAAAGTGGCCCAGTGGAAAAGGAGCTGGGGGTGCTGGTGACAGCGACTGAGCATGAGCCAGATGTGCCCAGGTGGCCAAGAAGGCCAGTGGCATCCTGGCCTGGATCAGCAAGAGTGTGGCCAGCAGGACCAGGGCATTGATTGTCCCCCCATATTCAGCACTGGTGAGGCCACAGCTCGAATCCTGTGTTCAGTTCTCGGCCCGTGAGTATAAGAAGGACATCAGGGGGTTGGAGTGTGCCCAGACAAGGGCAGTGGAGCTGGGGAAGGGTCTGCAGCACAGGTCTGATGAGGACTGGCTGGAGCTGGAGGAAAGGAGGCTCAGGGAGGAGCTTATCACTCTCTACAACCACCGGAAAGGAGATTGTAGGCAGGTGGGGGTCAGTCTTCCCTCCCAGGTAAAAAGCAATAGAGCAAGAGGAAATGGCTTCAGGTTACTCCAGTGTAGGTTAGGGACAAGGTTTAGTCGTGGACTTGGCAATGCTGGTTTAACAGTTGGACTCAATGATCTTCAGGGTATTTTCCAACCTAAACAATTATATGATTTTCGAGAAAAACTCAGGATAGATTCATTTTCATAGAAGCGGCTGAATAACTCTCCAGATTTGCTCCCAAAGTTTCAACAACAGTGTCAAGAAACCCATTTAGTCCATCTGTACACTCCCAAGAGAAAGGATTATAGCTTTACTTATATTTTGGATGACCCCAAGCAAGTCTTTGTACTTTGTACAAATAAAAACACATTCAAATAGCATTGACTAGCCTCTCACTCTCAAATGTGCACATGTGCCCAAAAGGCAGTCAGTTCTGCTCAGGAATAAAATTGAAATTATTATAACCAACTCACCACTTGATTTTTTTAAAGCCTTTTTCTATATCATTTGCACCTTTTCACTGAGTAGAATTACTTTGGTCTCTAAATTATATTTTCCTCATTGAATTTCCGTGTTGCATGCTCCTTTGCATGTTTCATTGCTCAGCATTATCATTCATTAATGTTTCAGCTGCTTTCTTTTGTCTGCTGCCCTTCTCCTGTTAACATTAAGTTTCTTTGCTAGTCAAATAAGTTATCCCACTCTTTTTATAAAGCCTTGGTTACGGCTTTAAAAAAAAATAAAAGCAAGAGGATACAAAATCTTCAAATGGCTTATTAGAATTCAGTATGACTGGCAAGTGTCATTTAAAAAAGAGATACTGCACCTTTAATAAATTTAATCCACGTCTGATTACAGAGGAAGAAAGCTCTTTTTTAATCTTACAGGGCTGGAATATTGCAATAACTGTTCCATCTGATTTTAAAAATAAGATTTGCTAAAGGTCAACGTATCTCCTGGCCACATATGCAGCAACATTGAAATTTCCTTGGCCAGGGAATAAAAAGATTCTATCATTAAAAATAAAAGCGCAAGGACATCTTGCAAGCCCATAGGGTTTTTAGAAAGAGAAGGAGACATTTCGTTATCAACTAGCAATCATAAGATTTTTAAGCAATATCTCTAATCTGCTTCTCTTCCCCCCACCCCCGCTCCCCACAACCCCCCTTTCCTTTTCACATCAAGGTCTTTTTATCTTCCAATTTTGCATCTAAAGATGAGGTGAATGCCATTAGCTCAATTCAACCTCAAGTGTAGTCAGATGTGCCTGTGATTTCTGAAAAGCACTGTCTAAGGTCACATTAAAATGTATAAGAGCTTTTCTATTCCTGAGAAGGGGGCTTATTACCCATCCATGGTGTAAGGGAGTAATGTCAGTGGCCATAGACTAGGGTGAAAACAAAAGAGATACCGGGGTTTCAGGCTTTTGTCAGAGAACCTCTCTGCCTCCCTTTTATTGCTGTCTGAAGCCCTACAGATAGCGCCACAGACTGTAAACTTGGGCAGCGCTGGGGGAGAGAAAAACAAGTTAAACAGGCTCAGACTCTCCTCCCCTGAGCCCTCATCTTTAAAAGGTTAACTCTTTCTGCAAAAGTAAAATCTGAAAGCAGCACTCCCCACCCACTGAGGGGTTTTGCTCCACTCACTTCCCAGATGGGATCACCGCCACCGTGGGGGCCACCAGAGCTCCAAGCCTGCCAGAGACAGTGGCATCCACTTCGCTTTGAGCACACCAGTGTTCTCGGAAAAGAAACCTGGTAAATGCTCCTTGGGATTAGAGTCAGGACAAGATCAGAGCTGCCAAATTTGGCAGCAACTTGGAATGCCATTTTTTTTCCCTTTAATTTAGAAAGGGCTGCCAAGAAAAGTTAATGAGTGTTTACCTGGGCACAATGTCCATATTTTCCTGCAATTGAATTAAGGAGCTGTCACTCAGGGATAATGCGAGTCATCAGTAAAAAATATTACAGTACCAACAGTTTCTGTTTTCCTTCTTTCTTTAGGAAAAAAAAAACTACCAGTCAAAAGAAAAATTCAATCACAGGAGCTTTTCAAAAACAGATATTCATGCCCTGTTTTAAAACACTTTTCAAATGTAATTGTATATTTTTGACTCAGTTCCTGTCTCAGACCTTTCTGTGTGATGTTATAGCTTTAAGTACCTTGTAGATATCCCTTCAGGGCCATGTGCATGGCTGACTTGCAGCGGTCTGATGTCTTTAAGAGACTGCAGGCATGCTCTTTCTACTGTACAACTCTGCACTGAACTCCCATGACCTGGTACAGAAGATACACTCTCTTGGTGATCTACTGCTGAAGCTGCAGGTAGGCCTTTTCTGGAAAAACAAGGGATTATTTCCACAACTTCAACTGCCTTTTGCCCTAAGGAATGGGCAAACTAAAAGCATGAGACAGGTTTTTTTCTTCCTTTTTTTTTTTTCCCCAACAGCAGGTCTGATTCATCTCCTCTCCAAAGCACATTAAACACAATCTAATTTATAAAGGGTGGGCCAAATGTATTCAGGGCATAATACTTCTGAATGCTACACTAGGAGTTAATCTGACCCATAATTTTCCAGCTTGGTAAATTTTCCCATCTTGCAACAGCGATGCCAGTTAAGTGACTCACTGTGATGAGATAATGTAGTGACTTAATTACCATTGTGAACAATGAAGTTACCGTGCCATTTGTGCACCTTAAAATGGCTCACAAGCTAGTAAAGGTAGATCCTAGCTTTACTATGTACCATGGAGCTTATAAGAGGGAGTAATAGATTGATATATCTCTTTCTTTGTGAGTAGGGTTGAGACCTTCTGCAATATTTTTTCATGGGACTATATATTTTCAAACCTTGCCTCTGAACTCATTAGCTTTTTCCCATGCAACTCCCTGTGAAAAGGGAGCTAAGGCATGTTTGCAAACTCCAGGCAGCAACACAGATCTGTAATGCAGTCTGCACAATCATTGTGGCATGCAAAGAAAATCGCTCGTGCAAAGGAGGCTTTGACGTCTCTGAGATGTGTTTTGTCTCGTAGACAACATTAGCTTGAGTGAAAATCACTCTGTTTCTATGTGCTGACAGTGCAGTTGACATGCACAGGTGATCCCAGTATAGGTTTCATCTATTCCAAGTACAAATAGCAACGAATATTCAGCATCCCAGGCTTTTAGCCCAGGCAAGGCAAAACCTCTCCTCAAGTTGCCCTGCTTAAGATGGTATCCAAAGGCAGGCCACCTCTATGCACTGCAGAGACAAAGCAAGCTCTTCTAACCCTTGTGGAAAGATACAGTGTGCTGTGTTTGTCCCTTTTTGAGAAAAACAGCCATCAGCTGGTCAACAACCATTCCTGGCCTCCTGTGACAATAGATTTAAAAAACTGAGCTCTTGGGTACATGGCTGTATTTACCCAATTTGTCCTTCGGTTGTGTCAGTGTTGTCACTTTCCATGAAGCCCGTGGAGCACAACAGGCAGCCTTTACCTCAGCCTCACCATGTCAAGCCAACACTTGACCTCAGTACAAAGCACACCTGGTGCCTCTCACAGGACTGAAAGCGCTTCCTCTGCAGACTCCAGCTAGCCTAGGATCAGAAGGATGAGTTAAATACATAACTTCAAATATAGTCAAAGTTTCAGTAGGCTACTTGGTTGGTTTCCACACCCCACATGCCAAATACATCCTCTAAATTACTTCCTTATTTGTCATTTATGTACTTTTGAATTTTAATGAATAGTTCTCTCGTTCTTTGCCAAACTCCTATATTCATAGAAAGCTGGCATTTCACAAATATCAAAGAGTGCTGCTAAGTGAACCAACCTCAGAGAAACTCAGGAATCATCATTCAAATTCCTTGTTAAAACAGGAAAACAGCTAAATGACATTTATCTGTTAAAATACAAATAATATTTCTGCTTATCCCTTCAGTGCTCCTGCACAGCCTTAGAATGTCTACCAAAGTGTTTGGGCTGCAATTTTGTTATGATGCTTTGAACTCAGGTTTCAAAATCTGCAGCAATATGAATCAGATTGGGATTTCAGTTCTCTGCTGTTCTTTTTAATAGGAAGGCTCATAAAGAAATTGACCCCTCTTTCTTTTTTGGCAGCCATTTGACAGTAGATCATCTTTCTTTTAGTAACCCACATCACTGTTTCCACAGTAATACTGCAGTATTTCCACAGTAATACTGCAGAGCACGGACATATTGATAACTACAGCAATGTGAAATATTTGTTTCATATTCATCTAGTTTTGTTCTATTTATTTATTTCTTTAGAAGGAAGGGGTTTTTTTCTGATAAGCAATCTCTGACTTAAGGAACAGCTATAATTTTTGTTTAGGGAAGATGAAAGACCTCCTCAGAGATCAAGGAAAAGAAACAGGGAAAGAAACAAAGGTGAAAGCAGCCCAGGTGATTTTTTTCTTCACAGAGCCTTCCAATACAAAGCATTGGCAAAGAAAAGCAAGGACAGGTATGAGACGCTGATCACTGCATCCTCCTGCAGCACAGAGAAAAAGATTTTAGAATCAAAAAGCGTTTGGCTATCTTCTGTGATGAGAGATGGCTGCTTTGTTTAGATGGTCTCCACTAAAACAGAGGGCGACAACTTCTCAGGTACAAAATTGGCTTGTTATGTGGGCTTTAAAACACTCTGAACAGAGAAGCTTTTACTTAATGCAAAGAATCAAGTGTGTGCTTTTAACACACAAAGACAGAAGTTGAGGATCTGAAATCGGAGATGAATAATAAGAGTACTAAAGTCATAAAGTAGCTTTATGTGAATGGAAATTCTGTATGGGAAACAAGCAAGAAGAACTAGAAGTATCACTAAATAATGGAATATATGAGTGCAAGTGAAACCTTGTAAAATGATTCTCATAACCAGAATATCAGTACAGACAGGTTCAATTTATATAGAAGAGATGCAACGGGAAGAGACAGAGGAGGGATGGTTTTGTATGTGAAAAACATCTCCAATGCCAGCAGATGACAATATGAAAATGGAGAATAGGGTAGTGAAGTTTTTGGACAAAGACAAAAGGAATGAAAATCAAAGGGGAATCTACAGGAGGTAAATGCTATAGATCACCAAGACTGGAGGAAAGGAAGAATAATAATTCTTGGACCAACTCTCAAGATACTTGTAACCACAGGATACCCTCCCCACTAGAGAGTATAATTTCCCAGATATTTACTGTGCAGCTAGAGTGAGATACAGGTTACATCAAAGAGATTTTTAAATAGTGTGGGAGACAGCTTCATAATCCTGACAGGAGAGATTCCAACTGGTAGAAAAGTCAACCTGGAAGTAATTCTTCCTTAGAGGCTTGAATTAATCATGTAGAAGCGACCAGTAAAGAAACTTTGAATGAGTCAACTACCATGTTCTTGCCCTGAGAGGAAGGGATTCGTGGCAAAGTATACATTTTAAGAAGCAATATTCTGAGTAGAAATGTAATTTAAATCCAATTCTCCTGCCTTCAAATCAGTGACAAAGCAACCATTGATTTTGTTCTTTGATGCTCGTTTCATCTTCGTCTAGAAGTCAATTCACATTGAGATGAGAATTTGCAGCTCATCAGTAGTTCTGCACGAAGGGCAAGAATTCACCTACGAGAGGTTACAGAGATGCTGTCTGAGACACCAAACCCAAGTGCCAAACCTTACCACCTAGTCAAGAGAGAGACATCTCCCCGGGGTGTTCCAACCCACCTAAGATCTGATTGCCCTCTGGATACAAGTAGGACTCTATGTGAAACACCTTAGGCACCTACAGTTAGGAAGAATTAATCCCCTGCTGGATGCTCACGCGGATGCTGTTATGCTTCCACTAAGAATATTTTTATGTGAAGCAGTTAACTCTGACGGTATCCATATGGAGACCGGATAGGAAATAGTTTCAGTGTTGCATACTGTAGCCTACTTTTCCTATCTAAAGAAGACTGACGGATATATTAAAATTCATCTGTGAGAAAGCAAGCTGTGAAATCTCAAAGTACATAGGAAGTGATTGTTTTTAGGGTCTACATGAAATTCTCAGCCATTGTTTAACCATCAAATGGTGGTCTGGGGTATTTTTTCCCATTTTTGCTTTTGATGGTAGAAATAAAGCTTTCAGGCAGAAGGGCAGAAGCAGTACACTGGCTTCTCTTATTGACATCTTTCCATCTCTTTTTCTGAGACAGATTACTTCTCTGTCTTCTTCCCAGTAGATTAATGTATACATTTTTCCCCCATTTAAATTTATCTTTAGTCAATAAGAACGAACAATTGCAGTGTACACCATATTCCAGAGATTCTTTTTATGCCATGGGTAGTATCATTAATAATTTCTATTTCTACTAGGTATGTCTTACCTGGGATTTCATTTGCCTTTTTTACAGCCACGTCATTGCCAATGGCATAGGCACAGCTCTGTGTATTAGTTTGCAATGGTTGAGATGCAGGCATTTGTCTTCTGTTTAAATGAGTCTCCTTTTTTCTTGCAGAAATTCTTGCAACTGTTTCCTAAGGGAAGTACTTTGCACTTTGTACTACTAAATTTAAACAAATTTCTAGTACTAATATTCTCCAGATCATTTGTATTTCTCCTTCTCTCAGCTTTTGGAAACACAGAGCCAGTTATACAGTGATGATGGAAACTCTCATGGTTTCTTGTAGCATGAAATCTAGGGCTAGCAGCAAAGCCTAGAACACAGAGAAAAATCTTCAGACTGTGTAAATCAGCAAAGCTCTTTTGATTCAGTTTTCACAAGGATGTGGCTCTAAATCTCTAGCATGTGTTCAAAAAATGTAGTCCAGTTAATGTGGAAGAAAATCCAAGTGCTATTGTTCTTTTGAAGACTGAAGATTATTATTCATGAAATGTACTGGGACAAGAGAAATCTCATAAAGAAAAAACAAACCGAGAAAAAAACAAATATGTAACATTTAAAATTAACTTGAAGATTTTTATCTTAGTATGGAAAATAATTTTTCTACCATAGATTTGAGATGTTAATAAGTTTTCCCTTATGCAGACTAACTTGAAAAGAATACAAATGTCATAATCTGGATTAAAATCATTCCTACTCTATTTGAGATATGCATCTCGTAATCAAGAATATCCAGGTCCCCCTTTCACAGGCACTGCTATATTCCCCAGGGGTTTTCCATGCTGAAGGTAACTTATGCAGGTAGAAAATTTAGACAGAGTGAGACTTAGAGCACTAACATGCAGGGCTGGAATTTATGTACATGTGAAAAAAATGGATGAACTAATTTTAAAACTGTGTTTGCTAGATGCACGCTGTCTCTTAAGGGCTGTCTGTTGCCTCTCCTGGGTTCTCAGAGCTCTCTGTGAGCTCGGAGTTTCAGCCCTTTACTGGATAATCACCAAGGCAGCTTGTGATAAGTATCATACACAGTGAAGGAAGCAGTTCAGAGTTTCTGAAGGCAAGGTAAATAGGCTTCCATTAATTGGAAAGAGCACTCTTTAATTACTTTTCTAGCCCGGACTAGCCTATTCTAATATATATCATAATTCAGAATACAGTAACTAATGTCTGCAGAATTTTCATTACAAAGGGTGAAGAGCTAACTTTTTGGGAGCCAAGGGTAGTTATGCCATTGATTTTAACAAGGTCAAGAATTCACCACAGATAGATAAAGTTGTTCCTCACTAGCTCTCTCTGCTTGCGTGAGCAAGAGCAAGTCACTGCTCCAGACTCCTGTGGTCTCTCCCACAGCTTCTTTTTATATTCCAGCCCATTAGCACAGGGACTATCTCCCCGATTTGTTTGACTGCACTAAGAGGGTGGGAAGAGCACCACACAAAAGGTCTCAGAGTAGTTAAAAAAGGCTAATAAAAATATAAAATAAATGTAATCAAGATTTCTGAGCACCGGACACATAAGAAGGTAAAACCCACCCTGGATCAGACAGCAATCTGCCCAGTGTGTGCCCAGTGATGGATGTGTGGGGAAGCAGCAGAGATGCAGCTCCAGGCTGGGCCTTGTCTGCAGTTTACCTGCCAAGCTTCCTTCAATCAGTCTAAAGATCCCATGAAGCAGAGTTTACTTCTGAAACATATGGTTTAGCAACAACCACTGGAATTTCATGAATATGTCTGATTCTTTTTTTTAACTAATTTTTGCTTTTCACTTCCACTATATCCTGCTCTCCATTTTGATTATGTACTGCACAAGAAAAAGGAAGGCTTTGTTGTTTTAAACCTAGTAATTTCACTGAATTGTGAAAATCAGAGCCTAATCCTTCCCTAATGACATTCTCTGCAATATTAATTATATACCCTCAGAAGTTCCTTTCCAAGCTAAAAAGTCCAATTCTTTCCAGTCCGCAGTGTATGGAAGGTATTCCTGCATCTGGTAAAACACACCACATTTCTCCATAATTGCATGCAGGATTTAAGATACAGATATGCCATCAACATGCATAAGAACATAACAATGTTTATTTTTCCCACTATTCTTTACCTAAACATTCCTAATCTTCTCTTTACCTTTCTTGAGCTGACCCTTCTGAACAGCTCTCTGAAATTATTTAAACATCTCTGGGCAGCTATACCATCCTGTCCATAGATACATGTAGACATGGACAGACAAGGATTTTGGGGAGGATTCCTCCCTCTCTGTAACAGTTTTGCAGTTACCACCATTGAATTTCCTCTGCCATCTAAAAACAGAGTATCTCTGGATTGTGAGATACTTTGATCAAAGCTACTAAATGAATGCTATCAGAAGTCAATTTTGGTAGATAACACTCTTCGTAATTTTTTTTCATAATTGATCCTATTTTATCCTACTCAACTCCAAATTATACAGGAGTGTGACGAGGTTTCACAGTCTCACTGGAGTTCCCACTGAAAATGGGAAGCAATATTGATGGCAGAATAGATCATACTGATGCAATCTTATAGGAGCAGACAGCATACAAGAAGACACAGTTGATGCTCCATGTGGCAATTACAGAATTTAGCTGTAGCACTCCAGTTGAATACTTGTACCATCTCCTAATTAAATGATTCCACTTCACAGGACTGCCATATAGTCCTCTGATTGAGTAAATAAAGGACTGTACAAACTTCCATCATCTTAGCAAAGTTTTTTTTTTTCCATTTCTTCTTTTCCTTTTGGTCTTTGATGATCCCTCTGCTCCTACACCTATCATAAGGTAGGAAATACAAGAATGAAAAACAGTTCTGAAGAATAAATAAAATAAAATGTTATGGAACTCAGCATCCCCAGGGCGCATATGTTTTAAAAAAAACCACCTCCAGATATCCTTAATTATATGCTAAATTTCTCCTGATTCTGATTAAAGAATGCCTGCATTCCTTTTCAAAAATTAATATATTCTATATAAATAATATCTAGGATAACAGAGAATATTCTCCAGTCGCTAAGCCAAGGAGGGAATCATTTAGTAAGTAAAGGCAGGAGCCATTATGATGCCATCTCTCCACTGCACAGGCTGTCAGCCAAAGAGCACGACACAGCTGCAGTTTTACAGAAGGATTTTTGGAGTTCTGTGATGTTATTAAAAAAAAACAAACCTGTTTTCCACTTGTATTCTCAAGACAATAAAAGCTTTTCAGGCCCTTTATTATATTTATAAATAAATAATCTATACTGACATATAAAGACATTATTTTTTACAAGTACAGATATAATAATAAGCACATAAAACATATGGTTATGCTTTTGTAGATATGAATAAGGATATAGGTATTCTATAAGGCCTGTATAAAAACATAGGGAAATTATCTACTATAATGTCAGGGGCTAAAGGAGTTGTGCCCATGGTGTCCTATTATTCAATAATTTCCTATGGAACACATCAGATATACAGCTAGTGGAAAAGTATGAAGAGATCATAGTTAAATTATTTAGAGATGATCAACATCTATGGCATCCCATCACTTTTCTCCAGAAAAAAAGGGTGAGACAAATTAATCTTTTCTAGAACATCCCTGAACTGGATGATAGGTGAATTGCCATAGCTTTTCCTATGCTCACACATCACACAAGCCTCATAGCTTACTGGCAATTTTATTTTAAAACAAGCCTCACGTTCTGCTTAGGATGCATCAATAATTGCAACTTTCAGTACATAGGCTGGGACTGACCCTTACAAATTTTTAAATTTACCTTGTAAATCTTGAGAACCCCAAAATGAGGTTCTCTTCTTCTGTTTAGAGAAATGACACACGTGGTTTACAAAATGTTTCCCCAGCAGGAGAACGCTAGCCACCTGAGTACTGCGTGAGGGTTACAAACGAAAGCCCATGAAAGTTGTTTTCCAGGAGCAGCAGTGGTTAACACAACCCGTCAGAGCTTTATTTGTCAGCTGGGCTCTCTGTGCCAAATCCAGCCACAGGCCACGAGGGTGTTCGTGCCCTCGTACACACGTGTGCACCCGCACACACAGCGCACTTGTTGTTGCAACACGCTATTAAGATATTTCCTTCCTTTCATACAGAGAGCATTACAGAGGATTAACCAGCTCTCCCTTTCTTCCCAGCACTCTGTGATTCTCCAAACTCGGAATTCGTGTAATTCTGAAATTCAGACTGGAGGAGGTTTTCCTCATTCTGTGCAGATCAAAGGCAAACAGGGGAAAAAAACAAAATTATGCCTCATATACAATGCAAGGGCCTCTTCATTTCTAAGTTATGCAGATGACCCCTCCGCAAAAATAACAATCTCTAGGAACTTGGAAGAAGAAACTGTAGTCCCAGTTGCTTTGACCTAAATAAAGTGTCTGTGTAATTATCTTCAACAGGGCTTGCCAAAACATCATTTTATACTGTTCAAATGCATATTCTAAGAGGGGATGGAAATTTGAGGGACAGGATGGCAAGCAAAGTACATTTTATTTCTCTGAACAATTAGAAAGATTATAATAATACAGCAAATACTGTGCATCCTGCCACTATGTGCCATCTTCCATCCCAAAGGATCTCAAAGGGACTTGTCACTAATTCCATTTTTCTCGTTCCAAAAAATAACATGTCAACCTTTAACTATTTTGTTCCATGCAGCACAATACGCACTTAAATTTCCTACTACCCTTTTCGTTCTTGTGAAACTGCCAATGTGCATTTGTTAGGGATTTTTTTTTCCAGTGTCTTGGGATTCCATACAGTCTTGATAAACAGGCACCTTTGCTTAAATACAAGCCAAATTTTTCTCATAAATCATACCTTCCTTCTTCATTGCAGGCATTTTGCAAACCTTTTGCTTAAATATTGGAGGTGATTGGGCAATTTTAGTTATGCAATAAGAAAAGTGATAAAATCTTATTTTGAAAGGATTTGCATGGAAGGAAAATCTCAGTTCAGTCAGTGAAAACTGAAATTAAAAAAGGAAATTTAAAGCGAGAATTTTCTTTCTTTGATGAATACTTTTTTTCAAAAAATTAAACTTTTGGACAAAATGTCTATTGAACAAATCAACAAAACTATTTTAAATTGATAATCCATTACACAGGAAAACATGATTTACAGAATGATGTAAGAGTTCAATAGCATAACATCTTTTTCGTGATAGAAGTACAGATTGATTTGTGAGATACACACCCCAACAGCTGCCTGAAACAGAAGATATGTCAAAAAAGGAGAAATTTATTCACCATTTGAAAGTGTTCTGCAGTTAATAAAAGCTGAAGTTCAATTTCCTCAAAATTTAGAAAAATGTATAAAGGGAATAAACATCTCAGACTTTCTCCTCATTATCTTAAGCTGACATTTCCTTAACCTGACAAGTTAAATTCAGGAGTCTTTAGGACATGACTGTTTGTAACTTCGAGACAGATTTTTATAGAGAGAAAATTATTCCCTGACTTGGAGTCTGTCCAGGGCACTGCAGAGAGAAGCATCTTGAGAAAAAGCGATCTGGTCAAAACAAGGGATACACTCATGTTAAACTGTTTATATAAAAACCTCCTCCTGGCACCAAGACAAGCTGTCAGACACTACCACAGTGACCATCACAAACAAAGCAGTAAAGCATTTCATCATGAATGTTATCCCACACTGTGCAATTTCAGACAATAGACACCAGTTTGTTAGCAACGAGTTTGAGCAATTTACCAGGAAATGTGAAAGCTGGTCAAGTAGAGAAAGGAAAATATTTCCAGCCTATTACAGAAAAGTTCAACAAGGAACAAAAGAGATGATCTCTCACAAACATGATCTTACTAGGTTGATATCCAGATGCAGGCCAATAGTCCCTGTGCTGTTAGAGCTTTATTAGGGCCAACAGTGAAAGGATAGGTAAGAAAAAATTGAGACTTCCAGAGTTCAAATCATACAATAGGTGATGAACTAGAAACATCTCAAAACTACCATCAGGAGCCCCTGTTGGGATCAAATGCAACTTCATGAGAAATAATATATTTGTGAGGAAGATCCGTGTGTTGAACAGATAAAGTTTCAATCATGTCACACAGCAGTGGCTGGGTATATTATTCACAAAAATCACAGATACACACTTATTACAAACTCAGGACATTAACATGAAGGTGGTACTGAGGTTCAAGCTGCAGGATGTGGAAAGGAGCATAGCAGAAAAACATCCAGTAAACATCAGAACAGACTTTCAAAACACCCTGCTAACAGAAGAACCAAGTACAAGCCAGCCTCTTATCATCACAAGAATAAATTGCATTGGCACCAACATCAAGATGCCTGCAAGGTAAACACAAGGCTTTGTACAATACTGGCATGAGAAAGCAACTCTCTTAAACCCAGAAGAAAACATGTTAAATCTCCAAGCAAACTGGAAGCTCACAAAAGCTATCAAAGAAAGAACTTGGTGTGAAACAGTGTTAAGTTATATAATTGGGGAGAATTTTAAGTCTGTAAGAAAGTTCTGCTAACCACATTTAATACTGCTAATTTAAGTACAGTGAGAATCACATTAGGAAAGGTGGCTTCCCAAGAAGGGATATTGTGTTTTGATAGGCTGCTTATGTGATAGGTTTACGTATCTTTTATTTTATATATATAGATTTTTTTTTAAAATATATCTATATATATAATATCTTTAAAATCTCTTCTTTCAAGAAGTGCCTATGATAGAGGACACTAACTATATATGCAGGAAGGACTAAAAGCTGTACTATGCACCACTTTGGCTCTCTCTCTTTTTGTGCTTGAACATCAAACACCAAGGACATCAGTTCACTTTTAGTTCACCTTTTTAAGCTTACCACGTAACACTTAACACATCATTTCAGGGAAGTATTACTTCTAGGTGCTGTCTCTTCTCCTTTCTTCCCAAGAGTGAAGTAAAGATGAAGCTGCTAATGTCCTTCAAATAAAATGCCAACAGCTGTAAAAGAGAAGACATCTTCTAAGGTCCTGAAGAGACATGTTACTTGTCACCTTCTGTGTTACCTGTGTTAGTGCTGTACAGACTTATTGCTTCTTTTCTCTTTAAAGTGAACTTGACATTTGTCTCTAGCAGATCCTTTGGCTTCTCTGGGCCTTTGTTTCATTGTTTATTGGGTTTTTATCTGCAGGAACAATGCATGCTGTTTTTCCCATAGTGCTTTTTGTACACCGTGACCCAAAATTTAACACTTCATTTCTTATTTTCTACTACAGAAAATTCCAATATTTTGAAATAACTTTTCCATTGACACCAACTTCCACTGAGCATAGGAACGATCACATAGCCTGTCTCTATGCTGTGCTGTGGGCAGAAATGAATGATCTGCCAGTGTCCTCAGCCAACCACACTCCACTCAACCACAGTTAACAAAGTATTAAATCTGACAGAAGTCCAGCTGATAATGAACCCAAATATGCTGACGTCAAGAAGGCAGACAACTGTCCTACTGTTTATGATGTTCCATTTTTTGCAGCTCAGCAGGGTTATGTCCTCCTACTTGTCAAATGAGTGTGCAGTGCACACACCATATCAATACACCCACCTACAAGAGGAAGCCAAGCCATTGGATTCATTCCGTGTATCTACAGCCACTAAATATTTGCAGTGAGTGGAAACACATATTCAGATTACAGCTTTCCCCTGCTAAGACTCATGTTTAAATAATTTTCAACTTCCTTTTTAATTATGTGGCTTGGAGCCTGCTTTCCAAATTGAATCTGTACTCTAGGCAGACTGGATCTGTGCTAGAACAGCATGTCTCATTTCAGCAGGTATCTGCTAAGAGATGGCACCCAGAAAGCTGCCTGCTGCGAGGGAGGATGAAATGCAAGAGAAAAAGCTGAGAGGCTGAGGACCCCAGTACAAGCAAACAAGGTGAGCAGATTTGATGTGCATGTTGTGCCTGCAGAGCAGCAAATTGCCACGGGTGAGATAAGCCTCTGATTCTCAGCTCCAGTCAGCAAGGACAGCTCGAAATGGGAGGGTAGCTAGAACCAGCTCAGCCTTTTGAGGCCAAAATTTGCCCTGTCAGCTCAAATTCAGAAAGACATGTATGGAAGCTGCTGAAAATGTCCTGAAATTTTGGCCTGTCCTTTTAGAACAATATAAATCATGTGAGAAGGACCAGCTGAGGAAGTGAAGAAGACAGACAGACTCTGATAGCCAATAACCCCATCAGGGCCTCCCACTACACAAATCCCCACCAAGTGAGACAACACTCAGAGGGACAAAGAAATCCCTTAATTGTTTTCCCCTGAATAACTTACACGCATCTCTTGTCCAATGAACCACTCTTTCCTGTACACCCAGAAAAATCACGTTTCATGATTCTATGATCAGAACTTGTACAAAGCATCACATTCCACTGTCTCTGCAATATAACTGTGGTTGAAGACTGAATTTAATATGTCTGATGGTTATGGACAGCAAATTCCTAAAACCCTTTATCATTTCAATTCCCCATGTGTAATTCACATGTGACTATTATTAAAGGGTGGCTGTTTGTTGTCTGAAGTTTAATTTCCAGAAGTATTGTCTTCAAAGCTCCACTTCCAAAAAGCAACTGAGAAATTTGTTTTCCCCACTGAAAACTGCTCCTGATTTTGAGAAGTATTGGAATTGTTTATTTTTAAACCTTCTGTGTGAAAATTATCTTCCACGGGCAAGCAATCACAGCAGGTACCACCAATATGCACCTACAGACTTCCAGTTACTCAGTGTGGGAGCAGAACTGAAGAATTTCTTCCTTCGGTCACATTTAGTTTTTTTTCCCTCTGCCTCTCTGTAGTTTCCTCTGTAAGAAAAGTGATATTTTCTGTCATAGCTTCAGCCTCACTATGTAAGTTAAAAACATGCCCTGTCTCCATTACATGATTACAGGCAGACTTTCAACTCTGATAGTCTATGAGCTAAACTCGAGGAACGTGCGCCAGCTGTTACAAAACAGTTTTCCTGGAAAATAGCCACCGGACCAGCAGTCAAACTAGGACATTCTACATACAAGGAAGAATAAAATATATTTAAAAAAAAAAAAAAACACAGCAGTACGACACATGATTTTAATAAAGTCAGGAATGCCATGAAATGTCCAGAAGAAAACATGTCTATACTAACCACTAAATTTCATGAAATCCATGAACATTCACTGCAAGAAGAGCACCATGGCACTGAAACACTCACCCCAACTTCTTCACTTTCTATTAAAAACTGCTGCAGAAATTCAGGTGTCTTTCTGTCCTGTTGCAACTTAGATACTTGCTCATCTGAGTATCTGAGGACATCACAATATGGGATGTGTCTCACATCCATCACATGTTCTTTGTTCTCTCATCATCTCCCCATGGAGGAGGAGTATGTGGCGCCAGGCCTTTTGTTTTCCTAGGGTTTGTTGGGTTTTTTTTCTGGTTTTGTCTGCACATGTTTCTGCATACTGGATAAAGCAAGGTCACAAAGCATGTCTCACATTTGGAGTGGAAGACTGTGAGGCTTGTGATAGTCCTTAGCTGCTTAGGCTTTTGTTTTAACTGATGGAAAGCTTTCATAAGGCTTTGTTTCCCTCCCAGACAAGTTTTATCCAAATGGAAGAGTGCTCTCTTGAGCCAGAGCAGCAAAACTATCAGTGTCCACCACCAGAATGCCATTTATGTAGCTTTCTAGAAACTTCAGTGAATAAATCCCAGGTGCTCCCTGGAGAATTCAAGAGAGGAGCTGTGGCTTGGTCCCATTTCTGATCAGAAATTACTAAGTCTAATGATCCTCACACTATGAACTATGACAACAAAAGTACTGTAGCTTTTATTTAACACCCAAACCAACTACTGCAACAAATGTTCACACTATCTAACTTCAGGAGAGAGCTCTGCTGACTAAGACCAAACCCTCATGTGTTCATAGGCTGGAGATTCAGAGCTAGGAGCCTACTCATCCTCCCAGATGTCCAGGCTCTTATGCCAGTGTCCTCATGCCAGCACAAACACAAATCACACCAACACTAACCACAGACCTACATACAAATAAGAATTAATTTAAGGACTTACTGACCATAATATTATGTAAAATTCAGGAGAAGCAGTTGCAAGATGTGACAACACTGCATGGCCATGATTGCTGGCACAGATCATGAGAGGAAGGAGGATGTTTAGTCAGCTTGTCCAGGATGTAGTGAGAGCTGTTGGCAGCTGGGAAGCACAGTTTTGGGCAGTCAGGGAAATTGCAGGCGGATTAAACATTGTGGAAGGTTCAGGTATCTCAGTTGCAGGAGATTGAGCAGCTGAAAGGACAAGGGGTCTGTGAGTACTCTCATCATGGTTGGGAGGGGCTTCTCTTAGACTGTCTCTGGATGACCCTGTGAATTTTGATGGCAAAGCGAAGCCCTTCTGACATGCAGAACTGACAGTGCAGAAGCCAAGGCACACGGGAGGGCATTGCTGCTTGTTTAGGCTTGGCATTTCAGTGATTCTGTTGCAAATTGCCCGAAGGAACTGCTGTACCTGGTGGCTGAGGTTCACAGTGTGCAACTGAAAAATAAGTCAAAGAAAATGAAGAGTGTGTGTGTGTGTAAATACACATATTAGTTATTCTGAAGATTCAAAACAAAGTTAATTGTTCTAGAAGCAAGAAAGCTTATATTTAAGACAATAAATAAAATGTCAGACCATCAAGAATAGCAGGGAGAATCACATGTTTAGCACACGCGCATCAACGTTTTTAATGTTATCAGAGGGGAAGTTCTTTCAAGAAATGTAAAGTATCCTGATTTGGCTTGAGCATAAGTATTCCCTTAGAACCACTAATCAGTTAGGTAAAATTCTACAGAAGAATATTTTGCACAGACCTTTTGTCTTAGATACGAGTGAAACAGGAATAATTTCATGATGAGATGTACTCTACCCTGTGTTTCCTAAACAGTCCTAACTCGACCTTCATCCATGAAAGCACCCCTCTCATAATTTTTTAGGTACAGGCATGAGCATTTTACTGTACATTGCAAGCACCAGTTAAAGCCATCATATTCCTGTTGTGCTTCTAAACATGCCCAGATGTGTTTGGACAGGGCAATACAGGTTAATTGTAACTTTACCAGTTATATATTGCAAACAAAACACTGACAATAAAACATGAGACAGAAAATCAATATGGTTACAGACAAATTAATTATCAATGGTATATGGAGTTAAAAATAATGGAATGAGATCATCCACTTAGTTATTTTCAATGGTCTGTGCCTCTGTGATCCTCTTTTGGAAAATTCTCCATAGGTCTGCAAAAGCAGAAAAGGTGTCTTTTCAGTCAAGCTCCTTTCTGCTTCTGCATTGTAAACTCAAACACACTTCACCAGACCCAGTCATAGCCCTGTGCCTCAGACCACATCAGTTCTGGCCTCGCTGGGACCTCCCAGTACTCCCATACCTTATTATCCCAAATGAAATGAGTACTTCCAATTTCCAAATCTTTCCCCCTTTTCCCACTTCCTGGTCAGGTGCCCAGCAGTGAAACCCCCCCCAACCATTCTGCTGACCCTCACCTCCCACAAAGCCCTGCTCTTTCTCTTTGCCTTCCCATCATTTCCCTGGCCTGGATTTCATTCCCATGCATTCCTTGTTCTCTCCTTGCTTCTTTTGGCCTATCCCCTGTTTTGCATTTTCCACATCACCCGGACTTTCTGAACTTCTTCTTCAAACGCGTTTGAAGGGCTTCCATATCTCCATCCCACCTGCAGCTCCCACAATCTCCTCTGCTACATGCCTTTAGGTCAGGTTTCCAACTTGAATGATACAGCTACAGACTATCCCTTTCCCAAGAAAAAAGCAGATGTCTTTGGGCCAAATCCGGATCTGATATGCATCAGCTTGGCTCTCCTAATTTCAGGGGAAGGCTGCAGGCTCCAAGCAGCTGAGCAGCTCACAGGCAGCTTCGCCCAAGGGGGTGACTGCACCACATCACACTGAGAGCTGAGAAGTTCTCATTACCCCAGTAATGGCTATGGCTAGTTCTGCCTAAAGGCCCAAGACAGGAGCTGGTATATTATGTTTTTATAGTTGTGGGTCATTCACAGTTCTGTCAGATACATAATAATTACAACAGACTTTGTTTGGCTGTTTTCAAAAACTTGGAATTGCTTGCGGGAAAAGGGTAAAAAGCAACAAAAGGACTTAATTAAAGCGCATTCACTGAGGTCACCAAGTTATGACACATACATTTGGTTAAAAAATTACATTTTTGTTCATTGTCACAGAAACTGGCAATTCCAATTTACAAGGCCAGTTTCTGTCTGCTGACTCCGCTGTTCTGTTTGGAGTCTCCCTTAGTGCCAGCATGTAACAGCAGTGGCCTCCTGTAACCAACATTTACGTAGGACAAAGTGTGATTTTCCAGGTTCTCCTCCCTCCTGGATTACCAAACTTTAATTAACAGGACTCAGAGGTCAGTAACTCAGACTTTCCACATTAAGAGATCCTTTCATCAACAAATTACGGCTCTGATCGTGCCGCAGGCGCAGCCCTGGGACAGCAGTAGGTGATGACGGCGAGTCAGCCCAGGAGCAGCCCTGGGAGGCTGAGCTGCTCAGAGACAGCCCCGGCAGCACCCGGGCCCCGCTCCTGCCCCTTCCTCGGGGCAGAAAGCTGTGTCTTCCACCAGCGTCTTGCAGCAGCTGCCGGCCTTGCAGCCCCGCCGTCCCTGCGAGCCGCTGCCCGTGGGAGCGCGGAGCAGCCGAGCGGCTCCACCCGCGCACCTGAGCGCAGGCGGCTTCGCAGCACCTCGCTCCTCTGCACGGACACACGGATCTGCCCCGACAGGTTTCTCTCCCCAGCTGCAAAATGACTGAAATATTCTGCAGATGATAGGTCTCTGAGCAAGATGAATGAGTTAAGAGCCAGGGCCAAACCCTCAGCTGTGGAGACCTAGAGCCACGCTGATTTTATGCAATATGGAGATTTGCTTTTTTGTTTGGTTTTGGGTGTTTTTTTCCCCTATATTTCCCTGCAAAACAAAGCTGTTGTCTAGTAGCAGCAAACTTTGACTGGAGGTTATTCTATTGCTGTGGCCACTTTTTTTCGCTCCCATCTTTTTTACACATTTTAACCTGATAGATTTTAAATTTTAAAAAAATGTATTGCTTACATAACTTCCAGTGTGCCATCCTGACTAATGAAAGCCAGCAAATCTCAAAGTAAAACCCACCTGAACAATGGTGCTACAAATGAAGAAAGAAGAAACTTAGCAGAAAGTTGCCAAGAGAGGCTGTGAGATGCCAGATAAAAGCCAGGGATGTATCTGAGGAAACAAGGCAACTGCAAGAGATAAGAAGGCAGATACAGAGATTTAAGCTCAAGAAATAAAGCAGGTTTTTGTAAATCAGGACAATGATATAAAGACAAAGATGAGAGAGAAAACCAGGAAGAACCGTATGGAATTCATCACGACAACACTGAACAAACAAAACAAAACTTGAAAGTATGGTGGTAAAAAGAAAGCACAAGAGAGGGAAATAACATTTTATTGCAGTGGTGGGAAAAAGACAGGACTCTCTAAGTGACAGGGCACAAATCATTAAAAGAACTGAAGTATTCTACAGAGACTTGGAGTCCTGCGTTTATAGCAACTAGCCAAGAAAAGAGTTTTTGCCTTCAAAAAGCACCTCTGAATTCACAAATGAATGAAATGCGTGGCCTGACCAAAGCGTACAGTGGGTCAAGGCACTGGCAGGCAGTTGCCTTTGATAATCCATGCAACAGCCTGTCAGACAGCAGTATGCTCTTTCTGATGTCTGTTTGGTGTCCTGTATAAAAAAGAGCTGTTGGTTCCCCTTGCAGGAGATATTTGTCTCTCTCACAAAGGATACCTGGGTAGTTGGCACAACCAATTCTCTAAGCAAAGATGCTGAGAGATAACTGGACACGGGGATTTTTTTTTTTTTTTTTTTTTAATAATATGGACACAGGCATAGAGATATTCTGAATGAACAAATACAGCATCACAGTTACAAACGTAGAGCATAACCCCCCCAGGAAGGCCACTGAAGACTGTTTCAGAAAATTTTAGCAAGCTGCCGTGAAGTGCATACAGCAGCCTACAACACCAGCCTTTCACATTTGACTGCCAGCCTCCAAGTATGGCCACAGCAGCAATGTGTGGGGTCAGAACAAAGGTCTGCACCTTTTTTCTCCAGCAGTGCCCAGGAGAAATCTGGGCAGGAGGATCTGAAGCATCTACAATCAAGGCAGTATGTACAACATTTCTTTAGTCTTCCAGTCCCCAGCCCTTTGTGCCTCAGCAACTTCCTAGGCCAAAGATGGCTTCTGTGTATTCAGGAATCCTCAAGTTTCCTTTCTGCAAGCTTGCAAAGCCTTCTGTTTAAGGCATGTAAACCTTTATAAATATGATTCGAGGAGTGCTTTGGCTTACCTGCACGTAGGGTGAAAAATCACTTCTGGCCTTCCCCAGCCGTCATCATTTCATCCATCCGTATGAACAAAAATGTTTTTACAAACCTCAAATATCTTTTTCATGATCTGCAGAGATCTTTTCTTAATTGTTCTCTTTCCATATGTTGCATTTTCCCTGTGGACCTTCTCTGGATAAGAACCATGATGAAACACCTGAAAAAGAGAATACCACCAATGGTCTTCATAGCTGATCTGAGGACCAGTGGAAGGCAGTTTTGTACCTGTGTTAATGTGGAGGCGGGGAGGTTAGTGATGGAGGGAAGCAGAATGGAGAACATAATTTCTTTCAGAAAAAAGAGGCAGGGGAGATTTAAGAGTACATTGAAATTAGCTTATTTGGGCCTGACATACGTATAAAAATGCAATGCAGGTGTAACAGCATTTCTGTAAAAGAAACATTCTGTACAAAGAGAAGATCAGAAGAGGCCCCCTCGACTCTTATGAAGCCACATCGTGCTGAAGCAACCCAGCAGAACAGGCAGAAGATGCCAGATCCAACCAACCCATCTTCCCTACAGTCTTATCACACCAGTCCAGGTTGCCACTGCACCAAAAGTCAAAGCCCCTTAGGGGATAGCAGAAAGATCTGCCTTCCTCTGAGCTACTCGGGTGGCTTCATTCCCCTCTTACTCTATCTTGGAGGAGGTGATTTTGCACTGCCCTTATCTTAACCTCCATTAAACCATCTTTAACTTCACAGTGCCCCTTAATTTTAGTAAGATCAACCCCAGATTAAGACACAATTCAACGCAGGAGTAACCCTACCCCCCACTTTTGCCTCTAAGAATCAAAGCCTGGGAAGTATTTCACAGGTATTTAACAGCTGGTACCTGTTACCACCCCTTCAGAGATATTTAAGAGGCCAATCTATTTGTTTACAGTATTCATTTATCCTAACCTAAGCAGTCGAGTGCTACCCTGCCTGGGGAGAGCACCGACAGTGGCAGAGCACTAATGGACAAACCCTTACAAAGAAAAACAAGAGAAAACCAAGACAAAACACTTGCAAATCCTTAAATCTTCTTCAACATCACCTACAACCCTCTGCCGCCAGCTCCAGGGTAATTGCTAACACAATGGGCATGGGCTCCAATTAGGCAATCTGCAAAGGGTAAACACTTGGGCTGGATCTCGGAGCTTCTGCCGATTTTTACCACCTACAGATCTGGCCTGAGATCTGCTGTTTTCCCGCGACAAAAGCAAGAAAGAGTATGTCTTATGCATCCTGTTAGCATTCGAGCAAACATCGTGTTTAATATTAGAAGCCGGTATGCATGTGGTTGCTTAGGAATGAGAAACATCCTTTTGCTATGTCCTCCAATATGCACAGGGTTGCTGTGGGATGTTTTTGTGCATTCTACTTGAGCAGTTACCAGGGTCTAGAGTCCACGGGAACATGACATTGTAATCTTGGTCATGTTTTATTTATGGGAAGTAGCGCAGCAGATAGGGTGTGTTAACAAACAAAGATGATTGCTTCAGGGGCACTCTCTCGTCCTGAGGTAATTAAGACAAAGTAGTTTCACTGGTTGGGGGATTCATACTGCAGGCAACCTTTCCCTTGCTAAAATGATCTGCAGCAACCAGGCCAAAAAGGCTAAATCAGAAGCAACGTGGGTAGTGTTTTATCTTTGGTTAAAGGTGCATCATTAAATGGCACTGACATAAATTATACGTCTTAAAAATCCATATAACATTAAAAGCTACTGGGAAGAAAATGTCATTCTCAGAGATGTGCAGATTTTCAGCTGGAGAAATATCCAAAGAATTACTGCTGTAGCCCAGCATCTCTTTCACGTCTTGAACTGAAAACAGTAACTGTCACCAAGGCCACCCTAACCACAAACCCTGAGAGATGCTGGCCTGACAAAACATGTAAACTCAGAGTCAGGCTCAGCTGTCAAAGAATCTCAGCATCACAAGGGAAATCTATTCCACCATCAAAGGTCACAACTCAGAGACCTATGGCTGCTCACATTTGTTGGTTATTTGCAAGCTGTATGGCTGTGATCACAGCCCTGCAGTACTTGCTCCAGAGGAACAGACGGAAACACACTCAAGGCACAGCACAGGTTTCACTGGGAAGCACACAAAGACCCTCCTCTTTGTCCATTGCCTCTTCTCCCTTCTTTCATCACTAGCCCCCTCTCTTCCACTGCAGCATGGCCAGTTAGAAAACTCCCCCCATCTCCTTCTCACCCTCCACAGCAGGTCAGCTTCCCCTGGTTATGGGCAGGTGCCTTGGCTGGCCAAGGTCAGGCTGATCTCCTGTGGTCTAACGCAGTCACGCTGTGCCCACACCAAAAGTGGAGAATGGTCTTGCTCTCTGAAGTTTTTAGCTGGCCCCCTGAAATCAACAGGACGTTTTTCACTGATTTAGGCAAGCTCTGGGTGAAGCTTCTTTGGTGGAAAAACCTGATTTCCCACACCTTGAGACATAACTTGCCATAAAAACATGTCTCCCAAAGGATGTCCCTTAGGACTAAGGAATAAGATCAAAACCCACCAGAGCTGAACTTGGGAGACCTGCACAAAATTTCCTGTTACTTCATAGAGTTTTTTGTATGAGCTTCAACAAATAAGTTAATCTTTCTGTGCTTCAGATCCCCATTCACAAAACTATTATAATAACAGTTTTTTCTCTTTCTGTTTATACATGCTGCCCAAAGATGTTAGGTCTCTTGCAAAAGCAGAGGTAGCAAGCTCCAGCACTGCTTTTCTGAGACAGTTATAAGCATATGGGGCATTTCAGAGGCATCAGCTATAAAGTAATTCATTTTCAAGTTTCCCTATCCTTCACTAATAGGCTACATTTGCTGTATAGAATGCTTACAGCAGTGCTGCTGTCTTCTGTCACCATTAACCCAGAAGAGTGGTCTGCTCAAAGCAGAGACAATTTGAAAGGAAAGAATAAATACACTTAATGAAACCTGACAGGTACCTTTCACACCTTTCCAGGGAAAGACATTAATTGCCCCCTTTGCTTTTAACTGTCCTATGTTGATATTTTAAAATAGATCAATATAGTACAAAACCAGTATCTTGATTGCTTGAACTGTATGTTTAATTAGGCTAATTTGCATTTTTCTCTGAGTTAATTTAAGGGCTAAAATCAGGTCTGGTGAAAAAAAAGGGAGAACTCTTGCAAAGGTTATGTTGCATCAGCTTACACTAGGTCTGAATCTGGTCCACAGGTCTTTTCTTATGTTTGATGAAGCCTGAGTGATGGCAAGCTTTCTATTGAACTCCCTTGGTTAGTAAACATTAAAAAAACCCCCAAAACCTTGCTCTTTTAAGATGCCATTCAAGGGAGCCATGATCACTGATTTGTGAGGAAAGGAAAGGTTTGCCAAGGAAAGGTTCTGAGAGTGGCGTAAGGTGAAATTCCTTGCGAAGTGCAGTGGATTTGTTTCTTCTTACAGATACCATGGAATCATGTGTAACCACAGAGGGGGAGAACACCTTTACAACATTCTTTTCCCTACTTGGGAAGAGTTATCTTCCTCCTTCACTTTGGCTCCTTCTGCTCTTATTTGGACAAACAATCCAAATTATTTCAATATTTCCTCATCAAACATACACAATTTCCTTTACTCCCTTTAGGTCAACCTTCCAACTGGCTTGCATTTTTCTTGATCCGTATGAGCTGAACCCATAGCTGGATGTCCAGAGTCCTCACCAGTGCTGGGCAGAGCGCACATCATGCCATTTACAGGATACTCTCCTTGATGCATGCCGTGGTGGTATTCATCTTTTTTGCAAGACCATATTGCTGTCTCCCTCTCACTTATGGTCCTTCATACCCTTTTTTTTTCTCTGACCAATGGCTGTTTAGTAAATTAGTCAAATATTAAGATCGTTTTGAACACCACCATCAGCCTTGAACACAGTGTTGATCATTCACAACCTGGTTTGGTGTGCAGATATAATAAATTGTCTTCAGTCTATCACCTAAGGATGTCATGAAATTAAATTTAATTGCACAGAACTGGCCCTAGTATGGACCCCTTAAAACCTGCTCTATTATGAGAGTGGCTCCTCCAAGATGACTTTGTTCCCTTCAAGCTGTATGTGTCTCTCTTCCTGAACAGAAAAGAAAATTGGGAGTGTGTAGTAATACAAGCAAACTGAGATACGATATTTGGCTGGTAGACACAGAGGCAAGCTGAACAGCACTTTACTTGTAGGTGTGCAGGTTGTTCTAGTGTCCTTTGTGCTCAGGTGATCTGAATTCATTTTTCTTTAAGCTCCTATTTCACTCAAGCAGCTATTGTGTGGGACAACTGCAAAAGCAGATCACCAGACCTCTGGGCCAGAAGTGTTTCACAGATCAAGAAGCTTCACCTGAGGCACAATTTCCTGTACAAATTAGTTCCCATTAGCAGTTTAGGGAGAAATCAATGTCCAGTCTTGCCAGGCCAGAGAAAGAAGGACTGAAACCTCATCTGTGGGAAAACAGCATAGTGAAGAGAAACATACTGGTCTTACATTGAGGAATCATTCATCACCAGGGTTAAAGCGGTAACATGAAATCACATCTGAATAACAGGTAACAAAGGAAGCAGTCTGAGTATGGAAAATCATGTGAACTCTCTGGCCAAGGTTTTTGCATATCAAGACAAGTATATACTTCTGGGAAAAATTGCTTGAAAGATTACATCAGACTGAAATGACAAAAAAGTTACTTCATTCTGCTGGCTGATCATTCACATACATCACAGAAGCTCCTACTGACATGCACAGTAGACTTAATTTGCCAAGAGTTACTGCTTTCTACTACTCTTTTTGAGGATTGACTTATGGGGAACTGACACTCTGTACCACGAAGCAATCAGGTAATTTGATTTAAAACATCTCTTGCTTTAGAAAGTCTGAAGAACATGGTACTCTTTAAAAAATATATCCGATATTAAAACCATTTACCAAGCTGAGTTGGATAGCACAAATTTGAAAATCACTCTCAGTTGATAAGTATATATGCCTCTCTGCCTTGGCACAACAGAGCAATGCTGATTTATATCAGCACATTTTCTTTGCTCCCCCACAAAGCAGAATTAGAAAATTCATTTCTCTAACTTGCTACTAAGAAAGGAAAAAAAAAATCAGCTTTTAGAATCCACATCTGGGAAGACAATCCGTTTTCATAGACACAGTCCCATCTCCACTGGTCATTACCACTGTTCTGCATACATCTGCTGTGGAGTATCCCAGTGTGATGGATGGACAAGACGTTCTACAGCCATCATCTCACATACATTGTAGAACAAGGTGTGCCAATTGAAATTGTACAGCTGAAGTCCTCTCCTTTTCTGTGATTAGCTTGATCTGTCAGCAGAGAACTGGTTAATCTACCTGACTTTGCACTAGAGGGGACAAGGAGCACCCATGCAAGCTACACTGTGACTCTTTTATAGAAAGAATAAACTATGGCAGAGGAGTAAACTGCAAATGTTTCACACATCAAACTTCAAAACTAGTGCATACATAGCAACATTTCCATCAGAGAATATTTTTCATGCAGAGACATGAATTTTTGACTAAAAATGTGTTTCCCTCAACAAGAAAGTTCATGTTTTTTGTCGCTTGTAGATTGGGCATTTTAAATAGCCACAATTTCATACTATTACTTCAAGAGTCTTTGCAATAAGCCAAATTGCAGATCTAAATTTCAACCTCCTGCAGGTAGAGAGAGGTATCCACCAGGGTGTCATTACGAGAGTTTCATAGAACTGTTGGAACACTTACAAGCCATATTGATCTGGAGATAATTCTGCAGCCTTTCATGTCTAGTGAAATGGTTAAAACACAGTCCTGGCCACGTGCTGCTTACCCTGAATTTGTGTTATCTGTTGGGTACAGTGATGGGTTTCTTCACCAGAAATATGGGGAGTTAGGAGTTATGTCTCTCTTTAGTAAAGACGAGGTTAAGCCACAAACTGAAACAGGATGAATCTGGCATTTCAATTTCTCTAAAATATTCAGACATTAAAAGCAATAATTTAAGCCATTGGAATATGGGCAGAATAATCTCTATGACAAGAATTTTTTTCTAAAATAGCTTTGGACCACTGCCTTATTTTCAATATTCATTTGGAAATGCAAAGCTTGTTAAAAATCAGTGGGTCTTAGAACTCAAGTTACCTCTAAAATGCGATTTAAAATCCCATTTCACTTAGATATTTTGAAATGTTTAACAGTCCTGATTCATCGATGATCCTCCAACACATTCTTTTCATCTGAACATTATTACCATGTGAAACATGATTTTCTCCCTTGTTTATATCTCTTAACATCTCCTTACCTTTCCTCTTCTAATTCTGTAATTGCGTCATTTTGTTCTGTCAGTGATTTGGGAGTATTTTGCTGGAATGGTGCTTTTCTCTGTGAAGCTGCATTATGTTACATCATTGCTAAGAATTCAAAGTATTCTGTAATAAGTGCCTAGATTCTGATTAGATTGCTTCAGCCACATCCTGAATAGAAAATACTATTGCAATCCATATCAATTTTCCTTCGTTTTGCTTCTGATTCATATTGGAAATATATCATATGAAGACTCTACTCCTTTAGCCTCCTTTCTCACTCCAAGAATTCTTCTCACCATCACATCACAGAGAGTTAAATGAGGAGAGTTGTCCTGAGTTCTTTGTTCTGTTTCACGTCTATTTGGCTTTCCTAATTTATCTTAGTTTCACTTTGTCTCTCTGCATCTCACACTGGTGGGAAGACCAATTTAACATGATGAGTGAAGTCCCACATCCACCAAACACGCGTGTCATTATATCCATTTTTACATATAAATTAATAAATACAGTGAGGGAAAGAATTATTGACATACCTCCTAGTGGTACTTGGCTATTCTGGAAATTTAGCACGCACCAGACTATCTTCTCTAGTCATTGAACTTCGCTTTACGATCTGCTGGTTCCTAGTGAAAAATAGCATTTTAGATATTTTAATAGTGTCTAGTAGAATGTTGTATAGACATTGCACACATGCAATGGGTGCTCCAATTGTGATTTGTAGAGGGGAAGCAAGGGGTCTTCATTTATCATTGTGATATCCATTTTGAATCAGCTTTGCTAAAGTAACTGTCAATCTTAAGAATATAATGTGATGGACTAAAATGAGCTCAGTTGCACTTGTCTGTTAATTAGGAGAATTTCAAATGAAATCACTTTTACACTCTAGCTTCCTACAGGTACGCAAATATCTAAGTTAGGTACAGAGAGATGTATACATTGTTTTTGCATATTCACACACATCTAACTTTTTGCTCATTGGACATCTATTCTTTATGCTTAAAACATTTTTAAAGAGGAATGTGTATTTTTTTTTTCATTATTGTAATTCCTAGTCAGTTTTCAGGAATAATTAAGTCATCATTGTTTCCTTCACTTTCCCATTAGCTTTTATGTTATCTGATGATACCTGTGATTTCTACCATAATCAGCACAGCCACTTGCCAACCCTATATGAAAATATGCAAGTGATCTTCACTTGCGCCAGAAGTTTGTCACAAATATCCTGACAGAATAAGAAATAATTTTAAAGATACACATAGAAGGAAACCTGCATCTAACTTTTGTGCAGAGGAACTAATCTATGAATCAATACCTTGTCTGCATAATGCAATGGTCTCCTCGTTACTATGGGAAGTAGAAGAATCAGAACAAATTTTTAAACTAGTCTCACCCTCAAACTGCAGTCCAACAAATCCCTGAAGCATGTGCCCACTCTCAGTAAATTTAGTACCATATTGTTATATCCTGTGGTTAAAGCCACGGAGAAATGGATAGTGATAAAACTAGATGAAGAATCTTTTCTTACCAGCCATCTTTTTTTCAATAGGTAGGTGTACAATTACGTTTGATTCTGTTCTACATAACAGCTTCTTTAGGAAATTTAGTGAAAGAAATAATCTTGCATTGGTAAAGAATTGGCAAATGGAGTGAATAGGTCTTTTCCATCTCTAACATATGTGATCCCAGAGAATGGTCTGTCATCTGCCAGACAATGAAATGCATGTTGTCATTGAGTAACTAAAGGTCAGTGTTTTGCTGAGCTAGGAGAATAATTCAGAGCAAATCAACTATTAGGCAAATGTTGCTTCTTTTTTGCTTACAAGTTGTCTGCAAATAGATCACAATTTTCTCAAATATATTCATTATTCAGAATTATTTCCTGAATGATTTTTGTGTGTAATTATTGGTCTGTTCACAAGCCTTTCATTTTGGGTGCTCAGTTTTCAAGCTGTTTTAATTGGGCATACAGATCACATGGCCTCTTTCTGTCCTTTGGTACGCTAAATGTAACTCTTGGACTCTACTTTCTGTTGGAAAAATCTCAGTTATTGTCTTGGAGTTCAATGATCACTGCTGTTCTGTTATATGTTCCTATCATTTATGTAATTAATTTATGTACATAAAACCACTAAACCAGATTCAAGTCCATGGAATACTTATGTAAAACAGGAGTAAATGTATTGAATCCAAAGAAGTAATATGGTGTACAACCAGTGTGAAGAATAAGGACCTTGAGAAATCAAATTGCCTTTATAATAGTTTTTCATTATAATAATTATAATGCTGAGTTTAACTGCCTCTCCTTTCATACCAAAGTTTGAATCCCATTGGTTTCACTTGGATTTCAGAAAGATCTTTCTAAGCCCTTTTCTTTTACCAATTATAATGGAGTTCTTGGATCACACAAGCATGTGTGAAACAGGAGTATCCAACCCAAGGATGTCGCAAAGAGACTCATTTGGATTTAGTTGTTTGCAGCTTTATTTGTGTGATTTCTCACATTTTCTCTGTCAAAAGGGCCTAATTCTAGTTTTTCCCTCATGCCAACATGTGTGTCAGTAATCAGGGCTCTGACAGACAAGCTCTAGCAGATCCAATGGTGATGAGTTAAGGCATTACAACTTCCAGGAGGTCCATAATTCTCCTTTCCAGGCAGATATCATTTTCCCTAGCAGAGGCAGGAGACAGAGATCCCTTGTACCTCCAAACCCTCCCGGCCAGAAGCTGCCATGCACAGCAGCAGCTGCTGCCGCTAAATCTTCGAACACCACATCAACATCTGCAAGGCCTGCAGCGTCTTTACAGCTGACAAAATGACATGGCGGTGTAAAGCTCGGCTGGAGTGAAGTCATGTTTATGGGGTGTCAAAAACACCCCATTCAAATGCAAACTGTACAAAAACTTAGAAGTAAAATGTAACAGCCCTTACAGCTCACTTCAGAAGGCATCCAAAATGAACATGGCATTTGGGAAATTATAGCGTGAACTATTGCCCAATATAATTGTCAGCGTTGGGTTCCGATTTCATTTTCACTGGTTTTTCATGAGTGCAACTTTTCAAAGCCTGTAACTTTTATATCACTCTGAAGCCTTGATCCAGCAAAGCACTTACACACATACCTAAATTTAGATTGTAGATTCAGGGAGCCTGAGATCAGGAAGGGACCATCTGTAGGAGCTCTTCTGTAGCACACACCACTTAGCTTCCCCTCCTGACTTCTGAGTTGAGCCAAATACTTTAAAGTCCAGGAGCAGTTCCTTTGAAATGAATTTCAATTACCCGCCTGCTTTGAATCAAAAGCCTGTTACATGGTTTGTTGGACCAGGGCCTCCAGGAAACCAGAATCTGGTCTCCAACACTCCAAATCTTTCCTATGCTTTCCAATAATGGTTTGAATGACAATTCTCTTATTTAAGATTTCCATGCATTAGCTAACAGGTTGGCTTGATAAAGAGCACCATGACAGTGAACTGCCTGTAGCTATCAGTTCTTATCCTCAAACTGCAAATTTTGCAAAATTCTGCCTTTAACTGTGCACGTCTTTGTCCCTAGCTGAGGAGGAGGAGCAGATGTTTAGCTGCAGTTACATTTTGGTGCTTCTCCCGTAATAAAGTCTGTGGCCCAAATTCAGGTCCTGGTTGAATTGGTAAGTGTTCTTCCTATTTGCATTGGCATCCAAAAAGCAGAACATGTTAACAAACTTGAGTGCATACACCATACGGTTACATTTATGGGGAGGGATGGAAAAAAACATAAGAGCAAAGCTCTTCTCAGCACCTTCAGAAAACTGAGATAATGGCCCCAAACATTAAATAATTTCGTATGAGAAATGTGACTGTTTCAGCATTATTCTACCATTTTGTCTCAAGACCCCTATTCAGGAAATACCTTGCACTTTATTTAAGTCCAAGGGATGTAAGAAGGACTTGAGCATCTGCTTAGCATCATTCAGGTTCTCACGTGTCCTTCCCAAACAAGATTTCTCTCCTGATGGACTCCCATGAGAACTGACAGAAAAAAATGGCAGGAGCTCTATCATATGTACTGAAGCTTCAACCCCTTGGTCCCTTCTTTTTTCCCCTTCCCACCCCTCAGCATCAAAAAAACAGGAAAGACAAGATTTGGAGATCAAGTCAAATGTCCAATTTATTTTTATAACTTGAAACTGGAACAAACGTTGTTTTGAACGAGCGTACAAATGAAATGGTAGACACATGCTGAACTCAACATTGTGACAATAAGGGGAAAAAAAAGAGGCCAAAAATCTTGTACAGAGAATAAAAGGAACAATAAATATTTCACTAAGCCATATTGAAATGACCTCCAGCCATCTCAACATTTTATCCATAATAAAAAAAAAAAAGTGCTCTTGTTTTTTAAACAGAGCACAAATACCAAGCAATAATAAATAGTTCCAAACTTGTAGTAAAAGACAAAACCTCCAAGTAAACAACAAAAGCTCATACAATAAGTAATAGAAAAAGGTAATAAAAATATTTTGCCTTGCCGGTACAAATGCAAACAACTTAAATCAACTTTACTTTGCTTTGCAGTTCTAAAATACAAAGAGCACCATAAAAATGAGTTTGCCTGTGATAAACAAAACCTTGGACTGTCTTTTACATAGGACTGGGATGAAATGCTGATTTTTTGACCCTTTCCTTAAAAATTGGTATTTTTCTTTCCAAAACCTGGTTCCCGCACCTGTCCTGTTGCCAGGGTAGTCGACTGGAGTTTTGCTCTGGACTTCAAAGGCAGCAGGACTAGACACAATGAAAGTAATAAATTCAACCTTAAAAAAAATTAAAAACTACTTAAAGTGTGAAAAGAGCTATGGCAGCATTCTAGCTATGTCCATGTTATATTGTGCTTATGGCCTAGTAAACTACGGCTCTTCTAAGCGAGAAGAAAAGGAGGGCCATTTCAGTATCACTACAGTCTGCAGAAACACAACCCTTGTGCTTTTGGGTGACTTATTGTTAGTTTCAGTGATCTAAGTCACAAAATTAGACAACTGCTGGTGTTAGCTATCCTGGATAATTAAAAACAACAGGGAGACTGAAACTCCTAAACAACTTACACTAAAATGAAAAGTGACATTCTTTCTTAAACCAATGAATTGTGGACTGAAAATGTGCAGTTAACTTCTGATCTTCGTTGCACTGATGCAAGTCCAAGAGATTCTTCTGAGTTCTGTGACCCGACTGAATTTATACAAAAGACGGAGATCTGAATTTTCACCAAAACGTGAAAATGTGCCTTTAAGGGACCACATTCCAACCTCAGTTACGCTGGAGTAACCCAGGACTAAGAGTGATGAATAATTCCTGGTTTATATTAGTTTAATTGAGATACAGAATTTGTCCAGAAGACTTAAGAGTGCGATGTTCAAGCCAGGAAGGCATATATCTATCTGATAAGTAGGTGGACCAAATTCTCCCTACTGTCACACCCATGCCTCTCCAATTGCTCCAGTGGTTCTGCACCAATGAAAGCAGAAGAATTTGGCATGGCAATATATTTCTTTTTCTTGCTTTTTGTTTTAAGTTTTACCATCATTTTCTGCAAGAGTGGTGATCATTTTCTCCTCCCCTTCACTAAAGCATTAGAGCCTCTTCTGCCACGTCTTGCCCTCGACCCAAAAGGGAGAGAGTGTGAGAGAGAGAGAGAGAAAAAGAACTGCAAAGAAGAGAGACATCAAAAGGTACAGGATTTCATCCCAGTCCCTCAAACATTCAGAAATTTATGGAATGTACAATTAGAAGTGAACAGCAGCAAAGCAGCTAATAACATGGACTGGCAAGACCTGTACATGGAGTCGGTCCTGTTCTGACAGGGAAGAGGAGGGCTGTGCCTGGACTAATTTTACTTCAACCCGATTACAGCTGTATCAACAGCAGGCCATTTCACCATTTTATGTCAAAGTGGATGCAGCAGCTCTCACTTTTTGCTATAAAAAAACTTTCTTCCAGAGGGCAGTGGCAGGGTGTGAGGAGCAATGAGTGGGGGTTGGCCAGGAGAGGGAAGATGTATTGGACATCTTCTTGTTTGGAAGGAGGGGAAGAAATCTCCTCTCTCTCTCTCAAATCTGCAGGGAAGCTGTGGGATGTCACCCAGACACCTTTCCAGGAACGGAATTTCTTTTCACACAAATAGGCAATAACAATCCAGCCTGGTTCAACCATACCTGGTAAAACCTTGATGCAAGGGGTCCAGGCAACTTTGAAGTTATTTAGAGCCCTGTGGGAACAGCACTTTTTGTAGGCCATTTCTGACAAAAAAAATATATATACAACTAAAATCATTTGTGAACGACAACAAGAAAAAAAAATTAAAATAAAAAAGCACTTAATTATTTTGTTTTGTTTCTTTTACTCAAAGGTCGTCTAACAACCCCCTTTTTTCCTGTACAATAAGGACTTCACATACAAATTTTTTTTTATTTTTGCAATATTTTATCCTGCCAAATTAAAAAAATATATTATGGCAGCCTGTTTGTTTGTTTTTATTTTTATTTCCAAATTCACTAACAAAAAGGTACATTAAATCCCTTTAAAAGGACAAGCGTACAGTTAAAAAATTACAAGCTTCAGTAAAAATACAGCAAGTGCCTACATCATATGAATCAACCAATATCAATATCCATTCCAGAAGGGGAAGGGAAGGGGGGAAGGGGAGAAAAAAAGAGAAAAATAGGTACAGGTCAGAAACGTGATTTTTTTTTTTCTGCAAAGCAATAACAATATTAAGCACTTTTTTCTACATACTTTTTCTACATGGTGTAGCAATCACCTTTTAATCCCCGAATACAAGATTCTATACATTTTTTGAAATAAAAATTCAACACCCAAGGCAGAAAAAAATTTACTAAAACTCAAGACTTTACAGTTACAGTGACAAGAACAAATTTATAGACCCACCATTTAAATTTTACTGCAACATTTTCAAGGAAAAAAGAAATTTTTTTTTTTCTTTCTGGTTTTGTAAAATGCCCAGGCATTCTCCATTATTACAAATACTGGTCCACTTTTACAGTAATCAAGAAATTTTAATATATATAATATATACTAAAACCCCGTCACCAAAAGAAAACAATATACACATGGCCATTATGGCATTTTTTTTAATAACCTATTAAGCAAACTTTGAAAAAAAAAAGATTGCTCAAACACACATACACACAATTTCTTTTTTACCCTTGTATGTATTCAATACTGTAAACGTATTTTAAGACAGAGTGCACTAAATTTAACTTTTAAAAAAAAATTAGCCGTTGTTCCTGAATTGTTTTTTCTCATTCAATGATAGCAACTTGTAATTTGTGTCATTTGAGTTTTAATTCAGCAGTAAATCATTTCCATTCCATTTCCTAAGCAGCGTTGTCCTGAAAAAAAAAAAAGGCTGAGAATAATTCAGCTAATGTATGTCCGAAGTTGTGCTGGGTATACATCTTCATTTGATTGGGTCTTATGGCATTTTCATGTCCACTATCTTCAACCAGTAATTTTTTTTTTTTTTTTAAGTAAATGTGGCTCTTTTTTTTCTAAAGAATGTACTTTTCTTGTTTTACTTTTTTTTAAAAGTCTTTCCATTTCACAAAAACATTTTGCATTTGTCTCAAGAGACTCAAATAGGAAGATCAGTTTTCAAGGCACTCACGTCAAATTGAATGGCAGTAGAAAAACTGTCCAATAAATTATTTTTATTTATTTTTCTTTATAGTGCCAGTATTGTGAATGCCATGCTTAGCAACACTGACACTTAATCTCAGCTGTTCCCTTACAGTTTAACCCACCTTTGGGCCAAGTAGAATATGATGTAATTTCTTGTTGAGAAGCCATTTTTCTCTTAACCACAAACAAAAGATTTAAAGTGCGGGTCAACATAATTAAAATCTCTAACCATAATTGTCTACTGTTTGCTAATATTAGTTGCAAAAGGCTTTTAAAAATTTGGAATGTGAAAGTAGAGCAGGTGCATTTTTCTTTGCTTTACTTTTTCTCTGTCGTAATGCTTTTATCTGAATGCAATTCCATTCTGTTCCTAATTAAGTTGGAAAAAATCTTACTGACTTCAGTAGGAGCAGAATCTTGCCAAGACAGGTAAATCAACCAAAATTTATTTTTTCCCTTCTTTCTAATAACATCACTGTACAGCATCTAAGATAGTATTTCTATTCATAAACCAAATGCCTATGAGTTGAGGCTTTTCATTGAGAAATTCACAATTTCCCTTCTTCTAGTAATTAACTACAGTAAATATGGACTAAAGTAGATGTCCTGAATTCAAATTTATGATTTTGTGGTTTTAAAANATTTAAAATTTTATTTTTTTGTGTTTTAAAAAAAAAAAAAAAAAAAAAAAAAAAAAAAAAAAGATGGCATTTGGCTCCTCTGAGGTTTGAAAATAATATTGAAATGTTCAAGGTGTACTTTTATTGTCTCTGGGAAGAGTCACAGGAGGGGAAGAGGGAGGGAAAAACACTTCAGAAAGTGACAAACTGGCATCATTATGTTGCCATAGCTTTTAACAAGAAGAACCTATCTGATAGCAATGCACAATTAAGAATGTTTCTGGGTTTTGAGTGTAGCAGCCTTCTGCATCTATGCCTTTTTTGTTGCCATAACTTTAGTGCTGAAATCCATCTAGAAAAGGCCTCTATCTTCAGCGACATTGTCAGTGCTATGTATTTGATCCAATTTCAAAAGAAAGTGCTAATTTTAAAGATTGTTATCCGCTGTACAATTTTGTTTTCCCTAATCTTCAAGGTTATTTAAGAAGAGGCAAGAAAAATAGGAAGAAAGAAAGAAAGAAAGAAAGAAAGAAAGAAAGAAAGAAAGAAAGAAAGAAGGAAAGAGAAAAAGAAAAAAGAAAAAAGAAAAAAGAAAAAAGAAAAAAGAAAAAAGAAAAAAGAAAAAAGAAAAAAGAAAAAAGAAAAAAGAAAAAAGAAAAAAGAAATATTTCAGTTCAAATGCTGGCTTCTTCACAAGAAATTACACACACTTAGCTTAAATTTCAACAAAGCAGCGGCCCAAAAATTATAATTTTAAAAGATATGTTTCTCTCCTACAATGCAAGTAATCTCAGGCTACGACTGGGTAAAATTAAAAAGGGATACCCAAAAAAATTTTAAAAGAAATTTAAACAGAAAGAATAAAAAAAGTACCTGCACATGCCAAAAAATTACAAAAACCCAATAAATACAGAAATTATTGCACAGTTAAAAGGCTCCACAATTTTTACTGCCTTAATCAACCCTCGGGTTTAATAGAACTTTGTAGACACAGGTTATATTTAAGTGCCAAAGTCTGGCACCTACCATAGTTATGCTAAGTTATGTTTACGGAGGCAAGTTAGGTCATCTTTTCTCAGTTGGCAATAGTTAAACTGTACAAATAAAATGTTACCNGGGGGGCCTTAGCTTCTTTCTGCCTGCTCAATTTTGACGTCATTTGTCAGCAAATGTTCTCCATGCCACTTTTTCATGTGTTTCTCCAGGGTGCTGTAAACACTGAAGGGCATCTGGCAAATGTCGCAGCGGTAGACCTCCTTCCCTATCTGGCCATGCGTTTTCATATGGCGCGTCAGCTTACTGCTCTGGGCACATGCATAGTTGCAGAGCTCGCATTTGTAAGGCCGCTCTCCAGTGTGGCTCCGACGGTGTACCGTCAAATTGCTGCAGTTCTTAAAGACCTTGCCACAGTACTCACATGTATCGCTCCTGCGTCCTTCCTTCGAACTGGGTCGCCCGGGGCCGGGTCCACTGATGTGGGGGGTGCTGCCTCCGCTCGCCGTGCCGCTGCGCCCTGAGAGCCCCCCGTCCAGCATGTCCCCCGGCGGAGTGGAGAAACGCAGGCTCCCGTTCTCCGAGGAGTGCTCGGAAGAGGTCGCGAAGGGGGATTGTCGGGAGTCTGTGAATCCGAGGAACGGATCCTTCATGAAGTGCCGCGATGCTGCATACCCTACCAGCCACTGGGAGTAAACGTTTTCGGAAGGTATTATCGTTGCTGGTGGCAAGTCCAAATCTTTCTCTACCTTTATTCTTTTAGAGGAATTGTTTAAACTGGGGCTCGTGATAGGTGTTGGCTTGCGGGGGAACAAGTTTGGGAAGGGTTCACCCGGGCCAAAGTTTCTTCCATTGACCGTACCTTCCTCAGTGCGGTCCAGCTCTCCTACCACTGAGTCTTCGTCGCCCGGATCTCTCTGACAAAGATCTCGAGGACACAAGTCTCGCTGGTCAGAGGACCTTTTCATGAAGCTACTCCTCTTCTGTTTTTCAGCTAACATGTCATTATATTGCTGAATGGCACCTAGACTTACATTCTCGATGACTTTTCCCAGGACAAGGGATTTCTCGTCCGGCAGCGACTTGGAGCCGTTTTCTCGGTTACGACTCAGCTCTGAGTCCATACTGAAGCTCGACTCTGGCCGGCTCTCATTTTCAAGCTCCTCTTCCTCCTCCTCCTCCTCTTCCTCTTCTTCATTGTCATGGCCCAGGGAAGGATCGCTCTCATTCCTGAAATCTGCCTCACTGGATTTCAGTCCCTCTCCAGTGAGCTCACTTGTGCCTGGCTCGGGGGAACTAGTGGTGGACAGCCCATCATCTGACCTGCCCGTCATGGAGCCAGCTTTATGCATATGCGTTTTCATGTGGCGTTTTAGCTTGCTGGCCTGGGAGCAAGCATGATCACAGAGCTGACACTTGTAGGGCTTTTCTCCTGTGTGACTGCGCCGGTGCACGATAAGGTTACTCTGAAACTTGAATGTTTTCCCACAAAATTCACAGGACTTGCTCTTGGCCTGAGGCTGGGGAGGCGTAGTGCTGCTGGGGGGCATGGGGGGCAGTGGTGGGGTGCTCAAAAAAGGTGATTTAGGACTTGGCTGGAAAGGATTCAACAGACGATGCATAGGGTTGGTGCGACTGGGTGAGACTGGCGGAGGGGTGGAACTGTTTCCTGCCAGCTCTCGAAGCCTTCTGGAGAAATCCATCGCTGGGGACTCAATTGCCATGGGGTTTAAACGCATAACTCTGTCAAAGGCACTGGGATGCTGGGCAACTAACCCCATTTCTTCGGCACTAAGGCGATGTGGATCCAGATGATGACGAGGCGGTGGGCTGAACAGCGGAGGCGTGTTTGGGAGCCGACCCTCACCAAAGCCAGGGTGTTCACGCAAGATGGGTCCTGTCATGCGCAGAAGGTTGAAAGGGTTGTTGTCTCCAAGAAAATTCATCAGCGGGGACTGTGCAACAGTCTCCGGTCCCAGAGGAGGAGGGATGGTGATGCGTGGAGTAAGGGAACTGTTTGAAGGGCTTGTTTCCAGGTAGATGCGGAATCCATGTGTGTTCTGGGCATGCTGAAGCAAGAACCAAGCGCTATTAAAAGGCTGCTTGCATGTTGTGCAAATATAGCTTGAAGGCTCATCTTTACCTATAAAAGAAAAAACAGAAAGAACACTTAAAAAATAATACAGCGGAGAACATTTAAATACAGTTGGCATTCACTTTATTTTGCTAACACATTTCCTCCTTGGCATTTCTGAAAGAAAGATTTAATTGCAATGTATTGACTGATATAAATTGTTGAACAGCACATTTACTCACCACACTTATTCACTTAACATGTATGACAAATATCACACGTACTCATTTGTGCTATATACGTTTACATCCTCTAATTTGCAAATAAAACCTTCCTTTATGACGTGTAAGGATCCAAATCCTTTCATGTGTTTATTCCACAAAAAGGAATTTGTTTCAAGGGATTTATGACTACGGACAAAAACCAAGAAAAATGCAGTGTGGTAGGTTTTACAAGGCACCTGTAAGGACCTTCAGTGTCATTTTCACACTTTCATTTTATATACTTCATGCAGCAGTCCCCTGAGATCTTGCTGAATTTAATTTATACACGCTTAAGTCATGCCAGCACTCTCATTTTTAAAATACTATGTAGATATTTAGCCACAAAAGTCCTATTCAAGTCAACAGGAGCTTGGAAAACATACCCTTGCATAAACCACTTTGACATTCTTTTTGCCAAAACACCAAGAAGCCACTCAAATGAAACATCCGGTAATCAAAGCCGACAGCACAGTTGCAATTAACAGTAACAAATGTCGGGCCGTGCTTGAACTGGGTCCCAAGAATTTCTGAGCCTGAGCCTGCCCTCCAATGCAGAAATGCTCACCAGAGCCAAAAACATTGTTCTGTTTGCTTTTCTAGCCTCTTTGAACAACTGCATAAAGGTGGAAAGCATTCCTTTAACCTTGATTCAGCTTTACATAAAGGACAGGTGTGGACAAGTCTGCATCACAGTCATAATTTTGCTAGCTAGAAAATTCCGGTCCTGGGCACAATATAAACTATGTGCTATCTGCAAAAAGCACTTCCCTCCTTGCCCCCACCCCCGCTTTTTTCAATGCCTCTGCAAGACTCTGATAAATTCATAAATATGTGTCAACTTGAAAATCATGATCCAGGATTTGTTTTGTTGTTTGTTTTTAAATGAGGAGGAGGTTTCCTGAAAAAAAAAACCCTGCCCATTTTGGAAAATCTAAAATTAATTCCTTACTTGCTTGGTTGTTTATGATAGCACATGTTTTGTCTAGAAATGGCCCCACTGAACCTAAAGGCACTAAACTTCCTGAAAGTTCAGTACCTGAACCAAGCTTCCTGCCTGACCCATGATGGAACAAGGACCCAAGCAATGCCTGATTCAGCCCCTTCACAGAAACTCAAATCCAAAGCTGAACTAACAGACCCTTTCTAGACAGGAGGGGCAGCCATTCTCAAAAGCCTGTTGCATGAGCTTCAAAACGAAAGAGTTTATAAGGTGAACAGAACCATATTATCGAAACTACCTTGTAAAGCAGAATGACTCATAGCAGACCAAAAAAAAAAAAAAATTTAAACTTGGGCACATCAAGAGAAGCTGATTGAATTCCCCTCTTCTGGCTGTTGCAGGAATGACTGCTGCTAACAAAACCTACAAAACCTTAGACAGGAGGCTAGAAGATTATCTGTCTACCTATCAGCCTGTCAGTTTATCTAATCTTATCACCCAATATACATCCATAACAGCATAAAGGAAAAAGCGTGTATCAGATTGAGACTTATTTAAAAAGGTAGGTGATAAATGTGGTGCAGCTCCTTATGCACCTATTGATTTAGTAGGGCTATTGCTGTGGATAGCAGCTTCAAACCCTGATTTCAGTGAAGCTGCTTCTTCACAGCCAATAAAAAATGTACCCAATACAGTGGGCATTTCTGCCTGGCTGACGTGGCCCCCATGCCCTGGCCCCACATTCTGTGTCTGTATGGGCCAGACACAGTGGCTTTGATTAATCTCTAGCAATCACTATTGGAAAAAAAGAAAAAAAAAAAAAAAGTTTGGGAACTGCCTTTGGCTTGGAGAAAAGTGCCCGTAACTGCTATTGACATAAATGAAAGCCACATACAAACACGGAAAGGAACTGATACATTATCCCTTAAAAATCTACTCAGCACTGAGGCAGTTAGGAAGTTTTATGTCAGCTTTGCAGCCAAAGCAACAGTAAATGCTCCCATTATTACTTCAAATATTTAAATTTCTGTTTCTTACAGAAATATGATGAAAATGTCTAGACCTTTAACTTTTCTTGCGCAGGAACACATGTAGTATAAAAAGTGACAGAAATCACTGAAGCAGACTAAAGTATATAACATACTCTGTCAAAAGCTTTTTTGAACAATATGTTTTACCTCAGCTCACCCTAGAATAGATTTTAATAAAGGCCCTTACGAAGTGTGATCTAACAGCAAATGAAGTGCAGCATCTTACAAGGTCATATATCTTCAAATTAAAGAGTGCTCTGCACCCTTCACCTTCACTTTATCCACTCTAATTAATCGATTTATTACCCACAGCTGTTCAATTCTTTCATTTTTAAAGTCACAGTATGCACTCCTTTTTGTTGTGGTTTTTTTTTTTCTTTAAAAAAATAAAGTGTCTGAGTGTCTGTGTATGTGCATGCATTCTCTTTGCTTAGCTCAAGAACTGACAGGAGGAAGAAAGCAGCTGTGTATTAGGCGACAACAACAGCAATATGTTTACTTCAGAAAAGGCACATACGTAAGAAGAAAAATTCCTGAGCAGGCTGAGGATCAAGGCCAACCTAAAACTGAAATGGCTGATTAAAAAAATTACCCTCAAAATGGCAGCTGGCTGGATGCTTGCTATTACATGTTACATGGAACTAAGATGTTTTGGTTTGTTTTGTTCTCCAAAACTTCACCTCCATGAAATTCAAGAGGGGAAGGTAAGTCCCCTCCTTTTTAGTTTTCTTTCAAAAAGACAAAATTAGTGCTATTAGAGATCTAAGATTTATAAGCTAGCAGTCATAAGTCTTCTCTCTCTTTTTTGTTTTGTTTAGCTTTTATGTTCCTTAGCACTCCTGCTCAGGAGACCTCAACACAACAGCAAAATTGACTGTAGGCTACCTGGCTACCAGTCTCTGACTGATTCATGAATGTTCGTATGTGCATGCCTATATATATATATCTTCACAACCCTCAAAGACTCTCCCCAGACTCCCTGTTTAAAAAAAAATTGAAAATAAAGAAAAATGTTAATTACCATATTATCACTTCATGGTTATCTTGCCTAAAAGTTGCCCCAAGCAGTGTAGATGCTCACTTTTAAGAACAGAACAATGTCAAAAAGTCTTTGAAGATCTGCTCCGAACATTTTTATGTTCAAAAACTTGCTAAATATTTTAAACATGCCCAGAAACAGCCATGTATTGCTCAAGAACGATCCTTATATTTAATAATGCACCTACACCATAAAAGTCTTTGTTATAAGGCTACTTTTGATATATGGCTATCTTAATCCCTTGCCACCTGCACTGAAGTCTGTCTAAATACCCACTTTATGACAACTAGCTATATAGTCTTTGCCATATGCAGTCTTTATCACTTTAGCATGTGCTTGACTTTGAGTATGTGAGTAATCAACATCAGTGAAACTTAAGCATAGGCTGAAGTGCTCTGTTGGATAGTGATGAAATTATTCATGTGCTTAGAGTCAAACACAAGCCAAGACTTCATTAATACTGTTCGATGAATTGCACATGGTTTCAATCCTACAGTCAGTAACTAGGCATGAATTTCAGGGCCGAGAGCTGAAGTATAATTCTTTATCTTTACAGTAGTTGGTAGATATGGTGTATGTACAGAGATGAGACATCCAGGTCATAACTCCTGAGCAATCAATTGTAGCTTCCAGGTTGCAGTAAAGCCAAACAAATACTGCCAGTTCAGACACGATAGAGGTTTGTAGGGCTGAATCCTACTAAGACACGGGTATTCAGAGATACCATTTAAAGGCTAGGAGGCATTGTGAAATTAAAGAATGAGGGGGCTGGGATAAACTCTAAGGTTTGACCTCATCCAATTCCTGACCCAAAGGAGAAGAGTCATAGAATGGTTTGGGTTGGAAGGCACCCTGAAGTTCATCCAGTTGCAGCCCTCCTGTCATGGGCAGGGACACCTTTCACTAGACCAGGTTGCTCAGATTTCCATCCAGCCTAGCCTTGAACACTTCCAGGGATCAGACATCCATAACTTCTCTGGGTAACCTGCTCCTATGCCTCACCAACCTCATAGTAAAGAATTTTTTCCTAATATCTGATCTAAGCCTACTCTCTTTTAGTACCTTCTTTGTCCTGTCACTACATGTCCATATCTATGAATCTATTCATATCTATGCCAGCTGCTCCAATATACTGCTTCAAAGGCCACCAAATGGAGAGTCTACAATCTTTTTAAAGTCTACCTCATTCCTTCTCTCCCTTACCATCATTAAGATTCCCCAAGTGCCTAATCTAAATCTTTCTTCCTGTAATTTAAGATCTTAATATATTGTCCTACCCAGATGTACATGCAAAACACGGGAAACAAGTTAGTCTGCACCTCACAGTTATCATCCAACCCAGGGATTTGCAGCTGAACCACTTCGTGTCTTTTGGTACCCCTTTCTCCCAATTTGATTTGGAAATGTTGACGGAGAATTCACTTTGTATTGGGGTAGTCTGTGGCCATGTTGACTATTTTCAGTATGAAAAAAAAACCTGTCTTCTTTCCAATTAGAATTGCTGATTTCAACTCCCAACCATTAGATCTTGCTATATTTTTACCTGAGAGATTAAAAATGTCTCTAAGTATCTTCTCCCAAAGCAAGTAATTATAAACTATGAACTTATTGAACACTCTTGCCTTTTCTGCATATTATGACAAAAGATGGTCTTTTCCAGAAATATTAAAAAGTGTTCCCTCCATGAGTGCATGACAGATTATGTTCCATTCAAAATGTCAAAGCAATAATGAGCCTTTTTCTCTTTCATGAACAGCACTAAACAAAGCTGAATTCAGACCCTGCCTCCCAAATTCTGCCCTTACAGGAGACAGTGAGAAAACACAGGTCACAGCAAGACTAGACTGGGTCTGTAGACATCCACCCCACTGCACCAGTCGGCCTGAATCCCTGGCTTATCTGTACCCTGCAGTCTGACTTGTATCATTTAGTGATACGCAGATCTTCCTTGCCCAGTTGGTACATAACTTTCTATATACCTTGAATGCTGAGCGCCTTTACCCTGGAGATAAAAATTTCCCTCAAAATATCCTCAGTTATTCTGGATACCATCAAACAGTAATCAGTGTGAGATAGGAACTGTTGAGAATTCATTATTTTCTGCTGAGCTACAGTGACATCCAGTGCCTTATGAATCCTCCCCTCAGCATGCCTGAATAATTCCATTAGCTGTAACAGGGAATGAACTCCCCCTCATTTTAATCACCCACCCATAACCCCTGCCAGGACTGCGGTGAGGACCTGCAGTCAGGTCCCTATAACCACTGCCATTCTTTACCTCTAGCAGTACTTTCCAGATAATGTTTCTGGTTCCCTTTTAGAAAGTTACAACAGCAGCAATAAAAACGTTAAGGAATTTTAATGCTGGTTTACTGCACCTTTAGAAGTCCAGGAAAAGTAGAAACTTGCAAGCTTTAAAGAAAGGACACCTTTTATTGTAGCACTCAGGAACAGACATGTATCAGGTTCCTACAATCTTTCCTCCAATATTACTCTCTTCTCCACTGCTTGATTTTTAATGAACATTTAAATAATTACTCCTTGTTATTATGATGGTTACTCTAATAATACCAATAAAGGTAGCGTGGATGCTCCATAAAAAACACACCTTTAATTGAATTATTATTAAATTAAAATGCCATAATTGAGAACACGAATTTAACAAGTCTCCTTATAAGACCAGCTGACATTAAAGAGAAGGGCATTAAATACTGGAAAGATTTAGTGTTACATGATGAAAAAAATATATTGTTATAAGTGGTTTGACAGATCACCCAGACAAGGGCCAAATGCTTTTCAGGTGTCTGCAGTGTGGATCTGCTATATGACCTATGTGATCTGCTTGACTAGGTCTGCAAAAATATCTCTCATAGATATTTATGCTGAAGGGGTTTTATAAGCCAGATTATAACTTAAAATTTTTCAAGTTAGCAAGAACTTTTACTCACCTATGTTTACACTAGAATAAACATTATCTGAGCACACACAATATTGAGAGTTTTACCTTCTCTCCCTGCTTTCATTGAGCTATTTGGAAGTGCTGCTGCCTCCATTTCAGAAGGACTGACAGTCTCAATAAAAAAGACAGAAATGTAAAGTAGGGCCCAAGTCTGGGTGTGAATCACCACTGCCAGTCCAATGCCAGTCACTAGCTTTAAACAACAAACACGAAGGTCCCATATCTCTTTACACCTCTCTTCGTATTAATTCTGTCTAGATGGCAGCAAAAGCTGATGATGAAAAACACGCACAACTCCTCTATCCATCCCCAGAGCTAACACAGTTCATCCATCCCTACACTGCCTCATCTAAAGAAAGGGTTCAAGAGAGTCTTGCAGCACATCCTGCTGAGGGTTACAGGGACTATCACCAACAGTTCATAAAGTTAGCGTCAACTGGCAGCTAAAGTTGGTATTTTATGACTTAACAAGTCGCCTGCAGTCTCACAACCCACGCACCTCCAATTCTACACTCAGATTAACAGCCCTTGTCTCCTGTAAAGCTCGGCCAACCTGAAGTGCGTCTCAGTCAAGAAGAGCAGATGAAGGTTTAGGTGCAAGAGCCCAAGCATGAGGGGCCACAGAGCCTGTCATCATCAGGAAATGGGGAATCTCAGGATGAGGTCAGTGAAAGGAAAGAATGTGACAGGGAAACAAAAATGAAATGTTTTTAAGAGATGGATGGAAAAACACGGGTGTCTGAAGAAAGAAATAATCGTGAGGTGTCACTTCTCAGTAACAGAATCCCATTTCTTCCCATACAAGGCCCTGTTCTCTTTTCCTACCTTGCCTCTTGATAGCCTATCTCCTCCAGTGCCGTCTTCAACAGAAGAAAAATCACGACTTCATGCAATATTCTTCTCCCACACACTGCCTGTATGTATTACAGCTTTCCCCATCCTCTTTCTACCTTGACTAGTGAGGCTGCAAGTTCTCAACAGAGATTATGCAAGAAGCTTTATGCCAAGAGAAACTACACACCCCACAAGACACTCTCATTCCCTGCACCGATTTTGATTACTGATGTGAATATTCTTGATAGCATTTTCTACCTGTTGGAAAATATCTACAGTAGTACTGGTAGACACAAATATTAAAATATATTGATATTACACTACTATTAGCAAAGTACTAATAATTCTTCCTGTGCTAAAGCCAACAGTCAAACTCCAGTTCAGGTGGATTAAGTGCTGCCCCACTTTTGGGAAACTATTTTATTTTCTGAAGCCAATTCAGCAGTGTTTTTTTTCTATTAGGCAGAACTGCAAATAATCTGTTTATCGCTCTTGTAATAATAAATATCTATTTTCCCAAATTAACTATTTTATTAAATGAGGGGAAAACCAAATGGATTAATTACCAACCACAGAGCTGACAAGTCAGACCGTCATGCTATCTACAGCCAGTCTTCTCAGAATTCCAAGAACAAAGAGCATGAATCCTTGAAAGTCTTAGAGATATCAAGCTGATACACCTCTCAAACTCTGATTTTAATTACCCTGCTATGAATTCAAAGTAGCTGCGATGATCACCAACACAGACTTTTTTGAATTTTTCCAGATAAACTACACCAGGTTGTCACTAACAAGGATCATAACTAGACTTACATGAATATACCAAGTTGCAATTTGTTGGGTTTTTTGGGGGTTTTTTTATTGAACTTTCCCCAGAAGCATATTATATGTCCTCTCTGGCATTTATACTTACAGAAAAGGAGGAGGCTGCAGGCATACTACAGCCATGCATAACACAAACAGATGCTTCCTGCTTCTTAATGGACACAGACGACCTTTGGCTGAGGATGCAGCTTGTGTTCAATGATCCCATTTTCTGTGAGACTTAATCATACCTCAGATCTGTACTGCCAGATTCACATAAGTGAGCCAAATGCACAGCTCAGTTTAATTTCTAGTGCATTACAAAATGGCAATGTTATATTTTTAGGTATAAAATGTCAATAGGCATTTTGGGCAACTTTCTTCTGGATGTCCAATTTCTCACCCCTTAAAAGAGCTTCTGGCTTACTGGAAGTTAATTTTTGGCCTACAGAAGTATAAGAAATGCTTTTTACTTAGTGCAGAAAAGGAAAGAAAAATGCGTAGCAAAAGTTGGAACTTGTGACACAGGGATTTTTACCCAGAAGCACAATTTAAATGGAAGATAAAAAACATGTTTGTCATCTCTGAACACCTTCTCCTAATTGGTGTTAAATCTAAAATGCAAAGGCAATTTATAAAGCAGAGGAAGGGAGAAGTGTGAAAAGTAAGGTGCAAACAGGAAAATCAATATTAAAAGATCAATAGTGAATGAGTTAACTTTTAAATTAGCCCTTTGTGATACAACAGTTTCAACTAACTCCACCTTTAGCATCTAAACAGCTTTGTGTCTTTTAGATAGTTTCTTTGAACCTAAGACATCAACTAGCAGACTGAAGGGATGCTTTACGAACCTGCTGCATAAAATAGTGAAAACTATCAGATAAAATGGGGAATGTGATACGGAGGAGCACCGTACCCACTCATGAGATTAAAAGACCATAGGACTACCCGTGGCTGGGCGTTTAATATATAGGATCCCATTTACAGCACTCATGAAAAACCCTTGTACTGCTCAAGGACACTTTCAGGCCTTTTCTTTGCATAAGGTATTCAAATACATTTGAAATAATGTCAGTCTTTTCTACAGCATATGAAATATGCCAGCAGCTTCCCTTTAAATCGGTTTCCTGTAAGCAGTTTTGTTTGAAAACTGGCAAGTGCTGGGATTTTTTTTTCCCACAGACTTTTCTAAGGTGCCATTTTCTCATCTTACAGTCAAGAATTCTCAGTAATCTGAATAGGAACTAAACAGAGGGTACATGAAGGAAATTGTCCATGTCATATAATGGAAAAACAAAGAGTAAATTAGGAAACAATAAAAAAAGCCAAAGGGTGGAAACAAATTTTCCTGGCTTTTTTCCCCAGGAGTACTTCAGTGGGTTTTACTACAACTATTTCTTAAGGGTATTAGGTGCCTATTCATAGTTAGTAAATGAAATAGCATTTTTGTTTTAATTCATTGCTTCTTTAACAAATGCTAACTCCCATCTCTGCTTCTTTAAATCCACAAAATCTCCACATTCAAGCCTAAGAAGTATTGTAAAGGCTGTAAATCTTGTTTTAATGGAATGTACATTTAGCTATGAGGAGATAATTGACGTTATGGAGGGCCTAGATGCTGAATTATATAGGTTATCTAATACAAAGGGGACTCATTACCGAAGCACTACAAACAAGTAGTAATATATGTATATTGTTCTGAGTGGCGTTATAGCAAAAGTGTTCAGGTCTGCAGGGATTTATAAAACACAAGAAAACAGCAGACATGCACTTGTAAATTTGTCTCATTTGTCTCTGAAGTTAAAGGTTATTCCCTTGATCTGAATTTGTAATAAAAACATGCTAGACTAAGGTTTGCAGAGAATGTTTGAATATGTAAATTGTGTATAATGATAGGCAATTATAGGGTAAAAACTGGACCTTATGAATGTTACAGAATTGCATGGAGCATCAAAGTATTTTCCTTCAGATGAAATATTTATCTTTTATGCATGTTATAAGCACTTTTTCAAAGGTATTCAGCAACCTATTTGAGCAGAGAGTTGACAAAAATCAAACCATTACAACCAACTAAGACTGTGGGCTTATGCACAGGAGAAGCCACAGCTTTTTACGGAATATACATAATAAATCTCTTGAACTAATGGTTCCGGAGATGGATCCTCAAGGACAAGTTCCACTGATTTTCACTCCCTTAGATGAAAGCTGGTCAGATGTTCCTGGCTTTTTTTTAAGACGATATGGGGGTGGAAGTGCAGGGAGGGAGACTGCAGAGAATAACTAGGTAAGAATGTGAATTTTCTTGGACTGATTCAATGAAGCCCTATTTTCCCTCCAGTTCGCTGGCTGCTGTTTTCAGGGAATAATAAAAAAAAAAAAAAAAAAGATGCTCCATCGAGATAGAAAGGAGTAAAGCTGAGAGATGATACTATAGTTTATGCTACTGAAGATAAGGTTTTCTCCTTCTCTGAGCACGACAGTCTGTTCAGGTTAACCAACTGCAGTGTTAGAATAACTCCAGCCGACTTGTCACAGAGTACAAAAGTCATCAGCAACTGAATGTTCTTTTCTGCACCGCAATTAAGACGAATCAATACGACGTGCCACAAATGGTATTTTACTCTCAATAAGAACTCGGGCTGAGTTTATTCAGAATATTTTAGCGCTTCCCCAGGGGATTTTGGTCCGACGCAGATGGCAAATAAAGTACTCAGCCTAGGGCTAGAGCACATTATGCTAATTCTAATGTCAGATGTACTTTAATATACAGCTCTATTTAATCACCCCATTATTTCACATTTCCATATGAAAAACCTGCGGCACTTCTGCAGAGCTTTCACTCTGCGACAATGCCAGCTTCCTTCAACTAGCTCACTGCGAAAGAGAAAAGAAGACTGGTCATTCTCGCCAGTCAAAATGTTACAGTTTCAAAGTTTCAGTATTCCTGAATTTAAAGTGGGTCTTCCAGCGCAATTAGCAAATCGCTCGGCTAGAATGCTGATATGTACAAAATGCTAAGGAGGTGTGATTGAAAAAAAATAAAAATAACAGCCCTCCCTCTCCAGCTCATCTGCTCGCGCATGCAGACATAGGCAGGCACGTATCTCAAATCCGCTTGCAGAACAGTAATAATAAAAATAATGAAAATATTTTCATAGTGCAATTCAACCAATATTCTCAACACTTGTCACTAAAACGTTGCTATTCCCGGCTGTGTGGCTTCCGTTACTTAGAAGAACAGACATGGCTGGCACAGCTGCCAACCTACAGATGTCTCTGAATAAAACCTTCCTTGTGTATCAATAATTTTTGCCTGCAACAAACTACACCTCTAATTAGGTTTAGAAGCCACATACCTTCAATATGGGCCACTACCCAAATTATCTGCGAATTTACCTTGATGCCCCGTCTCTGGTGACCACAGAATTTGAACCTTGAACGTAAAATGATTTAAAAGCGGATTTACATTGAAAAGAATGAAGGAAAAGACTTTGCTGTGGAGCAGTTTTTCAAGCCATGTGGGCTCTTGACGTGCAGACAGGGAAAGCAGAAGCGGTCCTTGGAGCACCTCTTCAACATCCAAGCTTTCCCTTCTGAATAATTCTGTGAAAGATCCTTAATTCAGCATGTATGTACAACCACCAGTGAAATGAGTTGCATGGTCTCAACAAAATCTTCCCTCTGTTTGGCATAACTGGGGCTGCATGACAACTAGTACTGCTCATCAGGGACAGCCAGGTCAGTCCTAGATTATACAGAGCTGTTATTAGGGGAATGTATGAAGCTTAAGTTGATAATTTTTTTAATCATTTCATTAAACCTAAACATATTTCACTGATGAAAGAAAAAAAAGGATGTATTTAGAAAAAGACATCCTTCTTCCTCCTCCAGCCACCCAATCTGCATCCTCTAAAAATTGTTCAACAATGCATGCAGTAGCCAGCACCTGGGGCCAGATCTCACCTGGTTTCGCTGCTATGCATCAACATTTAAAGACACAGAACTGCACTCTGTGCCTTGACACGACATATGCCATGACTTTCCTGTCCTAATTTGAACACAGAGGATGATATCCTTCACAGTGAAGGCAGAAATGATTACATTTTCAAGCTTTCTTTTATTTTTATATGTATTCATATGTATAGATGCATGTGTACATGTATGCATATGTGTGTGTTTATATATGTATAAATATACGATTTGGTCTCTGTTGGGCTGGCTATGAGTACAGCATTATGCACAAAGGAGAAGGGGAGCTTAGGACAGGGCAGAGGTCCATCCTTCCTTAGCTACTTCCACTAGACCTTCAAACACATGATCGTACCACGGGAGAAGTATGCAATAGTTTCACTCCACTGGAAGTTTTGTCTGAATGGCAAACACAGCCCAAGTTAATCTAGTTAATTAGGGCAACTTTAAGATTTGCTTAAAGTGAAGTCTGTCACTCTGAGAATGAGTAGCTAAATAAAAAAAAATTTAAAAAAAAAGATTAAATGAATGTTTAATATCCCAATGCAAAGCCCACCAAAGTCAATATGAATCTTTCCACTGGCTTCAATGGGCTCTGGAAGCGGGTCTTCTTCCACATTGGGATTTGCTAGTCTCAAGACACTCTCTTCAATGTAGGGATAAATCTGGTTGTGGTGGTGTAGTTAAAAGAAGATAACTGATTTCACAGCAGCTACAAGCCTAAAGAACTCAGCTGTAAATATTTTAGAGGAATAAATAGAGACACAGATAGTAAAGTACCTTCTTTATCGTTAGTTAAAAGGAAAAACAGTTGAAATATAAGAAATACATAAACGAACTTAATCCTTGACAATTTTGTTGCATTTTCTTCTGCTGATATTATGTTGGTTTTTGGAAATATAAAAGGACAATAACCATCCTTCCTAGGTCTATTCTATCTCTTTAGCTCACTTTAGATAAACTGACTGCATTCTTAAACTCCATTATTAAGAATTCTTTTGTTGAGACCAGAAGAACAATTTTTAATAACATATTTATTCTTGACGATACACAAATTTGTGGAATCCCATTCAATTTCCATCACTATGGAAATTTTTGAATGCCAGAATGTTTGCAGACACATCTACACTAAAAGGTTCCTACAGGACTCAGAAGTCCTGCAAAGGAAAATCCAGTCCGAGTGAACAAAGGAGCAAAATGAACAGAAGCCTTAAAAGCCTAAATGGGGAGGGGGCACAAGGGGGCACAAGGGGGCACAAGGGAAGGAGGAAGGTATAAAATACTCAGATGAAAAATAAAACCCATTAGTTACAGAGGTAGGGATCTTGAGGGCTGCTCTAGATAAAGCAGTTAAATTGCAATCTATGACTATGAAGTTGCAAAAGATGAATCTCCAATCATACTTCCTGAAGTGCAAAGATAAAAATACCACTTTTGCTCCTTAAATAGGTGGTGTTTTATGTCACTATAACACTGCAGAAAAATAATGCCGATGTTGGCTAAAAAGAAGATCCTAAAAACTTCCTATTTTATTTCTATACAATCCAGACTGTTCACCTAAGAGAAGCATAATTAAACAATGCTAAGCATCCCAACCCTTCGGAGAATGTGCTGCTGAAAAATATTTTTAGAACAATCACTCTAGTAATTCTTCTTAGTTGTAGAAACACTCCAAATCAGAAAGTCAATTTTTCCTCTATTTGCAGAAGTGTGCTGGTTTTCACTGGAAAGGCGCCTGTGTTTTGTTTGGCTGCTGTTCATATACTGCCTTGGCAGGATTTCCTTGGATTGCTTACAGTGAACATTGCTCTTGCATACAGTAGCACTCCCATTTTAACCGTCCCAGCCACACGTTTTCTAATAACACACGGAGAGCTGCAAAATCCCCATAAGCACAGCTCTTTAAAGCAGCCACAGAAGGGGGTGGGGGCGGAGGACCGGAGAGGGGGAGGCTCTGCCTGTTCAAAATCCAGCGCTGCAAACAGAGGATAGTCCTTTTAAAAACAACCAATGTGAATTGTGTTTAAGGAGCAGCTTTCCAGGGAAAGAAAAAACATCTCCGAGAAGGGGGCCTGATTCAGCTGATTCACCGAATCTGATCTGCACAGGCTGGGCTCTGAGCATCACTGAATTAGGTCCTAAGTACTGTTTACATGCTTGCTTCTTTTTTCTTTTTTTTTTTTTTTCCCCAGTTTTTCCTGCCCTTCTGAGTGGTGTGCAGATAACTTAATAATTCGTGGGATTACCCTGCATGTTTGAGACCCTGCACCTGAGCTTGTGTTCTTTGTGTGTCCCAGTTTTTTGCCTCATCATGGGGAGGCTGGGGTGCATGGAGAACACAGGGCTCCACTGTGAAAACTAAACAGGCAGGAGAGATGAAAAAGGAGGACATCTATCTCGTTGAAATAGTACCAGGAAACAAATGCAGCATTTCTACCTACGGCTGAGAAAGAGAGAAAGCCAATAACAAAACCGTTATTCAGCTCCGTGCCCTTTACAAATAGGACTGACTTGTTAGTGGACAGCTGCGGCTCAGCCCCCCTCCACACCATTCCAACTTGCTGCCTTTGCCACCCTGCTTTTGGAGATCAACAGCAATTTGCATCTCCATGCATCTCATTTCTCGTTAAGTAAGTTGATTAATTTGGGCGAGGGAAGTTGTCATTCAAAAAACCAGAAATTTCCACTTGCATAATTTCTGCCTTTCAAAATTGGCCGACCTCCTCCCCACCGACCCAGCCCCCACTTCACACCTCTCTTTCTCTGGGTCCCTTTCTCCCCCGTTCCCGCTCCCTCCCTCCCTCTTTCCCTATTTCTCCCTGTTGTTTACAAAGGTTTCATTATGTTTTCAACTAATCAGAAAGGCCTACTAATACACAATTAACATGTGACTATAAAAAAATAGCTTCCAGAAGAAGGAAAAGTAATTAAGTAGAGAATGCTTTTCAGTAAGTGCTTGCTTTAACCCATCGTCAGAGAACAGAGTGTAGGTTAGTCCACAATGGATGGAACAGATGCCAAGGGCGAAATGTTAAAAGCAAATAAAAAAAGGCATTATTTTCTTTGGGAATAATAACTATCAACGCCACAAAAACGTACATCACATTGCAGTTGTTTATATCTGACCTCCTCCTCTTTCCTACACTTTTCTGAAGTGCCTTTTCTGTCTATTTCATTAAAATAAATACAAAAATAAAGGTATCATTTATTGCATCTTTGCATCCAAAATGACAGGAAACCAAGTGATTTCAGCTGGGATAGAGTTAATTTTCCTCCTAGTAGCTAGTACAGAGCTGTGCTGTGGATTTAGAATGAGAGTAATGTGGACAACACGCTGATGTTTTAGTTGTTGCTTACCCGAAGTCAAGGACTTTTCTTCTTCCCATGCTCCCCTGCCAGCGAGCGGGCAGTGTATGCACAAAAAGCTGGAAGATGAAACAGCCAGGACAGCTGACCCCAACTGACCAAAGGGATATTCATGCCATATGCCCCCATGTTCAGTATATAAATTATGGGGAAAGCTAGCTGGGGACTGCTGCTCGTCTAAAGTCTGGGCATCATTATCTTCATAGTAAGCAGTGGGTTTATGTTCTCAGCACTTGTTTTTCTTCAGTTTTACTTCATTCTGGTTTTGTTATTTTCCTTTCGATTAGAATTTTTCATTAGTTTTTTATTTCATTTCAATTATTAAACTGCTCTCATCTCCACCCAGAAGTTTTCTTACTTTTACCCTCTGGATTCCCTCTCCCATCCCACTGGAGAGGAGTGAGCAAGCAGCTGTGTGGTGCTTAGCTGCCAACTGGGATTAAACTCAATGACACCAAGTAATCACCATCACTATCAAAATAGCACAATGCTGTAGTTTATTAGAAAGATTTTACTTCAAAATATTTTAGGCCTGGATGTACACGTAAACTAAGTACCCAGAAAAATCAGTAGGAAGTCTGCCCAAGTAATGACAAGGAGTGTTGAACCCTTCTCAAGGTGTGCTGTGTTATTACAATACATAAGAGCTACAGGAAACAGTTTTAAAGGATGTAGTGTTTGCAACTCTTCAGTTATTAACTTTAGATCTGTCTGTTGACACTGTCCTCAGGCTGAGAGCTGCCACACAGGTTGGAAGCCTGAGGACANTTTTTTTTTTTAAATTCAGGGATTGTCAAAATATGTCCAAATGTTCCCTGTGTTCTTTATGCATTCAGTCAACCTCCACAGTAAAAATGTTTCCCTTTGGAAAAATATATATTCCTCTATATGTCTGTCCTTGGAGTGGAGTGTTTGGGATATTTTTTATCTCTGTTCTCCTTCCTTATATGAGTTCTAAAGCAAACAAGACACTTAGTTGTGTAATTTCAAAACCAAATTCTGCAAAGAGCTCAGTGTTTTCAGCAAGATATTAAACACCACTTTGGTCCCACTGAAATCAAGTGGGAGCTGAGAGGTTTTGGGAGGAATAGGTCCTCCAAAGTCACAAAGGACTACATGCAATAACAGCTCCTTTTCCTTATATTCCTCCCCCCCATCCCATGAATTTATATTCCAAACTATGTATCACATACAGAGTATTTTTTACTATCCAAAATCCCATTAGTTTCATTGGCACTTTAGGTAATAAGATTTGCATGGTAAAAATTCCATTTCTATTAGATTGGGTCCATAGGACTCACCAGCCTGATATGATTGTCAGAGGAAAGGGAGGATGTGTGGGTTTGTTACAATATGAGGATTTGTCCACACGGAATTTGGCACCAGTTTAATCAAAAGGACTCCGTTTAACCAGTGCAAACCCCAGTGTAGCCTCTATTTCTGTCAGCTTAAAACTGGCTGTATCAGGAAATTTCTCACTGTACATTTATATAGGTATGCTAAAACAGATCAGCTAAACTGGAGTGGCAATCAGTTTAAACAATCTATACCCTGGAGTATTCTGGATTATCTGCCTGGAAGAGCCCTTTAGCTAAACTAGTGGAAGTAGGTGTTCAGGCCAGGCCCAAATGATGCTTCACACAGAAGAGAGAGATGACAGCCTCCTGGGCTGAATCTCGAGGTCTCTTTCTGGACAGAGTGAAATCAGTGATATCCTATCAGCCAGACACTGCTGCTCTTGTTCATATAAGAACCTAAACCCTCTGGGTCATGCCCACAGGCAGGACCCTTTTTTCAATCATGGCCACCAGCTGAAGCTTAGGGAAAAAGCTTGTGAATCAAAGTAGAAAAAAGTTCACAACTAGACCCTGTCCAGACCTCCCAGCTCCTAGCAATCAATGGTTTAGAGTCTTTCAGTGCCAGGACTTGATCCAGATTAGCATTTTTATAAACCACCCACCAAATCTTCCTGATTTTGCCTAGTCCTTTTCCAAATCTGTTCGTTATTTTTAGCCCCCAAGCCATCCTGCAGCAATGAGTTCCGCACCTCTATTTGTTGTGAACAAAAAACTACATCAGTTTTAGGTCTGCTGTCTGATTCATGGGGTATTTAACAGGGACACTTGCACTGTTAAGTGCAACCTGAGCGGGTCACAGCAGCAGACCATCACAAGGTACTCTCTAGAGATATGGACAGAAAAATCACACTGTCTGCTTTTATGCAATTCTTACTTTTACCAAATCCTTACTGATCCCACAGGAGACGGAATTGTAACTAACAGCAAATGGAAAACTTCAGGATTGGGCACAAGTCAGATATGGTAGCTCCTTTCCACACTATCCTTCCCTTAGTTTGTTTGCTCTTGATTTGTGATTGACTGAAGAGTTTCTTGTCCTGCTCCTAGCCCTGCTGAGGCTTAAACAAAGGAGACATATTCACCAAATGCTAGGAGGTGGATTTGTAAGTCCTTTGCTGAAACTTGGCAGTTTTCCACCTCTTAAGAACACTCTACGACCTGAAAATCAGTCATGATCTGGAATTTTTTTCTAATATTCATTTCACACATAGTTCTGTTACCTATTATTCATGGCTATAGCTCTCATTCTGAAAATACACCTATGTGTAGCATCAGGCTGATACTGAAGTCTCTTTGGCTTCACAGACTTTGAAACCTCACTCTAAACCTTTTGAAAATGGGGCCTGGAAGGGCTGTCATACTACTGAATCATCCCCAATGTTCCTTGACACTTCAATCATAATTCCTCTACCTGCTCGTTATTTAACTTGCTCATATATTTTTAGTTCTTTTCATCCTTCCTTTTCAAAAAATCCTGTCAACATTTTAACCACTTTTGTTGTTCTTCTCTGAATTACCTCCAATTTGACAACACCCTCCAATTAGCAAGGTGCACAAAATCATAGGCCGTGTTGGGTCTTTGTTCTGTGGAAAAAATAGTTTCCCATTTAGTCTTGCTGTAGATCACATTCTGACTTCAAGAACACCCTGGGATGGTGAAACTAAGGACTGAATTTGGCCCATGTACATAACTGAGAAGTAAGATTATTTTCCACAGTTTGGTGCCAATGTCCCTGGATGAAGAACTTTCCCTCCTCCACCCCTGAGACCAGAAGACAGAGCTGGGTGACAGAGGGGTTGATTGACAGCCTTCAGTCTGGACTGTTTTGCCTTTATCACTCAGACAGATGTTTAACTCTACACAGAAGTTATTTTCAAACCAAAACATCATGGCACACCAGATTTACAAAAAAATGCAGTTGAGGGACATGGGAGGCAAAGCAGGAAGAAGGGCCCTGGACACGCACAAAGCAGACAGCAATCAGGCTGACTTATAGCCAGAATCTGGTTGGAGACTCCAGATAATCATCCAGGAGTGTCTGACAGGGGACAGATAGTGAGGCTAGCAAGGAATTGTTTGTGGATTCCACTGGGGTATAAAGAGAAGTAATGAGATTTAATTGGGCTACTGACCGTGTAGGCTGATTATCAGGAAAACATTTCCTAACTCTGAGGCCAACAAATCCTTGCAAGAAGCCCCAAGACAGCGACATCTCAGATGAAGAGGAGCACTTCAGAGTACACTACAATAATGTCCCATTGCCAAAGTCAGGCAGCATTATGAAACAGGCATTTTCTGCCTTCTAAATTTGCAGTTGTGATTCACAAAAATGAATCGGGTTGATCCAAGCACCCCGTTTAGAAACACCAAACTCAGCACGAGTTGCACACACCCCCTCCAACCTCAACAGAGGCCGTGCCGTATGGGAGCCCCAGTGTGCTCTAGAAATGAGTGTTATCAATATCAGTCACTGAGAGATCAGGTCAAAACTGTTAATAGCTCATCAGTCACGCGAAATGCATCTCCTTTCCAACACACACCTACAGATTTATTATTAGGGTACTTCTACTCTTTTGTATTTTTAAATCAAGCTGATTCACACACTGTAACATTCATTACATAATTAAAAATCTATGATGGTAAAAGATTTTTTCCTAAATAATTAGGAAAAACATATGATATATATTTATAAATTACATATTACCATCTTTTTAGACCTAATGATGTGTGCTGTCTCAGGCAAGATGACCTGTTACTCAGACTAATTGATGCCATTTCACAACTACAAGCACAAGGTATTTTTATCTAAGCTTGGTCAATTGGCTCTATCCATAAAACATGTACTTTGGGTTTTGCTGGGAAGGGGGATGGGAGGGAAACAAGATTGAACATTTGAGTCAATATTTATCCCTTTGTCAAGATGGGTGAGGAATTGATAAATCTGGTGTATATGCTTTGTCTACTGAACCTGGCAACATGGACTCTGCTCAGCAGACCTATCTAAGTCAACAAATACTCTCCCAATTAACTAACAGGGAATTCTAGGTATGAGGCAAACAAAGAAGTCCTGACTGCTGCAGTGAATAACGTGAACTTTCATGAAAACAAAATCGACTCCCTCATGAGGTCAGATAAACACTCAGGGTAATTGAAGTGTTGGGAGAAATAATAAAATAACTTTGGGGGTGTCAATCCAAAGATACCTGTTTCTAAAGCCACTTTCTTCACCTCAGAAGATCCTCTATATATAGTAGCCTTCAATTCTTCCAAGCCCCAATGCAGACACAGTTGTTCTCAACTGTACTCTTATGTTTAAAAAAAAGAAATTGGAGTAATGCAAAACCCTTGCCTTACTGAAGACTAAAATGGGACAGAGGCATGAAAGCACCCCTAATTCTCTAGCCCTCAAAGCATGGAAAGGGACTTGCATCTTTTTATTCCTCAAATCAAAGAGGACCTAAATCAAAGTGGTCACTCCTGCTTCAGCCCGTGGGTCTGACCTTCCTCAGAGACAGGGAGCGCTTTGTCACGTCCCCTGCACAGTGTGGGGTTCTCTGAAAACACAAAGCAACAACCGGTGAAGGCTGGAGCCGTATTCCACACTGCTCTACACTGCCAGCTCTCCCTCTCTTGGGTACACCAGCGTGTTTGTGCTAGGTTTTGGAGCTGGAGGCAGACCAAGTTCCTCTGCACACCTTGGCCATGTGCTGAGGGAAGGCTGTGGCCATGGCATGCACAGTTCCAGCAGGACAGGGCAGGGCTGGGGAGCAGCATGAGGATGGCAAAAGGTAACTGCCAGAGGTACTGCCTGTGACAAAGCCACCAGACTCTGATGAGGGAAGGCAAATGGTGGTGAGGGTGACATCAGAAAGCTGCCCAAAGAAAAACACTGTGGAGCTCCGCTGAAGTTATAGGGAATGAGAGACCTGCATTCTTCCCTTCAATTCTCACTATGTGAAACACACAGTCCATTCATATCTTTCCTATTAATTATCCATCCCTCCTTTGCCAACTTCCCCTTTGTTTTACCTCCTATCATCAAGCTCTCTTATGGGAGCTCCTATTTAATTTTTCCACCACTGACTACCAGTCAGAAACTAAGCAGACCGAATTTTTGCCCTGTTGTAAATCTACCAGAGCCTTTTACCAGAGATAAATGTAGCCCTGCAGACACCAAAGGATGCAGCAACATGCTATATGGAAAGATCAGATTTTCATTACTAGAAGGATAGACAGTGCAGTTATGTGGTGATTATTATATAATCCACACCTCTATAATGGACAAACAGGAGTCAAACCCGTGTACTTCAGTAATAAAGGGTTTACAAATGGGCCTCTTCTATTAATGTAAATAGTCTTCCCTATTTTATTAAGATCCATCAACTGTACGGTGCACTGAGCTAACAAGCAATCTTCAGTTGCCACCTCGCGTGTCTGCATTGCATAGTACAATTCCTCCTAGATAAATATCTCGGGAGAAGCAGGAAAACAATTAAAACTAGAAGGTAATAAATGATGAAGAAGCCTATGAACAGCATGCTGGCCCTCTTCCCAGTCTTCATTCATGCATCAAAAAATCCCATAGCTCTGAGTCTTTGAGAGGGCAGCTGGGCAGTAGGGATGTCCACAGCAATATAAATGGGAATTAGATATGATCGAATGTGCTCATTGCATTTTCAACAGCACATGTAATATTCTCCCCCCTTCCCTCCAGTTCCCCCACCTCTCACCCTGCTACCAGAATAGATGACTAATGATCCTGTAACCAAGCAACGGGGCAATTGAAGAGTTTCAAAGTTCCAGTACATGATAATTTAGCTATGATCATTTGGGTGATCGGGCTCTGACTGGAGACACCATCCCTGAGTTAAATACCTCTACTCTCTCCAAATAGTTTTACCCTGACAAGGGTTTGCAAGGATTGGCGGAGGTAGAATTTTGTCCTCAGAGCTTGGCAGCTCTGTTCATTACTTCTGCTGCTCCCTGACACATGCAAGAGGATGACGACCAGAGAGGAAATGAAGATGCATCTACTTGACAGTCACCTGCATAACAGCAATGGAGGCAGCCCAGTTAATACAGCCATTGTGATACTCCATCAGTGATATCCCAATGAGATTTCATCCCCAGCAAGCAAGTGCTCACAGAGTACATCAGTAGGTACACTTAGGGCAGTTTAATCCACCACCGTTACTGTATTTTTTTTTTTTTTTGCATAACGCAAGAACATTATTTATAAGAATTAAGTCACTGAAAACACTTTAAAATACCTAAATCTTTTTCATGGATCTATTCTAGCTGCAGTAGCCCTTTCCACTGGGGAATGTATTGTGAGATAATTGATTTTGATGCCACCACGTGTGCCCTTGCTTTAGACTCAGGACACATAACTCACGTGGGTCAATTATCTCATAGTACAATCCCCAGTGGCAAAGTCTATAGCTTAAAAAGATCCTATTCTAGAAAAAGTATACCATTATCACTGGCTGGCATTTGTTTCCAAAGAAAAATGTAGCGATAAAATTGTTAATTGCTGGCCCACGTACACACGCAGATAGATGTGTGTGTATAAAATATATATTGAATATAAAAGGAATATGTTGAATATATATCTATTTGTACCCATATGTCTGTAACTCTCACCACTACAGCATCCTTGATGTAGATGTAGAAAAATGTACAATAAGGATTTTTAACTCTTGCCTTGCAAAGAGAGTGTCTCTTGTAAGGACATTCAGCTCTAGCCATTTGAATAAACAAGGCAAATATCCTTAAAAGAAATGCAGCCCAGATTCTGCTAATTGTTTTTAAACTCTGAGCTTTATTAAGCCTTCTCAAATCCCAGACTATCCTGATAATACTGAGTTAGCATTCACATATCATCCGTAATTGCCAACTAGCCACCACAGTTGAAAACTATTAGTAATAAAACTTAACTCTATTACATTGACCCAGGATTAAGTTTTCTGGCTGATCACTGAATGGGGGTGGTCAGACATGCATCTGTACATCTCCATTTAGCCACAGAGGCCCAAAAGAATGTGGCAGTATTCTAAAGAAAACTAGTCATAGGTAACTAAACCCCCCACAAAAGACTTGGCAAGCCACCCTGAGATCACACTGCCAAATTCCAAGAGAGTGAGTGCTTTCCAATCCTCAGCAAGTATAAAGGCTAGGCTCTTTGGTGACATAGATTTAAAGCAGTATCAGGTAGAGAAAATTGGTGCAAACAGTGGCATTTTTACCAGTTTGGGATTCTAGGCTGAGCAGTAAAAGGTAGCTTGCACATAAGCAGGTATGGCAGGAAAATCAGTCAGCTGGAAAGCATCACATTCCTTTTCTTCAGCCCAGCTCCTTGGTGCCTCTCCATAAGCAAGTACATTCAGGTTCCAACCCCAGGTTTTAAGTTACGTTCAATTTCTGACCCCAGGTGAATGTTGAAAGTATTCGCGTCTTACCACTTACAACTGCATTGTTGTTTACCACTTTAACCCCACACAATATAGCCTCAGCCATTTGAATACCAAACCTCAAGTCAATCCCAGTCCCAGTGAGAGATTTACCAGAGGGACTGAGATCTGCCTTAAAGTGAAGACAGCAAAAGAAATTAGGAAAACTATCTTGGGAATGTGCATCACAGGGACACTTTAAAGCTAAATGAGACCTATCTTCCTTTTCAAAGTCAGGCTGAAAAACAGAGTTTCAAGTAAGAAAACATACACTTTGGGAAATTAAGAGGTTAGTGCAGATGAAGTTTTTAATCGCTGCTTCTTAGTGTAGGTTTATTGGCCACTTTTAAGTAGAGAAAAGAATGCTTAGCAGAAATCATCTCTAGCACAAAGAGCTTCAACCCTGGAAATATTAGCAACCTCTTCAGAATGAATAATTACAATCAATAAATTCACCCTCTTCATCCATTTTAGAATTACTGTGTCTGTGAAGAGTGTAAATAAGGCACAGGGATTTGGGTAGTAACCCTGCTCACCACACTGATCTCTGCGAACTTACATCTCATTGTATCGGGCAGTAATTTACAAAACTAGAGAGATTTTTTTTAATTGGTTTTAAAAATTAATAAAAACACAAAACCAAATTAAATCTCCCTCCAGATCTTGTGAACTATGGGAGTGAAGGAGGCCAGGTCCCTATAGAGGCTGACGTTCAATAAAACTAGTAAGAAAACAAGAGGGGTAAAAAGAACGATACACGAGAGTATTCAAGAACAGAAGACAGAACATCAGCCACGGCACAACTGCCAAAGTGCTGCCCATTCTCGTCCTCGCTGAGGCACTAACTCCGAACAATTTGCTGCAGCAAAGAAGCAGATTTAATGAAACAACACGGCCGGCAGGGCTGCGGTGGCAGGAGGCCTGGCAGACTGTGTGACATGGCACGCGGTCACCGGTGCCGGGCAGTGCAGGGGCTCCCACCTCCTCGCAGGGTGCTGAGCCGCTCCCCTGCTCCCCACCGAGATGCCAGTCCTAGAGCAGCCTTGCAAGCAGCAGAGCCACCCACTCCTGCTCTCCCTCCACCCTTTCTCCTCTGAGGCAAACCCTGGAGAGGCAGCTTGCGTGCTTCAGACTCTGGGGATGCTTGGAAATGTTGGAAATGCTGGTGTGGGCTAAAGCAGAAGGGGAATGGAGGATGCTCTGCTGCTCACACAGTGGTGTTGGGCCTCACTCCTGTCTTACAAAAACCAGTTGGAAGCCTCCACTGATGCTGACTGTGCTCTCCAAAACAGCTCACTGATGGTCAGACCCCTTCCTAAAAAGACTGCCCCTTGTCAGGAGCCAGGGTAAAAGAACTCAAGCCCAGAGAGCCCAGCACAAATCACTAGGAAGTTTCAATACCTCAGCTTTTGACTCAAAATGTGCCCTCCTAAGTGTTAACAGGGCTGACCAGCATGTCCTGTGTTTACTAATATGATTCCTGCTTGATTTACAAACCTCTCAGTCCCCCTGAGCATGTTCTGCAGCTGCGCACGCTGCATTCAGAACACCGCAGGCCCATCAATTCAGCGTGACTCAAATTCTCACTCTGGAGTGATGCTTTGCACCAGGCTATTGTCCACAAACCATTATTTGTTGAAAAACAAACAAAAGGAGAACATCGGAGATACTTTTACATGATACTTTTCTGATTCCTGAAAATGTGAGATAATGAATAAAAATGTTCATTACAGAATTATTCACTTTTCTTCGTGATTCACGTCCCAGTAATTACCGTGACCAGCCTAATAAAAACTGCTACAAAACGAAGGTCAACTAGCAGTTAGAAGTGTTCATTTTCATTTCAATGTATTCATCTCTGGCTCCTAATGGCCTCATTTTCTCCTATGCTCTTTAATAAATACCACTGAATTACAGGTTAAATAGCTAAATTAAATTATTGCAATTACAGCGTGCGGAGCACTGAAACTGGTTTACCTTTCCCAGTTCAATTAGAGGGGAAGTTTCAACAGCCTGGGACTCCTGATTGCTGTCAATATTCTGAATCACTAGGAATCCTCACTAAAGGCCAGGTTATTTGGTTACAGACTGGGTAATTTCCACACCCCTCTTCCCTCCTGCATAAAGAGGAATGACTTGAGTGCTCTCAGCTAAAACAAAATGAGGCAATCAAAGTATTTTGGGGGAAAGTAACCGCAATGCATAATTGATTCTTTTTGACTGAAGAGAAGGAAGTCTTGAAGTGGCTCAGGCTGAAGGAGAGTATAAGAAACGACAACCTCCTTCCTCTAAAGCAGAGGCAAGTACATTTTAATAAATATGAATGCTTAACCTGCCATCGGCCCACAATTATTTTACATGTACAAATTAAAGATGTTCTTCATTATTTAAATATATTCCAGCATTTGTTGATGTTGCCCCTTCCACAGGCTTAATTATTTAACATCTCTTTATAAGAATGAATATCTTAATAATAAGGACTGTTGGAAGATAAATTTAAAAAATAAGAAAAGGTTTCTTTCCAAAAGATTCCAGAGCATGCAGCGATATTTGTTGTGGAAGAGCTCCCCCTTACTTCTTCACTCTCATCTTTGCAAAAAGCACCAAAAAAAGCTATCAAGAATGGGGGATTCTTTGCTGCAATGATAACAGGACATGAAACACAGGCACTCTCAAATTCAGTTAGAACGAGAGACTGAAATATTTTGACGGCTCAGTGCTATTGCTATTTCTAGCATCAAGGGAGAGGGGATCTCTTTGTCTTTCACCAAACTCCACATGTTCAAAGCCACATGTTCTGTACTGCACTTAAACAGAGAAATTATACTGTCACTGTGAGAAAAGTGAGCTGGACCATGCAGGTAAAACACTCTACAGGCTTGGATAATTTCTTCTTAGGATACCTGCAGGAAGTAGCAAGAAAGGGAGTTACTTCGTGCCAAGTTGAGGAGCCACATTAAAACATCTCTACAGCCAAAGTAAAAATATATAAACTCATTAAGGTAATTGGAAGCATACACAAAATCCTGTTATTTTATTATCTCATCTTTGAGATGTTTTGCCATTACAAGAATTTAATTCCTGGTAATCAACTGGATGTAAGCAAGAACAGAAAACAGCCAACACGCTGAAATGAAGTTGGAAATTATTATGAATGTTAAGGAAGGGGAAACTGATAGGGGCACAGCTGTGAATTAAAAATGCTACTGAGTCCTTGTATGTGCCACATCAAGGCTATGCAACATTAATATGATTTTCTTACTGGATTTTAGGCTGGGGTTTTCTTGTATGTGGATCCTGCTGCAATGAACCTTAATGAGCCACAATATTACAATGGTGAGCATTCTCAGTAGCTTGAGCAGAACTGTATCCTACTGTATTTTCTACAAAATATAACCCACACTTCTCATGAATTTGGGTAGAGAGACAGATTCCACGTGTGAATTACCAAGAGAAGATCAAATCACCAGAGAGGTAACCTACAGCATGGGACAGATCCTGAATGCACATTATAGTAATGCAAGAGCAAATTAGTGGCAGCACCCAGGGCCCCGAAGGAAAGCACTGTACAGCATGTGAGTGACTCAGCAAAGAAAGTCAGAAACACAAGTCAAGGGAAAGTATTACCAGGATCACTTCAAAGTCCTGAGTAAGGAGTACAAAAGGGCTCAGTGCTCGTGTGAGTAGAGGAAGACGATGAGGAGTTCTGAAGGTGTGAATTTCTCAGATTCATCCCTCTAAGCAATCTTGAAAGGTTTGTTTCTCCACCCAACCTTCCTCAACCTGAGAGCAGGGTTCAGTTCACATACAGCCTCGTGAACTGGACCCTGCAGGGCTTGAACAGTTCTAGACAAAACTGTAGCAACGGAAATGAAATGAGTGTTTTGTGATAGCTGACAAATTAGGTTACATCTCTCCAACTGTGAAGTGCATTCACCCTACAAGGTATGTTTCCACCGCTCTCCTCATAGACCTAAGAGGGCATCCATAACACCCCAGGGCTGAGTGACCCATGTCTGGACTTTCATATCCTATTTGTAATCTAGCTGGGGTACTCAGGACATGGAAGAGACAATTGGAAGGCTTTTCTTATGTCTATCACATTGAAAAAGCTCTTTGATGATAACTGTACCAGCTGAGCAATTTAGTCAACATGTAAAGCCCACTTCTTCTCACAGAACACCACAGATACTATCTTACAGATCTGACGTGGTTAAAGTTAAAACACATTAGGAGACAACAAACTAGAGCTGTTCAGAACACTTTTACTAAAGATTCTTGACAGTGTTACGAGCTGAGTTTCTGTGAAGTTTCATCAGAAAGACAGAGAGAAAGAGTTGCTAAGTGGTCCTGAGCCCCATGTTCAACTCCTCCTGTCAGACTACAAATCATTTGGGAGAAAAATGCTGAAATACTATTGGTACTTACCCAGAAGCCATCAGATATAAAATACTGTGGGTTTGCCTAACAAACTGAGAACAAAGCTTAATTTCTCAGAAATCTCTGTTTGGGTTTCATTCACAAAAAAACTGAAAATTTCAGATCTTAATAATTTTGCAAAGTGAGCATTTGCTATTCTCAATTCTTAGGATGCAAATCCTTACGAAAAATGTACAGAAGTCACCATGAAGTTTCTGGTGAAGTTTCTGAAGTTTAACAGACCACAGTTTCATATGTAGTTCATGTGGGTTTTTTTCAGAACTCTAGAGCTAGTACCTGCAAAAGTGAAAGATTAATTTTTCTGGGCAATCTCAAGCTTTTATATTACTATGAAGTTCAGGTTTCCACAGCGAGAAGCCAAGAAAGGAATATTAGTGAATTAGTAACAGATAGGAAACATAAAATATACATCAACAATTCCTTGAATTACGGAGACCAATCAAAGCTCAGACAACTTGGAAACATGAGCCAACACCAATTTCTTTTTTACTCTTTGTTTTTACTCAGTAAAGCATAGTTTGTACCCTGTAGGGTGAAACCTTTATTATACTCCCTAGGGAAGAAGCACCAGCCTGCTGAAGTCACTTATTCGCTTCTGGCTAAATTACCACTCCCTTCTTCGAGGTGGAGAGGGCAATATCACCGTAAAGCACTATCGAGATCTCAACAACTTCAAGAGACTCCAAACCAGCCTCTCAGGGCTGGTGGTAAACTGCATTGCCTGAGGGAGGGTAGCAATAAAATCTAGAGACTTCTTCAGGGCTGACAACTGTATCACTGCAGTCAGATGCAATTACAGAGCTGGAGCAGGCAGCAGGAAAGGGGGTTGACAGTGACCAAGAAAGTGGAAAGGGCTGGGAGAAAGCAGACCAAACATTAGTAATGTGAAGTCAGTGCCTGCATTGCTAAATCCATGCGTTACACAAAGGACCTCCTTTGGCAACCACTTCTCAAGATGACTAACGTTTGCTCATGCTGACTTCAACGAAAATTAAGTGCCTGAGAAACTGCTACCTAGGGTGAGGAAGGGTATGTCTACATGGTACCTGGCAGGCTGACAAAGGCTCCCCCTGCCTGCCCTCCAGCCTGGCCAGGCACAAGCCAGCACCAACGCAGAGGACAGGTAGCTGTGGTTAGTACAACCCCAAGCCCGAGCTAACCAGCCCTGCAGAGAAGCAGGGCTGGGGCTCAACATCCTCGCTCACACAGCTGTACAGCTTCCGCTGCAGGCTGGCTGGGGTCCAGTTGGCTTGAAGCATGGGCAGAGCAAGCTCATGTCTGCTTGCAAAATACTGCGCACACCTACCTTCACACAGACCTGACTTTCGCCCAGGAGGTTGAAGAAATGAAGAAAACTCACATAAAGCAGCCATTATGGATTCATGGCTTCAAAAGCTGGAGACTCACACTCTAGAGCCAATCCTGGTTTGCCTTCTTAGCAGGCTCCAGGTATTAAATACTTAATCTCAACAAAATAAAATTAATTGCATTTAGATCTTTCAGGTCCCCTCTTTTTTTTTTTTTTTTTTAATTTATTTCACGTGTTCTCAATTACGGTAAAAGTTAAAACCCATGATTTGATCCAAAACACTCCAGTATCTCCATGCCTAAGCAAGAGTTGTACATGTACTTCTGTCATCCATTTCAATTCCGACTACCTTGGGCCAAAATACTCTTACCTTCTGCAACATAATTTGATAACTGCTGACCTGGATTATGGACCTAATCCAAACCTAAAGCAAACCACTTTCAACAGTAAATTCATTTTATGCCTTTTGTTCATGTAGCAACGTGACCAGACCAGATTTCTAGAAGCTGGGAACTTATTAACCAAGTTTGTGCCCAGGCCCTTTGTTTTTTTCCTGCCTGTAAAATGGTCATACACACCTGTGAGGGCTGATTAGGAGAAACCACAAAGATGAACTATGCTACACAATCTCAGGCAAGTTGCAGCATTTTTAAGGATTATTGCTCCACTTCTAAACCACCAAAATTCTATACTTCAGAGAGCAGAGCAATCAAGAAGCACTATGCTTTCTGACCCACACATAGCCTAAATCTTTAGAAATATACATGTCTATATGATGGCCACTATAAGTAACAAAGCTGGACACTTTACCCTGGTGCTTTCCAATCAAACCAGATTGCTCCACCCCTTTCCAAAAATAATGACTAATGAAATGACTAAGAGGGATGGGTAACTGAAAAGAAGAGGCTGCAGGAATGACACAATACTGTGAAGTATTAATTCTGTCAGGGAACCTGGCGCTGTTTGAGTATTTTTTATCCTTTCTCTTTGGAAACAAAATGCTAACCCAGCCTGGTCATTTTATTACACAGGAGAGGGGAATTCCTCCTTGCAGCAAGAGCCTCAGGACTGCAAAGGAAAATGAAAAGTAATCCAGTGGAGAAACAAAATGTTAAAGCAAACCTGTGCATTAGAACTTAAAGTAGGACTCAGAAAGGTGGCAAATGACAAGTGCACCAGAATCTTCTCTTGCTGCTTACGGTACAAAAGATGTAAGTGAGAGAAGTGAGACAAGAGCATGGCAATTGCAAAAATGAATGGACTGTGCCAGACTTTCTCTTACTGTCCTTGCCAAAATGCCCTGTTGTCTCCTGAAATACAACTTAATGGCAGTCAGGGAGCAAGCAACCTGACCTAATGCTTACTGAATCAATAGCAACTGATTCTCCGGATAACTTCCACGGACTTCATCTATGTCCTGCCCTGAAAGAGTTCATTTATTCCCTTGCTATTTGATCGTATTTCTTCTTAGAGTGGATCTCCACAGGTTCAGTTTTTCTGAACGTACAAGTCGATTCACAATAATCCCATTTAGGTTCTTGCACTGCTTGCTTTATCCACAAAACTGCTTGCCTGAGATTAAGCCTCACACATCCCCACTACAGCCGCAGTTCACAGAGAGATGGTGTGGTGGGGTCAGCAGCAAGAAAACCCAGTTTCCACTGTCTTCCTAGTTCATCCCTTGAACTACAAACCTACCCCTGCTGTAATGACTTAGATTTCATCGTTTATTGTTTGCTTACTCTTCAAATTAGAAGTGCTCTGGGCTCCTTGGAATGAAACGTTCTAGCTAAGTACTTGTTGTTGTTGTTATCATTAAGATTATTCACGAATAGAAGTGTCAAGGTAGATTCAGAACAAGTTCTTCTGAGGGCCATATATCTTCCAGGCATCCATCCATGCTGTTATATAGTATTAAGGTGTGAACAGGGAAAACCATGTACCCAGTCAGTGCTGTGTTTAAGTGGCCTGCCAATTCCAGCTAATCACCAAGTTATTTACTTCCAGTTTATTAGGCCGAAACTGCCACTAGCTGTTGGCAGCCTCTCATATATACATCTCACTTTCCTGGGGTCTCTTCAAGCACTGCTGTAATAAAAAAGCCATTTCTTCCAGTTTCAGATGCAAGAATTAACACACAGAGAACCTCACAAGGCCAAGGCAAATTCTGATCTCAGTTACAAATGTGCAACCCCATTGATTTCCAGTGGCTTAATTTGCAATGGTCTTGAGCTGCGGTACCTGAGAGCACAATTTCATCCACTGTTTTCACAGAGAGGAGTAACAGCAGTACATCTTATATATTTGTGAGTATTTTAAACACAGTAACAGTTGGATAAACATCAATCACCATCAATGGCCCTCAGACTCATTTACATCACATCCACTAAAACCCTGGACAAGCAATTCATCAAAAATTAGCCTAAATTATTTGCACTCATTTTATATACTTCTGTAGCTTTTTATTATTTTAGCATTTGAGCACCTCAGAAACTTCCACATCTTTATCCTCCTAATATTCCCCTCTGAGAGTGAAGAGTTGGAATTCCTTACTGAGCTTGTGGGAGGCTTCCCATGCAGAAATTAAAGATCTTTTCCAAAATGACAGGGGAAATTAACATAGGCTTGAATTTAGATTTCCCAAACCATAGGAATAGGACAGGAAATGCAAGAATCTTCTTCTCTTATCAATGCTTTTCACTGGATAACAGTAAAAGCATACAGCAAATTTTCAAATTCTCTCACAATATTTTTCAACCTGGATTTTCCTATTTTAGCCAGATACAGGGTCCTTACTTTGGGATCGCCAGGGACCCCTAGACAAGAATGTTTTATTTTCCACCACCTGTAAAGAGCGCCTGTTGTTGGTCTCCTAAAGCTGCTTTTTCCAAGGAACACTCCCTGTGCGGTGTTTTCCTTTGATTTTAGATGCATGATTAAACCTTACAGCCATGCCTGCAGTTGTGTAAGGCCAACAGAGTATTTGTCCATGCAGAGCAAACATGAGATTCCTGATGCTAAGCCTGAGGTGTGCACTGAGCTATGAGCACCACGTGAAGTTCCCAACCCCATTACACCTTCCCGCTGCCAACATGAGGGAGTTCCACAATTTGCCCAAGGCCAGGCACACCTTTATTCAGAGGTAAACCTGCTAAGAAGCAGCCAGAGAAAACCAATACTTACTCATAGCACATGTGTACTTGCTCAAGTGACCACTTCCAGAAACAATAAAATACTGCAGACAAGCCCTGTCCTGCAAAAATTACACACTCACAGCTCATTCTGCAGGCTGAGTTCATTGCAATGAGGAAAGTCACCGTGTCATAAAAGATATCCCCCTTTTCTCAAAGATATTTTCTCATTCTCCACACAAAGACATAGGAGCAACCAGATGGGAAGCCAGAAAAAAAGAAATTGCAACATATATTGCTGACTGCATGGTCAGCTGTGCCCCATCTCTTGGCTTCAGTCCTGACTCTTCTCCACAGAAATGAAGTTTGCCATGCACTACAGGCTGACCCATAATAATATCAGCTACATGAGTAACTCACCAGCTTAATTTAGGATAGTCATATTTGCACCAATTCCATTTCCTCCTTATAAGAAAATAAAAGCAAAGGAGAGGGTGGAGAAAGGAAGAGAAGTAAAGGAAAATGAAAAGCAGATTTTGTTTTTTAGTAACCTGAAAGTATGTCCTGATAGGGAGAGAGTTACCATTTCCTTTATTTTGGTCTGCTTTCCTATTTCCAGTCATTTTGTGAGATATATCAGCTGGGAACTGTTGACATCATAGCACAGTCAGGTATACATAAGTCAGGGAAAATCATCAAGAACAATCTGAATGGCCAGGTTTTACACCAGTAAAGTATAGTTAACTGAAAAAGTCTCACTGCTCAGATCAATATTGTCTTTAAAAAAAAACACACAAGGATTTTAATAGTTATATTTGGAATCAATGTTTTTATAGTTACACCTCAAATAAACAAAAACAGCTTGAAAAAACAGTTTTTTCTCTGTTCTCACCTGGCTGCTGTATGTAGAGCCCTGCTGAGGTTCCAGGGGAACAGGAGGTCATATAGGAAGTACTCTTCTTTGCTGTAATTTTGATATGACTACAGTACAAAAGCTGACATAAACAGAGCTCTGGGATGCCAGTTCCTGTCCTTCTCCATGTCTCCAAGTCCTTTCTCTGTCCCTCTCATCCTCCATCTCCCCTCCTCTCTCTCTTTCCCTCTCCTGCCATACACACATCCCAGGTCAGCCTGATTTATGGACATCAAGGAAGAGTTATGTTGGTCTTTACATCTCCGTCTGTCCATCTGTGAAATAGTTTTCTTGTCACAGACATTACCTGAATAGCAATTTAACAAACAGTAAAAATGCAAAGGCTATTTCAAGCACAAAAAAAAAAAAAAAAAAATCAAAGTGACTAAATCTGTTATATTTTCTCTTTTGCTCACAGTAATACTGGCGAGCATTTTAAAACTACTGGAAATATTTTTAAAAGAGGCTTTACAAAGAAAGCACTCTCTCTGTTTTCTGGAAACACTAAAAATCCTACTGCCATTATCAGAATTTCCTGCCCTTGGCCAAAATGTCTCCTACTCCGTGCACCGGCCGCTAACCTGCTGTTACACACTGGCTGGGAAGGTGAACTCCAGCAGCCCAGAGAACACAAGAGAGCACCACTTGTAAAAGGGTTGTAAAGCATCTTTACTAAACTGGAGAGCCCATGCGAAAAGATCCCGCCTGTACCTGCTTTTATCTAAAAAGCTGTTGCACTTATTGTGTACAGTGTATGTCAAAAGTTGCCCGGATGATACAAAACCTGATCTTGTGCCCAGGCTATTCAGTCTTTTGCTCCTTTTACTGTCTGCTCTCCAGAGATGTGCATGAGCTCAAGCTAGCAAACTGAAACGCATTTGGCCTGGCTTGCCAGAAATGCCTGAGCACCTAATCAGACCACCAATAGCAAAGACACCAGTATCAGCTTTGGTTTCATTTTGTCAGGTGGTTTTTCAGGGGTTGAGTTAGCTTCAGAATCAGCACTGTGCACACAATGCACTAGAAACTGAACTTACCTGCCCTTGGACAACATACCAACGCCACTCCATGAGTGAAAACTCAGAGGCAACGTGCTTCTTGTCATCAATTCACAGTGCCTTCCCCTGAACTGGAGTTTGTCAAGTACTTCTGACAATTTGAGGATAACACTGTCTTGTGTATAGATATTTCACAAGCAGACAAAAACCTACCTGGGATATTTTACTCGTTAAATGTTCACTCTGCTCATGATAGGTGTGTGACTCTGAACTGTGTTTGGCATCTAACATCTCTCTTTTGATAGACAGCAGTCTCTCAGCAGCCTGCTCTCCGAGCCAGTGCATGCGAGGAATGGGCAGCACACGTTCATCAAACTAACATCTGCTTTCAGTTCCCATTTATAGATATGGAATCCTTTCAACTGGACATTAATCATTCTCTACAGCAGCAATTAGATACTTGAGACAGATCAGAACAAATCAAATTAGCCTTATTTATTAAACAAAAAAATCCTAAGGAGTAAATAAAAAGGATGGCAGACCATCCTGTGTGCATCAACATAAAAAGAAAATTAAGATACTGACACACAGGAGTCTAAAAGCTTTCAGGTGCTATTTTCAAAGCCTCAACTGTAACCAAATAGCAGAGGGCTCTACTGCAGAATGCCTCATGGATTATTTTAGCAATAAGGTATAATTGAAAGGATTATCATGAATGTAATGTTTCCCTTCCAAAAATTCCAGGAATGCAAAAATTAGTCTCATGTGCACTGCATGACTCATGTTTTTAATGCTGGAGCTTCATTTTCACTCATGAGGAATTCAAGCTCAGGGAAATGTTACCACAGAAATTCTCATTCAACTGACAAAGGAAAATCTTTCTTTTGCTACAGTTAAACAAAGCCTAAGAATTGTATCTTTAGAGAGACTGGCTTGGTTCAGCTTCAAGCAATGGACATCCTGCACACCAAGAAGAGACACTGCCGTCCCCGAGGGATAAAATGGATTGCCCTGAGGAGCTCAAATTCTACAGACTTGGCTCAACCCAAGCAGAGAAGCTTCCTCAAGCTAGATTTCCCCAGCTTAACATGGCAGACAGCTTTAAGCAACCAAGGTGGGGGACCCCACCACATTTGCATGGAAATTAGTAGCAAAACACTTGTAATTCACAAGATGAATGGACTGATCCTGGGGAAGGTGCACAGCTATCCACCAAGCACCTGATACTCTCTCCCTCTTACCTTAATCTGCTTTTTTCCAAAGGCCGCTTTTACTTTTTACTAAGGAAACAGTTCAATATATTCATTAGAGAAAACTAGCACTGCCTAAGTGAAGAAGAGTTCCCACCATCTAGATTACATGTATCAGCAGCATTCCAGGGTTGTCTTTCACAATGGGAGTTAAATGTTAAGCAGATGAGAAGTTTCATGAAAGAATATGCTGGAGAACAGGAAACAGGGTTTTGCCATCCAAACCCAAAATGATCCGCATCTGCTGGTGCCATAGATCGTAAAGGCGATCATCTGCTCTCATCCAGAAAGCCCCATCCCACTCTGGGCTGCCTCTGCTGCTGGAGAGCACTAGGGTGGGACAAGCAGGTCTGGAGGAAATATGATTCTGCTGCACGCCTTGAAAAGCTGTGCTGCTTTATCGCCTTTGTTCTCAGCATCTGTTCAGGGTGTCTATGGGTGGGATGGAGGCTTGCATGGGAAGGAGGAAGACACTTTTTCCAGTGAACCCATGCGACCTCTCCTTCAATATCCAGAGCCTCTCATGCTGATCCTTCAATCTCCATTCCTCAACTCTACAAACACCTGACTAATAACAGCAGAGATACCATCTGGGGTTAGCTCATTACATGTTTATTACTCCTTTGTTTATTCCATCATAAATATAAACTGTTGTTACCTGTGCGAGCCTGTGCATCTAGCCCAGTTCTGGTGAGTCTTAAAAGCCCCAAATTGAAAACAGCCTAAAGATGTGAGAAATCACAGCCAGCATCGCCGCCAGTTAGCCAAGGTATGGAGAGAGAACCATTGCAACGTGCAACATGTAGGGTTGGGCTTATATTTAAGATTTCCTGGCTCGGAGGTACTGTGTTAGCTGGTTAGATGTGGTTATAAATGGAAGCACCTGCTGACATTAATCACAGTAATTTGGCAATGTGGCTACCAATGCAAAATTACAAAAGGGACAGGCACCTTGAAAACCTAAGTCCAGTTTATCATTGGCCAGATCAATTATCAGCCAGAGAAAATAACCTTTTCTCTGTGTTCTGTGATCTCATGCAAATGGGGATCTGAGGAAGAGAGGGAGAAGGGGCCATGTTTTTTTATTTGATTGGATTTTTTCATTTGGTTCAATGTAACTTTAAGAAATATTAATCTGCTCCTTCGTTTAATTTCATCTGTACCACTGGCCAAGAGAAACGCACTAATTTATAAGTTGAAGCAAGCCTTGAGATAATGTCACCCACCATTCATCCAAATTTGTCACTAGCATCCCATTAAAGCCATAATTATTTTTTAATTAAAACTAAGGAAGCTGGCATGTGTGTGCCTACTTTATGCATCTGTTATGGGTTAAAATAGCTTTTAAAAAATGTTTCTTTAGACCGCAGTCTTTTGTGGCCATGGCCTATGCCAAAGAAAACGCAAACTTGCTTATTTTCTCCATGGGGCGCAACACTGCCTATGTGTGCCTGAACAGATTCGACTGGCCGTGAAAAGAATTCTAAATAAAACACAAACATGGAATTTGGCAACGCCACAGAAGCAAGCTTAAGACTAATTCCAGCATGCGGACGGCTCTCACACAGCAAGTCTGGCTCCACTATAAATGAAACCAGGCTCTGTAAAATCGCCAGTAAAGTTTGAGTTAGGATTTAAAGAGACAGCACTCTTATTCCCAGGTTTAAGGGGGAAAAACACACACGTGCACGCACACACACATACCCCAGCTTGTTAAGGAAATTCATGCTGGCTCAGTAAGTCTGTACGTTGCACACTGTGTTTATTTTCAGCAGTCATTTCCATTTTAAAAAATGTGAAGTTAAAAAAAAAACTCTAAAAAGAACAATTTCACTTTGGACGTGTGTTTTAGAAATAAAGTGCTGTAATTATGACTGCAGGGACCACTGGCAATGACAGCAATGAATGAAGGACCTACCTGATGGAAAAGCTGAAACGTTAAAAGTAAAATAAGAAAGAAATATGAATGTCTAGGGCAGAGCAAGGGAAGGGAAAGGTGCAGATGGGCAGAAGCTCCATGGCCAGGGTGGCCTGGGACAGAGCATCCTGTTCTCATCAGACAGCCAGCAAGCAGGATGGTGACTCACTGAGACTTGCTGGGAGGGAGCTATATGCAATACAGCTCCATGCTGCTGTGTAGATGGAGAAATCTAACCCTGGGGCAATGAAATCCCCTGGGAAATACCTCCCCAGCAGTGCCAGCCAGTCCCAGAGAGCAAAGACATCTGTGAAGAAAGAGTGAGGAGAAAGTGAAAAACAGCTTTCGCTCATCTTTACCTATTAAGGAGAATACAAATTTGAGAAATCTCAGTTTATAATCACAAGACACAGCCTGACAAACTTAGACAGAAAGGGCAAGGAGCAAATTATTTAAGCAGTGATGGTACTGTCTCCCACACTCTTGCTCTCCCTTACAGCTCTGGATGATACCAGGTCCCTGAATTAAAATTATATCTCAAGTGCCCACCTGAAACCCTGACCATTGCATTTTTTCTCAAAAAGGGAAGAGCAGGAGGGAAGATTTCCTGCCTAGAGAGCTCTAAATATGGGAAGAGCTCAGACATTTATGAGTGTACTCAACTGCACTAATGAACAGTGACAGTGGTGATAGAGGCAGGGGCACCATGGATGCAGCTTTCACAGTGCTCTTCATGGAAAATGGGCAGGGAAAGTGTGAAGGAAATTGGGAAGGAGTTTACAGCAATCTCACAGGATCATTTTAGAACTTTTCTATGTATCTATTGATAATGATAGTGAAGCCTTTGGCTTCAATAGACTGTGGAGCTTTTAAGATTCTACCTCAAATTTACAGTGGAGGAATTAGTTCCATTTGAAGAGAAAACAATAAAAATAGAGAAAGAGTGACTGTTTTTTTCAATTAGGTTTTACAAGAAGGTAAAGTTACTCACTGGTCTTGTAGTCACTGTATGACCACAATGATCCTGTTCCCAGTTTAATCAACAGTTCACACATTTTTATAAAGGATTTGGATTAATCAATCCATAAACATTCAGATCTAATTTCTGGGAATACTTTACATTATAAGCCTGTCTGTAACAATAATAAATTAACTTACTCTCTCCCTATTCAACCAGAAGGGATGAGAAAATAACCCAAAACTCTGTTAGAAGATGCAAACTGAAAAAAGTAATTCCCCTGCAGACAGAAGGCACCAGTGCTATGCTGAGATCATACAAGGTTGCATGAATTTTCGGGTTTTACCCTGATCAGCTTGGACAGTTTTAAATGATACGTATTTCCCAAAAACAGCCTGACTCTTACTTGAATCTCTGTACATCCCGGAATTCTACAGACCATGTTCACAGCTGGCAGAACAGTATAACACAACCGAAGTCAGAAAACACCTCACAGGAAGATGCTCAGCCAAGCATCCCTAGGCAGCCCCTAACTCATCTCTCAGTGGACTGTTGGCGTGGTACAGCTCACCCTGGGAGCACCACGTTTGTCACGCAGCTGTGGAAGAGATGTAAGGATCAGGTTTAAATCCGTGTCTCACATGAAGTAATCTAGGTCAATACAGGACATGTAAGGAGACAGCCTGACACACAGGAAGGATGGGATGCTCCTCTCACATTGCCAAGGAGATGTACTGAAAATGATACATTTACAGTTGGCTTCAAATAGCCAGGTGACGTTGGCAAGAACAAAAGCTGCAGGTGTGTTGTGCAAACCAGCTATTCTCTAACCAGAGATCCTCTATGTTAATAGCAAAGACAGTAATTTAGAAAGCACCATTTCATAGCAGGATTCCAGTGACTGTCTCCCCATCTCCTTGCTTAGTGCCTGCATTAACCTCATTCCTGAAGTCCCAGGACCTCTGACTCATACAGCTGAATTCATAAAAAATGTAAGCCTTTGCTATATGGGATTTTTGGCTGCTTCCTTCCAAGTGCATGTTTTAGTGTCTCACTGAACCTGGCTAACCCAGCCTGTGCTATGGCAAGTTACATTAGCTGGAGCAGGGGCCCAAAGAAATGATTTGATTTAGACAAAAACGAGAGGAAAATAAAGATACCAAAGGCATGTACCATACTCTAGCCTACCAGATTTCTGTATGTACTGCAAAAATGCTTGGAAAAAGCCTGTCCAAAAGAAGGCAAACAGCATAAAAAGGTATGTTGCTAACAGTCGCTCAGCTGTTTACTGCTCAGCAGAAAGAAGGACCAACATGCAGAACACAGGAGCCCAGTGGGGCACACACGAGATGCATCAGCATGGCTTCTTTGACCCAAATCCCATTCTGAATATAAAGCATCCCATCTCAGCACAGAACCATTTCTTTTATCTATTTTTATGAAGCACTCAGAAAACAAAAGAGCAGAGGTCCTCTGAATTAGCTTTGGAGGATCACATGGTAATTTTTTTGCAGTTCTCTGGCCTAAACCTGAGCCACCCCAGGAATAAATGATCCAATTCCTCTAAAACAAATAAAATAAAGTAATTTCACTACAAAATGTACAACACCTCATTGTTCCCTCCACCTTTCCCACTCTGGCTTGCAAACTAAAGAGCAGATCTCATCACAACTACCTATGCCATACACCATAGCCTGCCCTGCTTCCTTTGACACTGAGCATTATATTTGCGCACAGGAGATTTATCTCTGTTCTCACAAACTGAACAGGCCAATTCACTTCCTGGCTCAGATACACAAACACATCCGCACGAATCTGACAGAAAGCAAGAAGAAAAGTGATGACAAAAAGCTACTGCTGAAGGGGCAGGAGGAAACTCCATCCTGAATATGCCAGGTGAGGCTGTACAAGTGAACTGTTTAGCATATGTTATGTACAAATGAATGGCAATTTGCTGAGAGAAAGAAAGAATAATTGCAAACATTTATGCCTTTTGCATGTGCATAAAAAAAATAAATCAGCTCTTGGGAAGCTGGTGCATTGCTCAACCAAAAGGCAAGGCACCTGACAAGCACTACCCCTAATTTTGTCACTTTTTAGGTGATTGCTTCCTTCCTTCTCTTCCTGCAGTTGATTTCTTCTCTTTTTAGGAAGTGTTCACCAAGAGGCATTCAACTCTCTGAAAATGGATGGGAAAACAGCAGCAGCAGGGAAGAGGCTGGCCCCATCCTGCAAAACATCCCTGGTGGTTACTCTGCTGCAGAAACATAAAAGCCATTCCCATCTTTTTGCTGAGCACGAACACACACCACGCTACAACTTCAAAAAGAGGTCTGCTCCTCCTTCAGTCAACCAAGGTGTTTCTGGACATAATGGTTGCTGAGAGTCATGATGGTGCCCAAACCTTGCCTACTGTGCCTGATTAAAGCAGTCTTCACTAATACTGGCGTCTTGTGGAAAGTACTGCCATGAAAAAAGAAGACTCTAATTTGTTTTGGTCTTCTGTCAGAGCAGCAAACACCATGTCATCAGTGGTGCCTCTTTGTAACCAAGCTACTCTCTCCCTTCTAAACTACCAATACTCCCAAATGTTTAACGAATCAAGGGAAAAAATGGGGGTTATTACTAACGGGAACAAGAAGACACAACAAGGCACAAGAAAGAAGCCCTGCAATAAAAACAAACAAACAAAAAAAAAACCTGTTCAATGAGATAGAACAGAAATGTCCTTCCCTTGCTTTCCCATAAGCTCCCTTTTTGCCTCATCTCCCACCTGATGCCGCCAAAGCCTGTTTGTGCTTTAACAAATATGAATCTGTTGCTGTGTGCTCCCCTGGTCCTTACCTATACTCTGAAGTCACCTACTCCCAATCCAGACATCGCTCAGCAAACTCCAAAAGAACATAAATTCACTCATTCCAATAAGCAAATTATAAAATCACCTTCATCCATCTTGTTCCTATATTTTTAAATTTGATTGTGGCCAGAGAATTGCTAGTTGGGAATTACCCTTCCCCCACTCTCACATGCACCCTTTAAAAATGCAAAATCTAGCCCTCTATTTCAATATTTCTGATGTCAGTGACCGGTGTCGGCTCTCCCCATACAGTAACTGCTTTAAAGCGCTGCATACAGCACTGCATTAAAAATTAATTACACATGCTATTTTATTGATAGTGCATAATGTAATGAGCACCAGCTGTGCTAAACATCCAAACTCCTTTTTAAGACAGCTATAAAAAAAGAAAGAAACTGCACTTCCAAATGCTTCTCCTGTCAGAGGAGAAAAACAGCAACATCTTGGATGGATTTGAAACAGGATTCTTTGATTTAGCTCTCCATTTGGAGCGTTTGAAGAGTTCAGACTCTCGGGCTCAGTGTAGTGGTATGCGATCGAGTTAACTCTCTCAATGTTGGAACCATTGTCCTTGCTGCAGCCAACGTTTCCTTGAACCTTTTAGTCCCAAGACTACCAGATTCAGTTCCACCTATTAATATTGCAATTAAGGGCTTTTCTTTTTTCCTGGGATGTCTGGAAATGGCAAGCATCCGCTTTAAAGCACCTTTAAATATCACTATTGCTCCTGCTGGTTCTTAACTTGACATAATTAGGACTTACAAAGTTATAGTGATCAGCCATCTGTCTAGAACAAAGCCACAGCCATGCTCACATTGCCAGCGACCCTGCCCCATGCAGCACTCCTGTTTCAGTCAGCCCTTTGCAATCTTAAGGTCTCTTCCCTCTGCCTCTTGACAAACACACCATTCAGTCAAAAAAACACTCTGTGTTAGATGCACCTATTTTGAGTTTGGATCTGATTTTAATATCTAGTGAGACAGGGAGCTGCATAGACAGCAGGTCACATATGATTTTAATACTTGGATAGATGAGTGAACACAGAGATTGATAGATAGGTGTAAAGATGGATGCGTGCACTCAGACTGATGCATTACTCTTTTTAGTGTATACATCTCTCACACATCCCTGCACTCTGTAAGTACTGTCCACAAAGTCAAGTCTACTTTAGCATGCATTAAATATTTCACTAAAATAAATAAATACATGTAACCATGACTAATAGGGACATCTTTCCTGAATGTTAGCCAGTATTTTATGCAAACCTCTTCTTTATGCAGCAAAATGAAAAGATACATTTATAAAGGCTCTCAGGGAAACTACAGACCTTTGTCTGTCCTCTGACACTTACACCAAATTCCTCTTTCTCCTCTCAATAAAGCACCCAGTGCTGAAAAAAATCAAGTTTTATTGCCCCTTTTTTTTTTTTTTTTTTTTTTTTTGAGACTCCACTCAGCAAAAAATGAAGAGTAGAGTATCAGCCGTTGTCCTGGGACATTATAAGTTAGAAGGTTTTTGCTGGATGAGTTTGCATTCTGTGCTCTGATTACTGTTTTGTTTTCCATTGATCCTCCTGTGTTAATAAAATCAGTCTGGAGTGAACAAAAGCTCGCTTCTTGTTCAAGTAAGAAATGTGCCGAGTGCATACCATATCATTAACATAAAAGTTTTTGAAATAATACTTCTTTCTAGACAGACTGTATTAATTGCATCAAGCTTTTTACAGCAGGGTGGTCTAATCTAGTTCTTCTCATTGGCTGACTCCAGTTGTAAAACCAACATAAAATGAATACGGTGGTATAATAGATGGAGGAAAAAGTATTCTTTTAAAACCTATGATTTACTTACAGGGGCTGCTTTTATCTTTACTGTCACCTTAACCTCTGCCAAGAAAACACCAGACTAGTTAAATGAAGCAGTAAGTAGAATTTCAGTAGCCAAGTAAATTGATATTAACTTTACAAGATGACTGTGATTTTCAGACTGTCCTAATGACTAACACAGATGATTCCTTGAATTAGCAGGAGCTTTTTCCTCCCTTCTGAGATATGGCCCCATGCCTTCCTCTGTTTTAGACCTTAAATTTCACAGCCCTGTCCATTAATCACTGCCGTCCATGCCCACTTGCTGTTTTTATACATGCAACTAAGTATCGTAATTGCTTTCCACCTCCTTCCATCAGCCTACATGTGGGAAGGAAGCAGTTTCACTGGTTAGATGAATACACGTGTATTGGACAGATTTAATTATCTTTACAGGGGTGTATAAAACCCTCACTCGTAGGCCCAGGTCCAAAGAATTTGGATCAGGTATCTATGTGAATGCAGGCACAGGGGATAAATTATTCTCTGTGCCATTATAATCCCCTTTGTCTTATGCTGATTACAATCCTCTTCCGGGGGCTTTTGCACCATAGTATCTTCAAGGCAGGGACTTTTTTCTTTGGAGAGCACACTGTAAAGTGCCGTGCACTTCTGCGCTGAGATTTTCAATGCTCATTTCTCGTTAACTTTAATGGGAAATGGGCATCCAAATCTCTTAGGCAGCTTTGACAATTTAAGCCTTAATGTACAATATTAATAAATCAGCATCATAAAAAGAGCCTTATGAAGATGTATTGTGAAAAAATAGCCCCACAAAAAGCATTGCAGTGTATGTGTGCATGCACACAGGCATATACTTTTCTTTACATAATTATGTCTCTCAACAATCATTTGCATGTCTCTGTTATGCAAAAAAAAAAACCTGTGTGTGTTTTACAGTTACTCTGAGCAGTTGCAATTCATTGAAATGAAATAAAAAGCAGGCTCAAAAAAAGCACCCTAATCTGGCAAGGGGCAAAGCAAAATGAATGCTTTGCCCGTTTATATTTTAGATCCAAGCTACACAACCCTGTGAATTTCATTACTCTATTCCAACTTCTAATTAAATAGGCACTAAAAACATTTGAATGGGAGAACCCAATTCAACTGACAAAAGCTTCTGGGGCGAAATATATAAATAAATAAATAGACTGAGAAAGAATGAACCAGTGGCAGAAATTTTTTTTAAATCACATGAAAAAAACATGGACCTTTACTTGCAAATTCCTCGTCCTGGGGTGCCTTGAACACAAAGAATTGAACAAAGACAGAGGGGACCACGATCAGCACCGGCTGAGCAGCACAGTGGACATCCAAGCAGACCTCCCAGCACCATTTGCTGTGATTGAAACTATCAGCAGCACGTTTTCTAAAGATCGCTAACAGCTCTGGATGTGGCAGCACGACTTCCTCTGTGCATGACTGAACACTACGCAGCATCCCAGACAATCACTCTTATCTAGGTCGGAGATTTCCAAATGCAGTTTCTCACACATGTGTACCCCAAATCCCACCGGCAGCCAGACATTTGGATTCTCCAGCACAAACTGCTGTGAGGGACTCTTGAGGGCCCGGGTTGTGAGTGCCCAGCAAAGATTTTGGAGTACCTGCAACTTCAAGCCATCAGAGTCACAGTCTGCTTGAGAACTGCATGGAAAATCTTCAGGTCCTGAATTAAATAAATGCTGAAAAACAGGAAAGGTAAGAAATGATGAAGGATGAGGGGAGGCGGGAACTGCTGATGGCTTTTGTTCAAAGAAGTAACCAATTCCTCAGAAGTAAGAACAGGGCTGACAGAATAAAAGGCTAATCAAGTCAGAGAGACAAGCTGATCTCTAAAGCTGGAGCAAGTGACTGTTGTAAATGTCTATATTAAAAAAGAGGGCACAATGCAGGGATTGTCACTAGATTATAAATCAACACAAAGAACTCACTTTTCTATCATTTCCACAAAACATTTTGGGGGACAGAAAGATCCCATAACCCTTGCTGTGGGGTTTAAACCATTCCTAGGCTCACATACAGTGAATACTATGAGAGCTAAGAAAGGGTTAAGTAGACATAATCTCCTTTTTCAAGGGAAGGAAATGTTTCTTTCAAGCAGACCTTGACCAACTACTGTCATAAACATGTAGCATGCACTTTGACAAAACCTATTCTCTAAGTGTCGCAGACTGCAGCAGTAATTACAGGAAGCCATGATAACAGGTCTGCCTCTCCACAGAGCTGGCATCGCTCTCCCAGCAAACAGGCAATTCCGAAAACTCATAGCACAGAACTCCAAAGTGAGAACTCCAAGTACACAAAGTACAAAAGCCTCACCTTCCCCGCATTCTTTAGTAAGTTATTCCTTCCTTCTTTTTCTATTTTTAGTTGTACTTGCTTCCATTCCCACTAGCTGCTGGCATCAGAAGCAAGAGGGAACCAGGGCTTCCAGTTCAGTGTTACAACTACCTGCCTCCCAAAGGCACGCACGTGCATACTACACCAGTGAGGACAGAGGACAGCAAAACGTGAGACCACTTCCAGTTTGGTTTACTGGTTCCTGGGAGGAGAGAAGGTAGGACATAGGGAAGCTTTCTGACTTTCTGATCTAACGCTCACCACTTGCAAGGGCCTGTCTCGACACACGTCTCAGGCCAGTTGGTGAATCTGCCAAGGCTGATGAAGCAGAGTTTGATTTAAAAAGCATCTCCTGCCACACTGCACACAGCAGCTTGGATAGAAAATTTAACCAGATCCCTGGTTAAATTTTTAACCCCTGCTTAAGCTCCCAGGATTTACTGACAACACCTCACCACACAGCACATTGCTACAAGCCCAGAGCCTGTACGCCAGTGCAAGCAGATGAGTGCAGGCTGAGCATCTTCCAAGCAGCATGGGAGCCTTCCTTGTGTGCCCTGAGCTTCACCCAGGATCTACACAGCACCCTGCAGAGTGCTCTTAGCCTCCTCCTGAGAATGTTTTATCTTTCAAGACCCAGGGTTTCCAAGACACAAATTCAAACTTCTTGCAAAACTTTATATTTCAGTTATTATATCAATGAGAGATGTACAGGAACATTCTCATGAGATAGAGCATACTGTAGCCAGGTGGTACCACTGCTTGTGGAAGTAAAAAGCTAGCACAACAAAGTTTTGCCAGGGGAGAAATGAGGAGCCATTTCCCAAAGGCTTTACTCCTGACAGTCTTTGCTGTCTCTCTAAATCCTTTGGTCCTCACACTTTATTTATCCAGCACCATTTAGGGAACTCCTTATTAAAACTACATGTACATTATCATGAATGAGAGCTGTGGGGTTTGGCCCACCACAGTGAGAGTCCATAAACATCTGTAGATTTTGCGACATCTGTATTTTCTTTTAAACCCTCCCCATTTTCATCTCACCAGCCCACAGCTCAGCATAGACTGAGTCTTGCAACTGAGTCATGCTCAGAAACACCCACTGATTTCAAAGAGATCACTGGGTCTGAAATGATGGGGTCGGGTGACAATATGTCCGTGTTCTCTTTGGCTGGCTTGGTGTGCCTTCATTTTCACATCACTTTCCCCTCCTCGTGGTGACAAAAGTCAGGCATCCAAAAGGAATAAAGGAAAAGAAAAACTGATGGGGTAAGAGGCCATGGATGCATGGTGAGTTACCAAGGAGCATTTTCTCAAAGCAAGGGAGAAAACAGCATGGAGCACATACATCCTGCGTGCACATGGATGTGGAGGAGAGCCTTTAATATGAATGATTGAGGAGGAAGGGCAAAAAAGAAGGAAATAAAAATACCTCAGATGTTAAATGTTATCCAATTAAGCTTAAAATAAACAGCCTAGAGAGATGAAATCTTGATACTGGGGTATCACATTCTGCAAGGAGTCTCAGACATTTGTTCACAACATGGCACAAGCGGCCCAGCAGTGGCCACAGGTGACAACTGCGGGTGGGCAGGCAGGAGGGGAGAGACGGGGAAATGGAGGGAGTCGCATGCCCTTTCCCGCTCCCCATCCTCTTCCAGGGTGGAGAGGGAAGTAGGAAGGGAAGTGGGGGGGCTGTATTTTCCCTGCCTTCCCCATGCGACCCAGCAACGGCAGCTCTCCCACAGCAAAGACGACATCACTTGGCAGCACTACTGACCTTCAGATAGCAACAAAAAAAAAAGTATTTCTATTACCTGACAACTGACAATGACATCCAAATGTGCCTGACGTCTCAGTCTGAATCTCAGTCTGAGTCCCGCCAACTGAGACTGCACGTGCACCACAGCAGGGCAGGCTAAGGCAGGGCGGGAGGGAGGCCAGTGCGCGGAGAGGTGACGTGATCACAGATGTGTGAGGGTGGGAGGAGGCAGCTATGGGAGCCCCCGGCAGGTTTGCAGGCCTGGACGGCCCTGGAGAAAAAACAATAGAAAAAACTGTCAGTCGGATCTAAGTTTGAAGGGACAGAGGAGGCATCAAACAAGCGAAGTGGGGGCTGGCTGCCTAACGCACAACACGCTTGGTCTGAACCCCTCTCTGGGTCCGGCTGAGGCTGGCGGGCTCACGCTGGGTGGGGGAAGAATAAAAAGAGACCTGGAGGACCTGCGAACCCAGGCTGGGGGCCTGTGTGGGCACGGAGCGGGGTGAAGGTGGGGGATGGCCAGCCCTGGCACGGAGCAGAGCCAGAGGTGGCGGACGTGGCCACCAGCACTTGCTCAGGGAACAAATCAGAAGGGGGATAATTGTTTTATGGCTGTGTTAATGCACTGAGCCGACACAAAACTGGGCAGGCTTTCTGCCGAGCCACTGCTGAAGCGGGCTCCACACACCAGCCTGGACAAAGTGCGGTGACTTAGAGCTCAAATGGCTTCAGTGAGGTGCCAGGAGCCGAGCTCCCAGAAGGAAGCCTTGGCGGCCATGTGCTGCCTTCCCGCTTGAGCTGCGGCCAGTTGTGCATTTTGCATGCCCCGATTATGCAGGCTGATTCCCTACTGAGCCTGCGAGGAAGGGAACAACCTTTTTCCTGGTAGCTAAAAGATGATATTGTAACCTCCAACCTTATTATTTTTTTTAACCCCTCTAGGAATCACCAGCCATTTAAAACTTGTATTTAAGAGTTTTCTCCTGCTCCACTGGAAATGCTTGCTCCTCCTGGCACTAGTCCAAACTGAATTCTGTGGCTTTGAAAAACTAAGATACAAGTCTTAAATATCGACATACACCTGCACAAATACAGACACACACACACACGGAATCATGTAGGAGTCACATTTTTGGATGGCACAAATTAGCAGAGTTTAAAGGGAAGCTGAGTGAACGGCACAACTTTCCATCCATTGGGAATCCCAACCCCTCCATTTCAAACTGTGCCTGCCACTCCATCATTAACTAAAGGTTAGCTACTAATCAAGGCCAGTTTCTAAATGAAGATATGTGGTGGAGTAGTCGCCATTAAAAAGCTGGCATCTGCCAACAGTTACCACACAGTGGTAGATCAGAAACCACAGTTTCCCCCTGTATCAGGAAATATGTGTGCTAATTGTGGGGTACCTTCTGGCAAATGCTGTCTTTCTAAATGGTGGCATCTCTGGCTGTGCATGAGTGTGCACCTTGCAGATAGATGCAAACACCATGGCAGCAAGGAGAAATATTTATCCGTGTTCACTCCAACCCTAGAAAAAACATTTCCTAAAGGAACCTACTCTGTGGCAGCAAGGAAAAATATTTATCCATGCTCCTTCTGACCCTAAACATGCAACATTTTCCAAGAGAGTCTCTCTACCTTGAGAGTCCCTTTTTGGAAACCAGGCCTGCATGTTGATCTGACAGCTACACATGTGAGGCAAATGGGGATACTTCATCCTTGGCACAGCATCCAGCGCTCCAGTCTGCAAGGACTGCATTTGATTTTGGCGTTTATCTTAAATGGCTAAGAGACCACCAGTGCAAAACATTTGTGTGAAGCTTTTGCCAAAACCACAAGTGAAGAGTCTAAATTCCCTGTGTAAATACTTGAGCTTCAAGCATCAAGGATAAAATTTGTGCTCTTTTGTGAGGACTGGTTTTAAATAGAAGCCATCTCTGTGGCTTGTGGGACAAGGAAGGACTTTTTTTTATTTTGGGAGCTCTGTTGTTTGACTTTTGTAACTCTTTGATCTCTCTGAAGTACTATACAAGCAGGTAATGATGACTGCTATCCAGATCACACCTACATTGCATTTTTGGCAAGACGGTGCACTATGCATGTGGAAACTGATGTTGGACATGGATTCTATGTGTGTAGGCACCACACTACTGCCACTGTAACAGATATGAATAGTGTTTGTTTTTTTCATGGAATAAGCAAAGAATAACACAGATTCCCTCCAATGACTTAACAATTGTATTTTATATTCCTAATATAATAAAAGTAGCTAGGCTGCGTTGAGCTGCCTGGGCACTTGTTCTTGCTTGGAAAGTCGTGAGCTTGAAATGGGGATTTAGAGTAGAACCACAGGGCAGCTACATCTCAGGTTTCACTGGGATGAGTCTGTGGTCCCACCATGACTAAGAGCACAGGTCTCACAGTCACTTGGCCTTCTATACGTCATGGTGCCTTACTATGGGTTTTGAAGGAGATAATCACACAGAGAAGTGAAGGAAGCCCACCAAATGCACCACCTCATTCCACTGCATGGGGCTTTAATGTGGAGGTCCGTGGGCCCTGGCGCACAACGCTACCCTGAGAGTAACAGCCTCCTCTCTAACCCTGGTGTGTCCCACATGTCCATTGACAATAAATTTAATGCATTCTGCACAACCCCGATGTGTGCAAGAAGATGCGAAAAGCTCTCACCGAGTGGGTACAGGGATGCCCTCATGGATCTTACTCAGCACATCTCTAGTGTGGAAAGGGAATAAAGGTCTCAAATAGGAGGTTTCTCATCATCTGGTCAAAGTGATCCTGTAAGAGCCTCCCAACAGAGGTACTGGAGGCACAACAGCAATCTGTTTTAACAGAGTACCTAACAATTTTACCAGGGCTGTATGAACCAGATGCCAGTGAACGGATGGAACTGAAACGTCACTCTGAAGGTGTTTTTTTTGTTCTCATCCTGGAGGAGAGAGGCTCTGGGGAAGCCTTATAGCAGCCTTCCAGTACCTGAAGGGGGCTGACAAGGGAGCCAGTAAGAGACTTTTTACAGGATATGTGATAATAGGACAAGGGACAATGGCATTAAACTGACAGAGATGGGTGTAGATTAGGTTTTAGAAAGAAATTCTTTACTATGAGGGCGGTGAGAGATTGGAACAAGTTTCCCAGAGAAGCTGTGCTCAAGACCAGCTTGGATGGGTCTTTGAGCTGTCCCTAACCATGGCAGGGGTATCCGTTCCAACCCAAACCATTCAATGATTCTATGATTTGATGTAAATGTGAGGAAATCTAAACATTGCTAACCTAGTATCACAAAAGAAAGGATTGGTAAGGGAGAAGAAGAGTGGACCAAGAGAGACTCTGGCAGATGATCAGGGATTACCACCGTCACTCCTGAGCCCAGCACTAAGAGACAAATATTGTGCAGTTGCCAGACCAGGAGACATAAGTCTGCCCCTACAAGCAAAGTCAAATCAGGTGATTCCTCCTCCTCTTTACTACCACTTCAAGGTTTACTTCTTTGTTACTAATCAGGATAGTCCTACAGAATCAGATCAAGTGGAAAATCATGAAGATGGAAATCATATCCAGTGGTCTCAAGAAAAGGCAGGGATAAAAGGAGGGGTCCACCTTTAGGTACATGATACCTCTTCATTGCTATAGAAAAAATAACAGTTGTGTTCAAAAATACTCAGCTTGTATTTGCTAGGAACATATTCCCATTTCATCTCTTCAGCTCCTGTCTGTGGGATCCTATGTGTGATTTTTATTCCATAAAGGGTCTATTCAAAGTTGAAAATTAAGATGGAGGCTCTTCAACTTAACTGTTACAGGTGACAGACAAACACAAAATGAACAAACATAAAAAGAGAGATAGAGAGACAGATGGATTGGATTAGATAGATGATAGATAGATAGATAGATAGATAGATACATAGATAGATAGATAGATAGATAGATAGAATCTTAAAGTGGTGCTAAGAGTTTTTTGCTCAGCCCACACAGTAACAGGCAAGGGAGTGGAGCTGATCTCTGGAATTCTACATCCGATCAACCACATCACATTGCATAGAGGTTTCAAAGAGAAAACACACCTGCAAGCCCCTGACTGCCACAAAGGGCACAGCCACAATCAGCACTACAGAGAAAGCAAACTACAAGAACTGCAGTGCAATCTTAGAGGCAAATATCCCATCTGGATGGGGAGAGCAGGCACACATATGCAGCATTGTGTCGCTCGGACATCCCTGACACGATGTGTGAGGCTCGATTTTCCTCTTGGGTCAGCACTGGGAAATCACTCACCTGCACTGCAGATCTCAATTATATATTCTGCATTCATTCTGCACTGATGCGAAGGGGAGTTTTGCACATAGCATGAGTGTGAAACACGCACAGGGACTGTCGCCATGTAAATAAAACATCTGCATTGCTGATAGTAAAGGAAGATTTTGTTCTCATGCTTTAAACAGGCTCAGCATATCCTCAGAGCCTGTATATGGCAGTAGCTCACAGGTGATGTTGACTCCCATGCACCATTAAGGGTAATTTTTTTTTCTCTGCTATTTTTAAACTTGCAAAGAAGAAAATAAGGTAAATTGGACATGACCCCAGATGGAAAATGAACACAAAAGCCTAGATGAACCTGACAAAAGCCACAATCAAGGCATAAATTGCATCCTTTTGTTGCCCCTCTCCCAGAGCCTTGGCATGACTGGCCATATGATACGGTGTATGTAAAACACCACGCTCCTCTGGCACATCTGCAAAAAAGTCCCTGAGCAAAACACAAAGATGGAGCCAAAGCAGCATTCACAATGTCTCACCTCATCGTGGCTTAGACCAGGGGAAGCAATCTTGAATTAAGAGGCCTGGCTTTTCATCTCATGTCACATGTAACTGCAGCCACACGTAGCTGGTGTGTGCCGGGGGGCTGTGTGCTTGGCTGGGTGGGTGCCTGGGTGTGTATCTGTGTACAGGCAGGTGCACAGGCAGACGTGTGAGTCGCTTAACAGGGCATGAACCAAGTTTTTCTACGTGTTTCTCTGTGCCTGTCTGGTGACAGAAAATCTAATCTATATCTGGTTAGAGAATAAAGCTCAGCTTCATTATTAAAAATCTCTCTTTCAATAAAAAGAAAAACATCTGTTCAAACAGTGTACAGCTACAAATTTGGAGTGTGGGCTGAAGCCTCATCCCTGCCCTGTGCCCGTCATGTTCAGGGAAAATACTGCAGATGTTTTGAGATGGGTTTTACATGAACCATTGCAGCAGGTTTGAGCAGACACTTCCAAAAATGATAGACAAATCTATCCACTACCAAGAGATTTTTTCCAAGCCTTTTCTAAAACAAGTTGTCTTATCTGTATCACACCCTCTCCTGTGGACTGTTCCCACCTGATAGTATTGTCTTTCTGCCATGTCTCTTTATGCAGACACCAACAGGGTTGGGGAAGCAAATACACACAAGCACACACGCTTACACACAGAGACACACTTCCAAATATACACAAGCACAAACGCTTCCAACAGCAACCAGCAGAGCAATGCCCGCACACCCTGCGAGGGGCAGATACACACAGCATCCCCCAGGAAAGGCAGAACGACTCCCTGGTGTGGGCAGACACACGACTGTACACACTCACACCCAGAGTCCAGCGCTCAGCCAGACACACCTGCACACCAGCCTTCACCTCTCCCCCCAGCACACACACAGCGGTTTGGGAGCAGTTTCCCCACACTGATTATGATGCTTAGGCTAAAACTTTGCTCAAGCTGGAAACGCAAAAGTTGCACCGGGTAGAGAAGAAGGAGGGCAGGGAAGAGATTTCTTGTTTTATTTTGCTCAGGGATTTTTTCATTTTGGCAGACAAGGATTCCCTTTGAATTGATACATTTCTTTCTCCCAAGAATTTCAAATGATAATGCATAAATGAGTCATAGATCAAGAATGGCGACGTGGTGAGCAAGGAGGAGAAAGAGTGTGAGTGAGGGGCACTGGCACAGAAATTTGACAGTACCCCAACTCCCCCCCTTCCTCCCCCCATGCCAAGACATTAATTCTCACAAGTCGGAGAAAATTACTATGCATGAATGCAAAAAGCATGATCAGGAGTAATTAACATGGCTTCATATGCAAATTTTATTAATGCAGAAGTACAAAGTCATTATGCAAATGAAACTTACGTCAACTCTCTTGACAAATATTCATCTCTAAAGCTCAAGTTTCTCCCTTCTAATTTTTTTTTTTAATTTTTGGTGTAAAACCAAAAAAAAAAAAAGTGATGAGGACTGCTTGACAAGTTTGCAAAGTTGTTTTTCAACCAGAGAAATTTATTCTTGCATTGTTGATATATTTTTTTTTGTTGTTGTTGTTGGCAGGTACACGACAGCTCATGGAGGAGAGCGGGAGGATGGGGGACGCGGGCTACCAGCAGCAGGCAGCCAATCAAAACGCCAGCGGCTGTAATGAGCGCGATTGATGACTGTTTGGCTTTACTGCAGGGTAATGAACTAGAATCCAGTCTGAGGAGGGAAAAAATATGAATATTCATGAAGCTGTGCTCCTGCCTTTGATGATTAAAGAAATTTTTAATATTCAAATAAGCGCTTGCCAAGTGATTAACAAAGAACAAGCACGCAGGAATATGGAAATGGAGCTGTGGAAGATTTGGGAGTCACAGTCTGTGCAGAAAAGACAGCACAAAATTTCATAAACAAGATAGGCAGATAACCTAATTCAAATCTGAGCAAATAAAGGGGGAAAAAATCACCTTCTTTTTCATCAGTTTGGATATTGTATCAGTCACTTTGTTTTAGAGTGTAAAGGAGAATAAAATCAACCGACGAAATAAGACAGGGGGAAATATCCAAACCCTGAGAAACCCAAACCAGCAATTACAAAGTAAGAATCCTGGGTGAGAAACCGACAGGAAAATGATGGCTAAGTCCACCGTCTGCTGTGGGCTATTGCTTTTCAAAAACAGGACCCTGCCTGACGCTGAGAGCCTACTGGCTACCGAGAATCGCCAACTTGTTGTATACAACAGGCAGGAGTCGTAAGTATCCTGAAATCACCAAGACCAGTCCCTGCTGTTAAATCCCTTTCCTTGGATAAAGGGCACACTGCAGGGCTTGACTGCTGTCTGGGAGAGGAGGGAGTGCAACAGAAAGAAGAAATATTATTGTCAGGGAAAAGAAAGCAAGTAAAAATCTGAAAAGCGGGATGCAAAGAGGTCTCAGCTGCCCACCCTGGTAATCAGTTGGTAAAAAATGTGTTTTCCATGCCTGAGCCAGAAAGGTCCTCCACTCCCCACAGATATCCTTGCATCCTTGTTTTCCGAACAAGGATACAAAAATTCAGCCACATTATAAAATGTCTGATAAGTTCAGGCTCTCAGAGTTTAATAGCTTCACTAAGGATTCACAGGAAGCACATAGTAACAATATTAGCTGCTAAAATGACTTTGCAGTTAAAATACATCTAATTAGCAGCCAGCTAATTTTTTTGTCTTTCCTTGAAAAACAGTTAACTTCAGGACTACGTTATTTCAGAATGAAATGTGGTTGAGCTCTTTCTGTTACTCAAAAGCCAGAGTAATGATATCTTCAAACTCTTAGGGCACTGGAAAACCAACTCACCTTTTTGTTATTAGATCCTGGGGTTTCACAGACCTGTTTGCCTTTTCTGCAGACCTTTAAAAACTCTGGTTAATTATTTCTTATTTAAAAATCTAAAGAAAGCATAGGCTAGGTACCATTTAATAATTAACTGGTGTCTTCAGAATGTAAAATTTCAACTATACTTAAAATAAAAATAATAACAGTAACAGCATGAGGACAATGCTACAAAATGCAAAAAACGGCCACAATCAGAACCTTCAAAGTTATCATGAAAACACATTATGTAGCTAATGAGATTTTTCCCCGTCTATCTGCTTCATTTTTGGAAATACAAAAATGCTCACTATTGATGTACTATAGAAAAGAACAGGAGAAAAAACAGGAAAGGATGGAGAGAAAAAAAAAAAAGAAAGAAATGCCTAAATGCAAGTAAAGATAAGGTTAAACAGCATGCCGGGGTATTGCTGGGAGACTTTGCTCTGAATAATGCCAAGACCTTTCGAAGATGTCTGTTGTCTCTAGGTGCGTGTGGGCGGGTGAAGTGTGATATTACATAACCCACACGCGGCAGTGGCTGTGCACAACCGTACTGATTAAAACGCTTGACTGTGAAACTCGGATCTCCATGTCCTGGGCTGTTTGTAGCTCGTGTCAGATCCCTGAACACGGAAAATGTTATCCTTTGTCTACAAGATTCCTTGGCTTTGTTTTAATCAGTGCGTTTTCTTTTTTAATGACAGAGGAGCAACTACCAGCTCTTACAGTTAGTTGGTTGCTTTGAAGCTGTTCTTAAACGGCTGTTGAATTCTACCATACAAATGTGAATACTTAATATTTATTCCACATTTTCATTCTTTCTTTAAAAGTAACCCATTTACATATTTCTGGAGAATAATGATATTTCTGCAGGGCAGGTGAACACACATTTCTGCATATGGAGTCAATGGGGAAAAGTATTAAGAGTCCATATTGTAAAAATCAGCCCCTAAATTTAAGTGGCTTGAATTGAGCATGCGGCTGTGGTTGCCTGTCAGTAGTTAGATGCTGTAATAATAATAACAACAACAATAATAACAATAATAATAATAATCTTTTCATTTCTCTAGTGCCTTCCACGCAAAGATCTGGAAGTACTTTACAAAGATAAATAAACTGAGTTTGGAACACCCCATGTGGTTAATAAATATCCCAATATATCTAAAGAGCATGCAATTCCTCTCACTGTGTAAAAATCCACATTATGTCATCCACATATTTGAGTATGACATTTTGGAGGCTTGGACACCAAGGGCAGGCTGTGGAGAATTTTACTTACCTTGACACCATGTGAATTCACAGAAGTAACCCACGCTACGCCTGCAGGACTGTTTTTGCAGTGCCAAAACCCCTCTTTTAGAAAACAAGGATGGGGATTGTCACTGGCTGCACTCAGGGGCCAGGGTGTGTGGTCCCCAGGAGTATCCAGGTGCCACATGGCAGCACTGGCAGCATCCCTATGAGCCAGGTCTCCACAGGGGCTCCTGCAGGACCGCCTGTACCTCCCTCCCACCTGATGCTCATCTAAACTTGCTCCTCACCCCTTGTCTGTGCTATGAACATGAAAAGAGAAAAACTGGAACATCTTGGCTCACCCCAATTAAACACACAAGAAAAAAGGACTCTCGCCTACCCCAAGACTGCATTCATCACCTCCCCCTGCTGTGGCCCCTGCCCACCCCATCAACGCAAGCCTGCATCCCAGAAGGACCATATCCCTTCACGATGAGAGCAACTGGGTGCAAGAGCAAGGGAAAGCAGGGCAGGATTTGGCCTGAAAACTTCATAAGGCGTGAGTAAATATGAGATATCAACAGATGTGCTAAAATTATAACACAGGAAACCAGGGAGTTTCCTCATCTCGAGAGGGTGATCTTGCAGCACTGGGCTGGGCGGGGGGCTGGGGGGCACACCCCAGGGCATGAGCCACGCAGGCTACAGCACATTCTCTCCTGGAGCTCAGTCTTCCCCTTCCCACTGACTACCTGTCTGGTTTGTTCAGCCCCAACACACTCTCAAGCAGAGCCCAGCTCTCACTCTGGGGATGCCGAGTGTCTAACACAAGGGTGGCCTGATCTGAGCTGCAATGTCCAGAAGCTACCACAATAAACTAACAAATAATAATAATCACCCTGATTTGTGGAGGGGTTGGGTTTTTTTCAAAAGGCATGAAGGGTCGACAATAAACAGTTCATCAATTTTCTCAAGTTTTTTCCTCAATTCTTGTAATTAGGTCCTGGGGAGTTTCAGTGGTTGTAAAAATCCTTGTGGGTACTAAAAATTTCAGTCCTGATTATAGCATGAATATTTGTATCTACCAGCAAATATTTCTGATGTAACTGAAACATATAACTACCCCAACAGAAAACCGTAGCAATATAACAGGCCCTGAAATTAATAAAGGAACTCAGTAGATGGAAAGAGCTGCTTCCAAAGGGCAAAATAATATAGAAATATATATGCAGCTAGAGCAAGAAACGACACTACAAATAATCAGAGGGCTTGACCACAAGAGGATGGTCAAGAGGTTAAAATGAAGGAATTGAAGTGGCCAGGGAAGAAACACAGATAAAAAGGAGTCATTAACACCACTGGACTTCTCTGCCTTGGCCATTCAGAACTGAGTCCCACTCACACACTGGCAGATGCTGCATTGCAAACATGTATCCTCAGGCTGAATATGGCCTCTGGAAAGGAGAACAGCAGGATTTGCTGCTTGGGTAAGAATCTCTGCTTCACTCTGAAGTTTGCCTTCTACTAGTGGTTTTAAATTTTGTCCCTATCTCTCACAATAAAAAGTAATAATAATTTAAAATACTTAGAGGATTTGGGCAAAATGAGGCTTCAGCAGCTCTTCAGCTGTTTGGCAGCAAAAACAATTCCTGGAATGGGAGGGAACTTGGGGAAAAAGAAGCAGATGAAGTCACTCTGCCCCTCTGTGCCTCAGTCTCCCCATCTGTGAAAATCAGCTAATGACATCCACCTGATTTAGTTAAATGTCCTGGAAACTAAAAAGACTCTGTAACAGCAATATATTAAGCAGCAGCACTGTTAACTGCTTCACTGCTGGAAATGCGAAGGAGAACCATCAGGTGAGGCCGTGTCCCTGCACAGCACAGATGGACAAACTTAATATACAGAAACAATTAGCTTTGGGAGAGAATCACAGCTTCTGGTTTTTTGGCTCACCCCTTGCCAAAAGCAGTGTAAGTGTAGACACTTTGTAAGTGCTGAATTTCAATGTGAAAAATAGTCTACCTGCCTAGTGTGAATGCATACATCAGACTTAAAGTAATACAACTTTAAAATAAGTGGGGGAAGGGAGGGGCATTAACAGGCACAGGCAAAATTTTCAATTTTTTCCTTGTGCACGGAGCACTTTCACACTTAGAAGAGCAATTCACTAACACTAAGCTAACTTGAAAAAGCAAAACAGAAAGAGTGACTGGGGAGGGAGGGAGCAACAGAGAATTTTTTTTTAAATGACGGTCCCTTTTGAGTTTTGGATCTCTCAGGGGAAAACTACCCCAGCTATGTGTGTATGAGTGGACCCAAGTGAACACTGAGGAGCTAAAGATTCAGTCTTCAATTCACTGGACACAAGGACAAGTAAGCAAATAATGCTCTCTGAATGGAAAAGAGGCTAGGAAATTAACTAGCTTTTAAATAATGAAAAAAAACCAGATAAATAGACCAGCAACCAGGAACTTAGTTCAGATTATAATGTAAGTCAGAAAAATGAAACAGTGAACCAGCGTTTCATTTGCACAAGGAAGCATGCTGGAAACTTGTGCCCAATCCTTCTGCTAAATAGAACAATGAAGTTTTACCCAAAGACTTGGATCCAAACAGAATTTGGCCAGTCACAAGCGCTAATTAGACAGGATAACCGAACACTGCACCAGGAGGGGTAAAACACAAGTGCAGTATAATAAGAACCCTGTAGTCCTTTCACTCTGACACAAAACTAAGAGCGAAGTGCAAGAAACCAAGAACCATTCTACATAAAGAATTTTTTTCTGAGGTAAATATTTTCTGGACCAGATTTCTCCGCAACTCTCAATTTACCCATTATTTGTACAGAATAGCATCTTTCTCCATAACATAAAAGCATAAGACATGAAAAGGCTTTTTATTACCAAGTCTGCTTGAAACAGAAGCTGAATACACTTACCTAGGAAAGTGTATTAAAAAAAAAGTTATAAAAAAACAGACATACTGTAGAAACAAGGTGAGGCAAGAGAATTCCTTCAAAATCCATGGTCAGGATGAGGAAGCAATATTAAATTCATAGCTATCACCCCAGCAAAATAAAGCTGAGTAGACTTTTGTTTTGTTTCTGATGAAAATGTCAATATACTCAAATGACAGCTTATTGCTGTATATCACAGTCTAACCAAGTCTTTCTATAACCTCTTGCATTACAAGCAAAATCTCTAAAATATCACCAACTAAAAGACTGAACCAGCCTGTAATTAGTTTCAACAAAGTCATCCTTTTAACCCTAATTTTCTAGATGTAGATGGTATTTCCACAGTAAGCATTATGAACCTTCCTTAAGGACAAGTGGAATCAAATTGTAAAATCATAAGTGGCGATCTAGTAGTTCTTCCTCAAAGCAAGCCCTTTATATGCCTGTAATAAATTCAAATCCAGTCTTCAGTCTCTTAATAGGTGATCGGAGAAAATATGCATGCACACCTAAACCGCTACAACAAACCTTATTTTTTAAATAACACTTAAATCGCTAATATAATAAAGATTGTTGTAACCCGTTAGCGCTGGTATCATTATTCCTTATGATTCAATATTCTAATGACTGGCTGTAACAGAGGTTTATGTTCTGCAGAGGTTTATACCACTATTTAATGTAATTAAGCAAACTGGCAGCCAGTGCCTCTATGGAAATATAATTTCTATCACAGACTATTCCCACCAGAAATTCAAAGGGATCATAACATACAAACTTTGATTCTGTTTATTTTTTCCCCTGTTCTGAAACTGATCTGGCATTTCTTGGACTTAGTACTAAGTGGAAGAAGGAATTAATTTGGCTTCTGTAGACATGTTATTATTGACAATACTAATAATCTATGACAAATGGGCCATCCCCGCTCCTCTCTTCCAGCAGGCATTGCAGCCTGCAACATCGCTTTGCAAAACCCCAGAGCTGGACTCTTCTCCTGCCAGGAGCCCTGTGAGTGTACCAGCCATGGGGTTTTAAGTAAGCCATTAAAATGCTAATATTCAGCACGGGCCAGATCCCTGTTACCACTGAAAGCAGAACTAAAGCTTCTCTGGAGACAGGATAAGGCCCTTCCAATGTGATCAAAGAGTAAATACATGCAAAGCTCTGATGGGAAAAAGGATCTTTTTTCTAATTTTAAAACTAAACAGGGAGAGTCCACCAGGCTCATAATCCATGTTACAGTCACATCTGGGATCACTGACATCTGGGATAACAGCAGTGAGGAAGACGGGTCCAGGCTAAAAATTTGCCACCTGGGGTCAAAGAGGAGCACTTCATACCCAGGATTCTGTGAAAATGGAGTCATTTATCTTTTGGGCTACACTCCCCTCCACTCGACACAACTCTGCTGATGACAGCAAATGTGCCACACTGTATATATTTGTTTTATATAGATAGAGAGATATAGATATAGATATATACATGCACTGTGCATTGCTTTGTCACGTTTGCATTTACCCCACCGTGCAAAGGAAGCTCAGCCCCTCACTCAAGCAGGAGGTTTTTAGGGCCACCCAAGAATGCAAGGTCAGGAGCAGAATTCAGACGAAAAACCAGAGTTCACCCTCTGCCTACAACAGCAGAGCAAATTTGGTTAAATAAAGGCTTAGTTACCTCTCCTTCCTAGCTGTAAAGCTCTCTGTAGAAGGAAGAAAATAACAAACAAACAAACAAACAAACAAAAACTTTGAAAGAAAACCCACTCCCATTTGTGGGGGGAATGGGACATGGAATGATAATGGGAAAGGGAAAATGTCTGGTTCCTATTATTACTATTTCCAGCACTTTCACCTCCACAAACAGCTTAAAGAAGGGCTTCTGGAACAGAAGTTCAACTTTCCTTAATCTGGGCTCTTAACTGCCAGGATCTGATTACATTTTCTCCTTCTCCAGATTTTAATACTTTTATTATACATTCTAATGGGGAGTGGGGGGAGGAAGAGTGGGAATCTCAGTGTCACTCTAAGAAAGAAGTCACCGGGTTTTGCGATCCAGCAGCTTCCTTGGCAGAGGGAACTGCTGGTTGGCATAATCCACTCGTTTGACAAAACTACTATTTCTGGGCACAGGCTCAAAAACAGGTAGGAAGCAAATGCTGAGAAATAAGGAAGTAAAAACAGCCAACAGATTTTTCACTACCAAGAACGCCAAGAGTAAACATGATTTATTTAGCTGTGTTTAACATGTCTCTTCTGCACTAGACTGCAGAAATCTGCTTGCATTTAGAGCAGGAGGAGGAGGAGGAGGAAGGGGGGAGGGGATGAAAAGGGAATCCATTACGGCGCTCCGCTGGTACTTTCTGAATTGTTCAGTCACACAGTTTTATGGAGTACAAGTATTTTCTAGCCCAAAATATATTCATGTGTCAGAAGAAAGCAGCACTAATCTGCTGTTAATTAACAAGCTGCTGCTAACAAAAGATGAAGGACCCAATTCATACAAACAATATTTACGTGGGTGTCGCATGATTTTGTCACAGATCTTTTCTCTTTTCCCCTCCCTCCCTGCCTCCCCCCCCAACTTTCCCCCCTGCCTCTTCCTCTTCCTCAGCACCCAGTTGCAGGAATACAGCACAGAGGAGACCCAGCTCCTCTTGGAACCAATGCCCAGAGTGAGGGGGGTGAGGGCACCAGCCACGTGCCGACCCAGCCAAACTCAGACAGGGTCTCACCTGAGCCACTCAGCTCTGGGATTCATGGCTACCCACATGGGGAAGGGCCCTATCACACATTCACAAGTGAAATTTCCTTAGATCCTTCATTTATGAGGGAGGGGCCATCTCCTGGCACTGTGCCCATAGTGGCAATGCCGCCGAGGCTCCAGGAAGTGGCATGAAGCCTCCCATCCTCCATCCAACCTCACCAACCAGTGCAGGCTGTGAGAGGGGATGGCAGACACCACTGCCTTCCCCGGTGCCTGGCCCGTGATTTCATTTTTGTTCATTCCAAACTCTTTGCCAAGGAGTTTGGGGATGGGGGCAGCATGTTAACAGCACAGAGGCTCAAAGGGATAAGGGCTTGTTCAAAAATACCCGTGCACACACAAATGGGTAGGGCTGTGAGCAGTGAACCAGAAGGCGGCTCTCCCAGCCACAGCCCTGCTGCCCTCCCCTGCTCCCCGCTGGAATTTTGGACAGTAGTACCTGTGGCCTCATCCAGAAGGGTGCTGAGCACTTCATCCAGAAGGGTGCTGAGCACTGCAGGCTGCCCCAAGTCCCTGCCGGATGCAGCTGGGCACTTTGGAGAATAAACCCATTCACATCTTTTCTGCCTCATCTGAGAAATGAGAGTGCATATCTCCTGTGGGCGTCTTAAAGCTGGTGCTGGCAGAGATGGGAGAGTTAAAACCAACAGCAACTAGCACTAAAAATTCCTGGACTTGTTCCGCTCTCAGGAACAAAGCTGGGGCTGCAGGGTGGGAGAAAGTGCTGATGGTCTCCTGTGCTTCACCCATCAAACCACGCGAACCTGTCCTACAGAAGGGTTACAGGGGACAGGGTTTAGGCTCTGCTCTGCACTGTCATCACACAGCCAGGGCTGGGAGAAGCATAGGGACAGGAGGGTGGGAAGCAGAAGTATTTAAGCGTGATTCTAGAAGTGCCAGGGTTCTCCCGTCATGGCACGCTGGGGTGGTATTTCTGCTAGCACAGCTCTCTGCACACCCCAGTTACTGTCTCGCCCTCAAGGCCACAGCTTCCTCAGTGAGAAACAAACTCCACTGGAGCATATGCACATCTGCCCTTCCAGGTTTTCTCTCTGTACCCTTACCCCATTCCCCAAATCATGGGGTTTTCACCACAGAAGTCACAACCACTCTCTCAGCACATCCCCCAAGCACCCTGGCCGCACCAGCCCCCCCACTGGCTCCTTCCAGGACCTGCTCTGGCAGGAGCCTCTGAGAGGGACCAGCCCTGACTGCAGGCTAGCACTGACTCTTCCCCACATCATCTCTTTGTGCATTTCCAGAGTCATCTTTGCCATTTCTAGACCAGAATGTTAACAAACTCCTGGCCCGGGCATTTTCAAATATCTATTTTTTAAATTATTTTTCTGTTAGCAGTGATATTTGAAACACTGACATTTACCATTTGAAAAGCAAAGAAAATACATTTAAACAAGCATCTTAAAAGAGCTAATGAAAGAGAAACAGTTCCGTCTGTATTGTATTCTCCACTCACTATCTCTCAAAGAAGTAAACCTTCCCAGGTAGCAGGGAAGTCTACCAAAAGTGAAGACAATAGCAGCTCCCAAGCTTCCCACAGAGGGAGTGAGGACAACCAGTGAATTGCCCCACCCGGCTAAGGCCTGTTGCAAGCTGCTGGCTGCTCAGAAAAAACCCTAGCCCAAATAGCCTCAAGGCCCCAGCCCACAGACTTCATCAATCCAGCTCATCAGTCCTTCCAAAACAAGCAGGTGCCTTTGTTAGGGGTCTCTGACCACCACTGCATCCATGAGCTCCCCTTGCCAAATTATTTCTTATGAATGTTAATTGTCAGATAGGGAGCATTGAGGATTAAGGGTGCTTTTCCTTACCCACAGAGCAGACATGGTAAGGTTGGGGCCAGTCCAAGACAATGCACTGTCAAAAGCCTCCTGAAGGGATGGGTGCTTCTGGTGGCCAGTAAGGATGTCTTTCACTGCTGTGTACTAGCACTGCTAACAGAAAACCATCTTGTGCATCCCTTTGGAGAACCAGCTCCAATCAGGAATCCTCAATCAGCTTCAAAATCAAAAATAACGTGCATCATCTTAAATTATGAACTTGGCACAATGAGGATAATATCCTTCAGTGGAGTCTGGGAGCTGGAGTGGGGGCTCAGGGGTTTTTTTTAGGGAGTTTTGGGGCTTATTGTTTTAACTTTTTTCTTGCAAAAAGGCCCTGTACCATAAACATTAATCAAACATTATATTCTGCCTTTTAGTCTTGAACAATTATGAGTACAGTTTTGTGATCTTTAGCCATATTTACTGATACTCAAAGGCAGATTCTATCTTGTTAGATTGTTATAAATGGGACCCCAGGGAATCAGCACACAGGCGGAGGCAGATGTGAAAGAACCTTCTCGGAGCTCGGGTGTGCTTCAGTTTTCTACTGCTGAAATTATGAATGTTTTGGAGAAAAAAAACCCCAACCAACTTTAGATTCTTCTGCCAGAACATTACAAAGAAAGCCGTCTGTAGATTACAAAAA
>VZTG01005027.1:1716736-1740250 GCA_013397845.1 Melanocharis versteri | reverse complement strand
AAAAAAAAAAAAAGAGCTATTTTGCTGAACTTAATATTTTTTAAGGTTAACTGTTAAATTTCAAAGTGTGGTTTACATGTGCTGGCCACTTGTATGAACAAAAGTTTCAGAGACAGACAGAGAAAAGGTTTCTAGTTATAAACCATTAAAGAAAGAAACCCACAAATTCTATCTCATTCTCTCTTACTTCAGTATGTTGTTTCTGCTCCAGACCTGTTTCATAATACCATAAAATAGAGGCATGTTTCCGACACTAGATTTGAGAAGCTGTCACATTAAAGGTAAACTTTTAATCTGATAGAGACAAACAGCACACATTTTTACTTCCCGAGAAACAGCTCTTGAGAAATGTTTAAACAAGAATTTAAGAGCTGTGTGGTAAAGCCACATACAGGGGTCTCAGACAGCTACCGGGTTTGAGCTTCTTTTCCTTGTTGTTGTTTTTTCAATTCTTTAAATAACCCACTAAAAAGTAGACTTCTAGGAACAAAGTAACCAAGATGCATGGTAAAGTGAACCTCTAGGCTTGCTTTTATTTCTAGTTAATAGGAAAGAAATGTTTTAATGGAAACACAGGCCTGAATTTCTAGCTGTTCATCTCCATCTTTTTATTTTCTTGGGACTCACAATCAAATACTTTTAAGAAGTTAATTGTGTCACAATTAGTAACACATTAGTCCTCCGATATTTTTAATAGCAACCCAGGTTTTTCCCCAAGGCACTTAAAAATGGCAGGCTCGGCTATATTCTCCCTTTTTTAAAACTCCCATGCACTTTCTTCTTTAAAAAACTCCCACATGCATTTCACTTGGTCTGAAAATACCAGCACAGATCTTAATCCTGCCAACGCTTACAGACATGCTTAACTTTCTGCACATCAGTAATCCCGCTGACTGCAGAGGGCCGTTGGCGTACCTACAGCTCGGTGCAGGCTAAGGATGGAATCCGGCCTGCGCCGAAGCCAATGGCAAAACCCCCATTGACGTCAATAAGGTTGTGCTTTGACATCCAATTTGTTGCAGGATTGGGACCATCCTCATTTCAAGGTACTTTCCCAAAATCTATTTTGGTTTAGTTTTTTGTTTGTCTTTTTTTTTCTCTCTCTCTCTTTTTCTCTGCCTGCTCTTTCTCCCCCTCACCTCCCACACTCGCTCTCGTGGGGCCCCATATTGAGACCACTTGAAAACTTCTGCCTTTCAAATCCCTCCACAAGGAAAACCCCCTCGCTGAGACAGGAAACATCCTTTGCAGGTAAAGCTGAAAGAAACTATTTTGCTCCACTGTGTGCGTTTGAGTAAACTAATTAAAACCTGGGAACTTGGGTTCCAACCGATGCCAAGAAGCAATCATTAATATGAGCTGAAGTGAAATGGGAAGCTCCAGACATTTAAAATCAGCTGTAGGGAGAAAAAAAAAGCCAGCAAAAAAAAAAAGTAAAAAAGAGGAGTGAAAAACTGTGGAGGAAAGAGGGAAAGGATGTTTCGTAATTTTCGCTGTAAAGTCAACTCAATGCAGCTTGAACCACATGGGGTTAAAATACATTTGGGGGGGATGCTATACAATGAGGGGATAAAGCCGTGCTGAAAAGCAGGGGAGGGCGAAGCAGCGGCAGCCGGCTCGGAAGCGCTGCGGTGCTGTGAAGAGCGGGCAGAAGTGAGCAAACCAGCTGAACCGCTTGCAGAATTAATCAGTAACAAAGAGGCTGGAGCTGTTGGCGGGCTTCAGCCCTTGAACCTGGACTCTGCTCTATAAATTTCAACTTGGAATGGCTCTCTACTTGTTGAAAGACAGGTTGGCTCCAGGCCAAGACATAGGGGGAAGAGAAAAAAAAAAAAGGAAAAAAATTCCTTCTTGCTCAGGAAACTTCCCTTCAGTTTCTAACTCTTTTTATGAGCTAGTAATAGGACAGTCTAGAAAACGGGAAACAAAAACTGAGTCTTCAAAGAAAAAATTGAACCAGAAGTTGGTTTAATAAAGAAAATAAAACAAGTAGGTGCTAAATTCAAATCTGGATTTTGCCTGCACACAAGTACATCAGCTCTAATAGAAGACTTCAGAGCACCTCGGCAATAATTCAAAGGAGACTTTTACAGTTACATTAGCTGACTACAGGTTTGACTCTGAAAATAATAAATGTCTTAAAAGAGGAAGAGGGCTGTTTAATCCTTGTCTGCAGTCTCAACTTGTTCTCTCCTCCCCCACCACTCCACCTTGTTTAAATGACCATTACAAAAGGAGTGTGGTATAAAAAACATGTAGAACCATCATTTATTCAACAGCCTCTCTTTCCTTTCTTATTTTTCCCCTCTTCAAACGGGGGTGTGCGGGAGAACCGATGCTCTCCTCAAGCTCTCCTCAATGCCAAGGCGGTTTCAGCCACAAATACCTTACTGCCGCCGTGCTTCCCCAGCATGAGCAGACAAGGAGCCGGCTGGAGCAGAGTGAGGGGCTGGAGTGCAGAGGGGGGGAGCTGTCAAAGTGGGAAGAAAGAAGGCAAACATCTATTCAGAGGCCAGATGCGCTGAGCAAGGTCAGCTGCAGAGACACAGCCCTTTGCAGCAGCTATGCAATTACATCCAAAGTCTGCACAGCACCGAGAGTCCCACAACCTGCATGCAAGGGCTGGACTGGAGGATCTAGGGCAGCTGGAAGAAGGTCTATAATGATTTTAATTGCTCTTCTGAGATGCTAAAGGATAGATGAGATGCTCTTTAGCTAGAGCAGAGGGGCTGATGCTCTATACCGCTTGCAAGAATACACGCGGATAAAATACCCTAACAAGAGAATGGAGAGAGAAATAGGGTAAGTGCCAGCGGTGATCAAAAGGTGAAATAAAATAGTGAAATAAGATGCAGCCTAATCAGAGCATGGAGGACAAGGATACAAAATCTTTTCACCCAAAGTGGCTGTTAGGGTAAATCAGATTAATCACTCCCAGCTCTCCTTCCTCTCCAAACTCCCTTAATTTTAAAGAAGGGGCTGACTCCTGTAAGGCTGCACACCATCCAAGACTGCTGGACATTTAAAGCTATATATGTAGCATGCCTGCTACAGACACACATCCTGTACTTCCACTTTCCAAGAAAACTGGGATCTGCTACTTGGTAGGTCTTTTCCATCTGCAGTTTTTATGACTCTGCCGAGGGAGCGGTGAGCAGTGTCCCCCTTTTCTCGCTCAAGAAATATGCTACCAAATGCCAGAAGAAGGAGCAAGTTTAAGAGCTGTTCGGCTTAACAGTGGTTTGTGCTGATCACGCTCAAATCTTTCTGCAAAGGCATACATGCAAAGAGAAAAAAACAACAACCGCTAAGTAACCACTTCACATCTGCCATTAACATTATTAAACTCCTTACAAGCAGTATCTACCCCACCTTCCCCACTACACACAAACATACACACACCCCCGAGCTCTGCAACACAGCAGCTAGGAGCCAAGACAGCTCTCCTCTCCTCACTGCAGCAACCACATTCATTCCTGTTAAGGGGTTAACGATTCATTTCCACTACTTCTCTCGAGAAAACCTACAATGAAAACATTGGCTCACGAAAGCGTTCTCACTGCCAGAATGCCACAGCGCGAGTGAAAAGTCCGTTTTGTTTTCATTACATCTCTGGGATTTCCGGCTTAACTCCTGAGCTTAGACACCAAATCCCTAGATACCCCACCCACCCAGTTTTTCTTCTTTTTTTTTTTTTTTTTTATAACATTTCTACTGCACAGCCCACCAATTACCATTTGGAGGGTGGGAGGGAATGGGGGAAAAAAACCATGCTGAAAAGGATGCTCTCGTTGGAGAGAGCACACGCATCTCCCAAGACAAGAGTTACCCAGTTTCTCCTGGCTTCCAGGGTTTTCTGCTGAGAAACATGGTTTTATTTCTATACCTGGCCTCTCTCTTCTATTTCTTACCCTCCGGGCTCCCATCTTCCCACTCGGCCACCGAAGTCAGTGCTGAAAGTCAGCCCCAAATCTATGCCCTTTGAAGTTATATGACATGACATAGAAATCCAAGCCTTTCTTGTACAAAAAGTATGATTACTTCACAGGGGTTTTTTTCTCCAGTTATGATAGAAAAATGTTCCAATCTCAGAAAAACCTAGAAAGGTTCAACCTTTATGTCACAGCCGATTTGGTCACTGTGTGTATAGGCAGCACAGTTCAAACACCATCTGAGGAAGAAAAACAATCTATGGAAAACACATGAAGGCAGGCAACCTCATGCTATAGCAACACTTCTGTCCTACTCAAGCAAAGGAAAAATTTCTGTGCCTTTATGTATTTATCCACTTTTGGAGAAGAACATCATTGGAGACAGCTTTTCTCTTTTATAGTAATTCCACACACCCAGCTTTCCTTTAGCTATATCCCAATCCAAAATTCCCCTGCAAACACATACAAATTCCTTTCTTGCAGTCAACACTCCACCAAGCGCAAGCGTATTGCTATTTGTCGCATCCACACAAATGCCAAAGCAGTCCACAAGATGGTTGGGCACTACTTTTACTTTGCTCTTAAAAGTTGCTCACAAAGTTGTCAAGCAAAATGAGTAATGGCTGGCTGAACAGCGCCTTTTCACCATCCACCGTTACTGTTGCCTATAAAAATCTACCAGTCTTTCCATGGTTAATAATAACCAGATATGCATACAGTTTCTGGACACATGGCCCAAGTAATTTCACAAAAGGAATTAAATAAAGGCAAAAAGCCACTTTGTTGGGTGACGTTTTTAGTGGATTCTAGCTCTGAGTAAGTCCAGAGTTCTTCCATTGAGTTAAAAGAGGCTAACAGCAGTGCCAATGTGGTACAAACAAGCAAGTTTTTCTCTTAAAAAGTGACTCCTCACACGCATTCACCCCAGAGCAAGCAGTCTCTGGCCGTGTGTACTGAATGACCTTCTTAAATCCCCTCTCATCAGCCTGCAAAATGGCACTTCTGTCGAAAAGGTTTTACCTAGCATTGTCACTCATAAAACTGAAGATGACTATAACTAGGAGAGATTAGAGAGGGAGAAAATAACAGCAGCAAGCTCCTGTTTCTCAGTACAGCACACCGTGCACTCAGGGGCAGGTCCCCAGCTGCACCACCCGATCAATTCGGCATGGTGCTGCTGGTTTCAGGGGAGTTATCCCATGAGAAACCGGGACACAACAGGGTAAACTGGACTCCCCACCACTCCTGCAGCCTTGTGGGAATCCTGCTAACCACATACAGGGCACAGAAGATAACTCTGAAAAACAGGATGGTGAGAGGAACAAAACAAAAAGCTAAGACCGGCAGGGAGAATAGAGGGCTTAATATGCTCAGCATTTTTTTTTTAATCTGCTTTTAAAACCCGGTGTGATTAATTTCACTCTTTACTGGCAGATGCCGGGAAAGCCTTGGTGCCTGGCAGGGCCAGACCCTGGGCAGGACACAGCAGGGGACAAGCTGAGCTGGGAGCAGGGAGAGGGTGGTTGGTGGCCTCCGGCTGGGTCTGAGCAGAGAGTGCTGGAGTGGGGCCCCAGGGTGTGGTGGAGTTCATGCAAGAGGAAGGAAGGGTTTTGTAACTGGCAGGTTTCTCACCTTTAACTCCTGCCGGGGTAAGCAGGGTCTGTGCGGCTGCCTTGGTGAGAGACACTGGAACCGTGTCCCTGTGGCTGGAGCCCTGGGAGTGGCATGCTGACAGGCACCCCCCACACTGCCCCCTATTAGGATGTCCCATAGGGGCACAACCTCGTTCCTTGGAGAGCCCCATGCTGGCCTCCACCGACAGCCGTAAAACTTTAAGCCATCAACATCTCAGCAGCCCTTGTTCAAGCTTGAAGCCTCAGCAAAGCAGGGGAGGCTAGCTGCCACTGCAGGCTGCTCCTGTGGGCCGGGGGGTGCCCTCTCCCCAGAGGAGAGCCAAGCTCCCCAAGCATGCCCCCCACCCCCAGCCCTGGGTGCAAGCAGGGCTCTGGGTGAGATCACCTTGCCTGTTTTTCTCTCCATACCCCAGCAAGGACCTCAACGAGGTCCCAGGGGCAGGAAGCTTGCTCGTTAACCCACTCTCAGGGCACTGTCAGTTGGCACCTTCCTTGTGTCATGTATCCTCCCCTTACTGCTCAGCAGCACCAATTAGCAAAACGTGTTGCTAGATACCTGGTGAAGCAGCAAAGCAGTAGGAGGAGGTGACCAGGTAACTCCTCTGCACTCAGGAAAACCCTAGCAGATTCCAGGGAAGAAACAAGCCTGGAAAAGCCTCATGAAAAAGACTGCAGCTGAGTTCCTCAGGCACTGTTACCACATACTTCTAGAAGCCTCTTTTTCTTCACATACTGTTTTCTCCTGGCCTCGCTTTTACAAGTCACTCCTACAAGACCCATTACCCCAGGGAGGTTCTGGTAGCAGCACCTGGTGCCATGACAGTCTTGGGAAGGGGACAGGCACCAAGCCCTGTGCCAGCTCAGCTTCAGAACACCTCTTCCCGACCTGCCTGATGTCGCCGTCACGGTACTTGGGCTGTTTCAGCTCGCGTTTCCCTCCCCTCACGTGTGAAGGCATCACGACGGCTGTCTGAGTCCTGCAGTTAATATGGGTGCACAGGTCCATAATGGTACATTGTAAGTGAATGTCTCAGGGTAGACAGCAATAATAATTAGCTGTCATGATTTGAAAAAAGGATAATCCATGCCATTGAGTTAACAATCACTCACACAACACACATGGATTTAACTAATCTTAATTTGGAGAAAAATAACAATTCTAAATATATCAAATAGCCCATTTCATGGCAACCTGCAGCGGTGTTTATCTCTGGCTTCCAGCACATGCGAGTTATTTAGTTTCTCTCACTGGCAGTTTTACCATTCAAAAGCCTGAAATGAACATTCATGGAGCAGAGGTTGCAGTTAAATCCTGCCTCTGACAGGGAGCCTTTTTACATGATGTACATCTAGTACAATGTATGGAGCCCAGCACTGGTAGCTGGGACAGGATGAATTCCAATCAACCCCCTCCCCTTTCCTAGCACTGTCTTTGCAAAAATTAGCTCACCATCTTAATGAACCTCTGCTGCTGCTGTAGTTATATTTTTGTGAGGGTCTACTGGCCTGAAGGTGCAGACCTGCCAGTGAATCTGGAGAAGGTTTGGGCAAAGTGATGCCTGCCCCACAGAGGCTCCCTCCTCTCTGCTGGGGTTCTATGAAACCACCCAGCATTAAAATCAAGCTGACTGGTACTTTTTCTTTAACCTGAGTAGTTTCAGAGAATCCTGCTAACGAACAGACCACAGGGCCATGGGGAAGAGATGAGATACCATCAGTCAAACGACAGTGGGAGCACCTTCCCAGGTCATTCTTCAGCCAGGCCAGGTCACCTGGTTATGCCCAAGATCTGATAAACATGAAAGATAAAAAAAGGTATAAAATACAACAGTGGTCTATTTTTTTTCCAAAATACCTGCCAGTAGTGAAATAAAAGAAGCAGTGACGGGTAACTGCTCGCCAACTTATTGCCCTGGCTATGTTTTGCTGTGCAACAATCTGATACATCTCTTCGATACTATCACACCCTCTGTACAAGAGGCAGAACTGATTTTCAAACAGGTCAGCCAACTTGAAAAAAAAGAAAAAAAAGCCTTTACAGGGCAGACTGCTCCTAAGCAAGTCACGTCCTCCCAGCGCCAGCTAACAGGCTACCACACATCTTACGGACAGTGGTAACTAAATGAAAACACCTTCAAAACTTGGATTTGCAAGTTACCGATCAGGGAAAGATGACAGATTTCATTATCAGAAGATCTTTAAAAGATCTTTGCAGGGACAAAGTTGCTTTTGTCTCTACTCAAATGTAGAAATGTCAGTTGGAGATTTGTGTTGCATACATAAAAATTCTTGTGGACTCCTGAGTTCTGCCTCAAAGCCTCCCTCAAAGCAGCACAAGGTCTGTTGTGTGGTCAAGAGGCATTCAGTGACTGGGGCAAGAAGAGCTACCAGGAAAGTAAAAAAAACGACAAAAAGAAAGAGAGGAGGAAAGACCTCAGGAGCACCCTGTGCCAGGATGAATACTCAGCGCGGTTCTGCATCCCAATATGCTCACACCCAGGTCTGTGAGAGGTACAGTGGCAGAGCCAAGCTCAGCACTTGACGTACCCTCAGAGCACTCAGCCATGGGAAGCTGTGAGGTTTGGTGGCTTAGTCACACCACAGAAGGCCGTACAAATCATTCTGACCAAATAAGAAGGTCTACAAAAATAACACAAGATCAAGGAGAGGAGCTGAAACCTCTTCGAGGACAGCAGTGGTGGCAGCATATTTCAGGGAGCCAGAGTGGCGAGTGGGTGATTTCTGGTTTCCCTCTTCAAATATAAAGACTCAATTATCTTTGAACAGCTTGCTTTACACATGAATTGACACATTTATTTTACAATAAATAACTGAAAGTTATCTATGTTTCCTTTACTGTTAATCTACACAAAGAAATAATAAACAGAGCTTGTCTACAAAAATGCAACTACTGCAGTCCTCAGAATTCAATTAAGCCAAAATAATTAATGCTTCCACCATATTAAATTACTTTATACATTTGAGCCACTGAAGTGTTGTTTTTTTTTTATTATTATTCTTTAATCTTTTTCGCCTTTTTATTTAATAAAAAAAAAGTTAGTTTCAAAGAGGGGGGCTGGCTAGGAGGGGGAAAAAGAACATGATTTGCTGTTAAAATGTAATGGTCTCCTTTAGCTGACACAGCATGTAGAGTGTTTTGTGCCTTTGATTAAAATAACATTTTAAATGCTTTGAACAAACATATCTCCCCATACTTCTAAGGGATTATTTTACATATTTCTTGGTGGAATAAAGAAATTCATTCTTCCTGTCGCAGTACAGAAAGGCTAAGAATATCTTTCGTCACATATAAAGTAAAAATACTGTAGGCTGTTGCATTATTACAAAAAAAATAAAAAAATAAAGGGAGGGGGTGGCAGGGTAGGAGAAAGCTGCCTTAGAGATTAAGTTTCCCTTTTATGAAATCGTATTTAGTCTCTTTTTTTAACAAATCTAACAACAATGCTCTACAGCCGCTCACTGGGAAATACCTTTAATGTTAAATGCAGATTCTGATTTTCTTGGCTAATGCAGAAAGCCTTTCTATTGAAATATAAATAAGGGGTTTGGTATATCCCACTAAAGCCTTTCCAGTGAATGACTTCTGTGGGTTTTTCATGGCTACCCTCCATGGCTGTAATGTGAGGCTTTTATCCTACTATTGAAAACTATCCGCTGCTATTAAAAAAAATATGGAAGGACACTGCACCTTTTTATCTCAGAGCTGGGCTCCTAATTGAGAAAGCATTATTACGGCACTGTTTAGTGGATGTCCCTATCTCCATGCACTGCTGAGAAAATGCCAATCAAATGATAAACCCTTTTATTTTTCTCAATTCAAAATCTTTCCTACATATTTTTCATTTGATATTCAGTTAAGTCTGAAAGAGATTAGGTGCTCCAGATTGGCTTTTAATTTTTTTTTATGCCTTTTCCACATGCGAACATCTCCTTCACCCCCTCCTACGCCGGCAGATTTTCTGCATGGCAAAAGCTTTGGTTATGTTGTTGCTGACCCCAAGAAGCTGGGATGAGACAATGCCCTCTGCTCTGGGAGTAGCCATTGAGGTACTATGGACTGAGCTTGGGCACAGATTAGTAAGAGATGAGCTCTGGACTGCAGCTGCAGCAGAGCTCTCCTAAACCAGCCTTACTAAGCACTGCACACCCTCTGCAAGGGGCTGAGCACCATCAGCTTGCACAGAGGTCAACAGCTATTGGGAGTGCTCAGCACCACTCAGGCAGCCTTCAGCAGACTAGGGAAGGTCCTGAATACTTCTCTTCTGCTCCTACCAAATGGAAAGGAAATCTAGCCGTCAAATCTGCTACACCATGATGTAGTCATCTCTACCAAGAAATGCATTCACAACTGCAAAAGGATGAGGAAAGCTGGAAAAGGATGAGGAAAAGCTGGGGTCAGGTCTTACGTCAGGTTTGCTTACAATGCTGCAGCACAGGCCTGCCACAGCTGATGCTCCCAAAGCTACCAGCTGCCCGTGTCAAGGTGGTTTGGCTACCCCCAAAAAAAGATTCCTAGAAGAAAACAATGTAGGCAATGGGTGTCGTATGCCCTGCCCTAAAAGACAAGAGGTCTGAAGACCGCAGCATTTTAAAGCCCACACCCTCACTCATGTGATGCCCAAGCCTGTCAGAGGTGCTGGGGACTGGCTCAGAGACCTCGAACACTAAAAGCGGAAATCTCTTAAGCTTCAATTGTAAAGATAGGAGCCTCTCACCAGTCTTCTGGGGATCCCCTCATGGGAACATCTCTACTACAGGCGGGATCCTGGACTGTCAGATCTAATCCCACAGGACAATTCCTAGAGAAATCGGGATAGAGGCAGCAAAGACAAATTGCCACTGGTCTTCTGTATGGGATGCAGTCAGTTTGAACAAAAAAGGCCCGTTTGAGGGGAGATCCTGCTGTGTAACATAAAACCCCCACTCACTAGCAGGGAGGAGAGTCGTCCTTTCACCACTGCAGAGGGGAGAAACACCCTGCTTGATGGAAGCAGCCCCATGCCAGGCACTCTGCAGGAACCGCTGCATACCACCTCACCCAGGTGGATAATCATCACCTGCCTGCCCACATCTGAGCAGCGGAGGTCCACTGAATGAACGTTAAGAGTACCACGTACGAGTTTTAGAAAAAGAAATGCCTGCAATTTGCTCACCCAGGCCAGCCTGTGCTCTTGTATCCTCATTCAGATCTATTTGGGGTGTGCATGAGAGTGGAGGTGTTGCCCACCCAACCCAAGCCATCTAAGGAGACCCAGGACAGCCAGCACAGGCAGCTGTGCAGGCCAGGAGTCTGACATCTACCCCAGGGAAGGAAAAATAAAGGACTTTATGAACCCCTGCTTTAGCCCTCACAAAAAAATCTTCCCACTTCCAGTCTGTGGGAAGAGGATTTTTCCACTGACTTCACTAGGGTCAGGATGTGGTCCTTCCCAGTGAGTCTGTATGTGACAAAGGGTGTCTGGAACAGGACTGAACTGAGCACCTCATCAAAGTCCCCTCTCCATCCACTACTGCTGCTTGCTTAAGGATGCTCCTGAAATGTTTTCAGCCCCCAACTTTCTGCATTTTCCCAGATGTACAGGCTACCCCTTAGCTCTCCTGGGGGCCTGCGAGGCCCCTTTCTCCAGCAACTGACCCTGCACAGACAGGTACAATGAATTAAACAGGGGATGGACAGCCCTGCATAGCCATGAGGATCCTCCAGATGGACGGCTCCTATAAAGACGTGTTGCTGAAGCCTGTCTCATGGCACTTTCCAGAGGACTCTAGTTAAAAGATTACCTAGGCAAGTTGATTGAGTGTAAAACGTGCTGTACCTGCAATGTTCTCCTGCTTGGGGCAAATTCCTTTTGTAGGCGTGAGAAGACGGTCTTCTTCATCGGGTGTGACTTGGATCCCGATTTCCACTGGCTCTGACACTTTCCTGAGCTCGGCGCGTGAGGAGGGGGGAGGGCTGCTCTTATCCATGCTCTTTTCATAGCAGACACCACCAGTGCCATTGCACTGTTTTCTCTTGTGCTCTATAAAAACCAAGATGTCTCCCAGCGGGAAGTTCATCTGACACTGTCCACAGGTTAACAAGTCGGGGTCTGTCCCGCCTGCGGCGATGCTGATGCCGCCTGGGTCTGCTATTGCCAGGCTCTCATCCTCGTCGGCCAGTGCCGGTTCCACATGGTCAGCCTCTGCTTTGCATGGACAAGGAGAAAGAGGGAGGAAAGGGACGAGGGGAAAAGAGAAAGAGATTGCTTTGAGTGTTCACAGACTCTGAAGGATGCATCACCAGAGGCCCAGCCTCCCCTCACCCCCCCTCAAAGGAGCCAAGCCTGATTAGATCTTTCTTTTATTTTTCAGCTTTTCCGCTCTCCCAGAATGATTTCAATATATTTTGCAACCAAGCCTGCCTGAAACAAAATGGAAAGGCTGACCTGGCATAGCTTTCTTGACAGCTCCTTCCCACTGCTGCCAGCACTGCAAGGATATCAGCAAAGAGCCATTTTGCAAGCGTTCGAGCCCCGAGTCACATTCTGAAATAGTTCCTCTCTTTTTATCCCACCTTCTCATTCCCACCGCGTCTCCCAGCCATCTGGCCAAGGCCCCATCCAGCAAAGCTTATGCACTCAAGTCTTTCCTTCTCTTTCAGAGAGAGGGGGAAAGCTTTTATGCACCAAACTAGCAGGACCGGGCTCCCCGTGACATACAAAATTAGTACCACCTTGTCCCATTACAGAGTTACTGGCAAGATTAAATGACACCCATTAGCAGAAATTACAACAAACTACTTGCAAGACTAACATAAGCAGGATATGGTCTCATGAGGAGTTAAGGGGTTTCAAAAGTGTGTACAGTGGGAAAGGGAATGAGGCACTTATTTAACATACTGGAATATTGGCTGAGCCTGAAATATTCCACTCTATTTTTCCAATGCCAAATAACCCTGCCATTGCTATATAGGTTAATAAAAGCTTTTTTGTTTAAATCTTGTCCACAGACCTGTTGGATTTCCTACCTTTACCCCCAAAGACTGGGAAAGAATTTCTGAGTGACCTGGATAGTTTCTAGGAAATATGTAACTTCTCATTTCACAATTAATAAAACCCAATGTGTTTTAAATTGGAATTTAAACGATAATTTTTACACCATAAAACAATTGTGGATCACACTCTATTTCTAGGGCAAAACATGTTTCTCTGGGTTTTTTTCTCTTGTTCTGCCATGTAACTGCCAAATCATACAAACCTTGGACTTTACTCAGGCAAAATATGCTCAGCATTTTGCCTAAGGCTGGTTTGCCTCTGCAAGGACTATAGGATTTGGGCTGAACAAAACAGAGGAACTAACAGTATGTAAATCAGTGACTGAGACCTCTAATCGAATCAGGATTAAAGGAATAGGAGGAAAAATGTTCTCTATTAGCCTGAGCAGTTTCCTCATGGATTTCCTGGGGAAAGTAAGTAAAACAAATATCTCAAAGAAGTAAGACTGTGATAAACAGATGTTATAATTCAGACCTGGACTCTTCTCCAGTCTGAAAACAAAAGGATTTTTGTCCCACTCTTCAGCAAATTAAAGAAAAAAAAAAAAAAGGAAAAAAAAGAAACACATAGAAAACGGGCAAGAGGTAGAAGGTGGAATGCATTGCCTGGCAACAAAAATGGTTAAGCCTTGAAAAAAGGTAATTTAGAAAAAGAATCGCTCCCATTTTTGCATTCCAGAATAAATAACTGATCAGCATATCTACCAGCTGTGTTACAAGTTGCATCAGAACTCCCTAACAGCAAAGCGGAGAGCAGCAGCAGCGGCACCAGCGACAGCAGAAAAGGACAGGGACCCCAGAGAAGTGCCCCAGCATGGACCATCCTGCTGGAGCTGACAATGGGCACGAGAAGGCTTATGTTTCCCAACTCACTCATTCTGAAAATCATTAATTACCTTTTTCCCCTTAATCTAAGTTTAAAAGGAGTTTGAAGACAATACTAAGCAATTAATTCACCAATTTATACCATGAAAAGATGCCTCCTTGCCTCAGTGAAAATGTAACTATAACCCTGTGCTGAAAAGGCACTGCTGGGAAGGGAGCGGATGCCTGCGAACAGCGTGTCACGATGCAAAAGGTAATTATTTAGTGCTGCAGTTCCCTTTAATGATCTAACATTGAGCAATATTGTTTATATTGAAGAGAGCTTGCACCTTTAATTACCAATTACATATACATCATTTTAGAGCCAAAAGAAAAGGACTGTGAAAAGGGTCTTTTAGAAATGTGCACGCTATTTGTAGCCAGAATTCCTATTAAAGGGGAACAGTGTGTCAAAATATTAAAAAAAGAACGTACAGAGAGGCACACACAGGCACGAAGATACACAAGCAGGAGATGGGACAAAGAGCTGGAAAAGACAACACGAAAACAGGAACTGAACTAGGGGTCGTAAGAATAAAAGGTGGCAGAGGGGAAAAATGCTTGTTGCGAGTTTCACTAACATTCCTGTAAAGCCTTTTGATTAAAGTCTCTGTCTTAAATTACAAAGGCTGAATTTTGGCATTTATATATATGTAACAAATAAAAAGAAAAGCACAGATCTCAACTTTATTATCTTTTTGATGTGAGGATTTATATTTTTTTTGCCTGTGATTTAGATTGTGCTCTTCAGAAAACATAGCAAAATTGCTGCATTTGATAAGGGTCTTGACCAGGCGTCTGTGGAAACGTGAAGGAGGTTTGAACAGCTAAACTGTTACGAATTCTTTCTTTTCAGTTCTACACTTCATTTGAATATTAGTTAAATCCACATATGCCTATTCGCTTACACTCGCTCACTCTCTCTTTCCAAGGACTCTGCAATGGCACTTTTTTAAAATAACATCTGGTATTCCTTCATATTTTGGCAGTCGTCTCATCACCGAAAATCAGCTTTTCGTTTTCTTGGTACGCCGAGCCCTCATGATCACTAGTAATTGGGTTTCAAACTATCAAAAGATTTTTTTTACTCAACTCTATTTCTGATTTGAGCTTAATAAATCATCAATCATGAGACCAGCTATTCACCCAACAATGCAGAAGCTATATTACATCCCCTTATTCACGACATGGAAAACAGACATAAAAGAATGAAAAACAAAATACTGAATAGATCTTCAAATGCATTTTATCCATGTCAATTTGCATTTATTTTTTTTTACTCAGAATAAAAAAAAAACAAGAAAGAAAAGGCTTCCTATTGACAACTCAATTAAGCCATTAAAAACCTACATTCAAGTAACATTACAGGAGAGATTTAAAACCCACAAAGGAAAAGAGAAAAAAGCCTGCAAGTCCAGCCCATAACGCATCGGGTCATGCCTGGTTAATACAACAGCCAAGATCTTAGGCTGTTTAAGGAACCCTTTAATACCAGTGGGGCAATTTAGGCCAGTCTCAATCTAAAGTTCTGACTCTGCTTGTGTCTGTGGGTTTAAAATGAGTCGCTTCACATTATTCGAATTTAACTCTGTGGTTTTATTGCTGTTGTTGGTAGCTGGGGTTAGAGGTAGGAGGGTGTTTCTTCACAAGTGTTTATTTTAAATTAATTTATATTTTTTAAGAAGAAGAAATTAAGCAAAATAGGAGAAGGGAAAACATCTCACGTCGCTTATATGGGAAAAGTAAAAAAAAAAGCGAATGAGCTATTTCCAGCCAGCACTCGTGCCCTGGTTCTTTCAGGTGCGTTAAGGTGTGCCCAGTATTTTCCCTATATCCAGAGATTCCTACACAGAGGATTGCCTTGGCATTGCCTGCCTAGGGAGCACAGTGAGTTGGCAACAGGCAATCTTTGGGGACACGACTGACACAGTTGTTATATATGATGGCTTTGTGAAATTAATGCAACCGGACAATCTAAATCATTTGCTTTACTTTAGAAAGTGTTACACTTGCTGACTGGACTCTAAGCAGCATCTCCAAGGTCTCTGGATGCCTACCACACCAAAATACAGTGGACAAACCCCTTAATTCCATAAAGGCACTGTCACAAAGCCACCAGCACTCCTACTCCAGCGTGGTGACATCATTAGAGCATATGTGCCCCATGCAAACAATGCTCTCATGCCCAGTATTAAAGTGAATGCACATGCTAACTACTTTCTGCCTGTCAGTTGTCTCAAAATCTTACCCGCTATAGTGGAAAAGACTGTTTGCAAAAAATCATTTCCAAGGCCTCAAAGGACAGAACCATGGATGCTTGTTCACAGAGTTTGGGTGAGGCTGGGTCCAGACAGCAATCATTTATTTTCTTGTCTTTTTATTGCATTGCAGAACTAGGGTAAGAAGGGATCTAGAATTTGCCAGCCTATTCTCTTCCTTTTTCTTGTTCTACAGTATCAAAATGAGGCAAAGGGGGAAGAGGAAATGTTTTGGAGCCAAAGTGTAGTGTGTGAAACTTCCCCCCCGTGGCTGGTCTCTGCACAAATCGATTATGGGGTGGTGAAGGCGAGCGCTGCCAGAACCTTCACTGCAGAGGTGTTGCTGGGTGCCCTGCGTGCCCTGGCACCCTGCCACAGCCACTGCCCACCCTTGTGCCCACCTGCGGGAAAAGGCACAGGCTACCCCTTCTCTGGGACAAGCTGGGGGTGCCCAGGGTCCACCATGGGGACACAGTTCATGGTGCCCAGGCACAGGATACTGCCCAGGAATGTGCTGCAGCACGTCAAGTGCACTGTGCTCCTCACACTGTCACTGCTGTCTTGAAGGCACAGCCAGAGAGAGCTCAGCCTAGTTGGGGAGCGAGCACAAAGGACTGACTTGCTCTTCAGGGTGTTGGCCCAAAGAAGGCCTGAAAATGATGTCCCTTCAATCAACACCCACATGTCACATTTACTGTAACATCAACATGCTTAACGGAAATAGCTCGAATCACACGCTCTCCGGCTGGGTTATCACCGAGATCGGTGTCAGGATCCTTGCTGCACAAAGACTAACGCTGCTCGAAGCGGGCAACGCGGCTCCTTGCCGTCGAAGTTTATCAATAACCTGCTTCCAGAGCCTCCCAGCAGCTCCCTGCAGCCGCAAGGTGCAGAGTTGAGATTATGCCTACGTATTGCATCAGCATCGCACTCAGCGGTACCAGGCACTGCTTATCTGCAACCAATTTTTAATTTTTCTGAAGACTGCAAAACAATTGTTTGTGGTATTTAATTTTTTCCTAAATGTAAGTCTCAGGCTGAGTTCGCCGAAAGAGGCAACTTGATGGAGAAGCCCCTGAAACACAGGGGACCGCACTCCGCTTCACTTGGCCGGCGACTCTCCGGCATGTGCAAAGTGCACAAAGGCAGCCGGAGCAGCGGCGGGCGAGGCTCTGCCGCTCGGTGCNCGCCGGCACTGCAACGGCACCGGGACGCGGCGGTGCGGGGACGGGGCGCGAAATGACCCGGTCACTCCGACGCTTCAGCACCCGCAGAGGGCTGCGAGTTGAAGGACCGTGCTGCAGCACTGTAACCTCAGACAGCTTTTGCAGAGGCAGACCGAATCTCTCAGAAAGCATTTAACCCTCTGTACACACCTGAGACAGGACAAGCCCAAGCACTGCCACAAAGAGCCAGTCAACACATCAGGATTTAGGGAAAAGAAGAAGGAAAACGACACAATAACCACACCAGACCCGAACAGGACAAAAGACAAGAATATCCAAGAATCTGCACAAATCTCCAACACTTGTCAGATGTTATTTCTTCAGAAACTATGTACAGTGTTGCGGGAGGGAGTAGTGTGTCTCTTAAGTAACTGTACATTCATAAAAAAATATTTACTGCTTTTGAAAGCAGAAAATGTATAGGCTCTTCTATAGACTGCAGAAGCTGTAAATCTCTGCAGATAAAATGGGATCTGATGATGTGATATAAAAGCATTCTTTGTTCCCCAGTGAATACATTTGTTTTATTTAAAACTAAACGACAACCAAGGAGAGAAAGGAGTGATCGGTGCCACAAAAGGAGAAGGAGCGGTATTTGGGTACAGGCTTTCAACTGGCATAGAAAAGAATATTGGAAGCAGAGATTCTTACCCAAGGATTTAAAAGACATGATCAAAATTAAGTAATTAGTTCTGAGCATGTATTAAACACACAACAGCTCTGTTCTTTTCTTAAATATCAGGCTCAAAAGAGACTGCATTTTTCAATTGTTTATGGCACACTGTTGCTCACATACTATTTTCTTAAGCCTTTTTTTTTTTTTTTACTTTCATTGAAGCATATTCATTATAACATTCAGCGAATTTATGGCTTCTTCCAGTGGCTTAGTAAAAGGGGTCATAAAAAAGTTAAGTAAACCAGTATGTTTTTTTCCTCTCCCTTAACTTTGGATTCCTTGTTTGTACTGTGCTGTCTAGTGCTTAGTCTTTGGAAAGTACCTTGGGCATATCCAGCACACACACAAATTATCAGCTGCTCCAGGAAAAAAACAAAACGGAATTTCTTGCACTGAGGCAACTACACAAAAGACTTGCATATGTCAAAAATACAGAACTAAGTCCCTGTGAATGCTGCACCATTAATCAAATCCCCGATCTGGTGTCACTTTTGCCAGTAAAATGATTATATTCTTCTAACCCCCTTCTACTGGCGCGTGCCTGCAATGCATGAAGTGTGTCCCTCTACTTTAATTTGTTTTCGAATAGCCTGCTTTAGGCATTTTTTATATATCCTTTGAAAAAAAAAAAAAAAAAAGAAAAAAAAAAGAAAAGAAAAGCAAAGAAATAAGCTGCTACTTAAAGCTCCAGCAAGGGTCTACAGTACTGAGCAAGCAACAGCTTTTTGAGGAGGGCAGACAGCAAGAAAATTTAACTGATGTTCAGGAACTGAGCACACAACTGCCTCTGAGGCTGCAACTGAGTGCCGAGAAATAGTGTACAGCCTGCCCAGATACATTTTTAAAAAGTAAATAAACACCGAGGAGGAAGGTGCTATAGTACGAGCAGCTGAATGAATCATGCATTTATCAATGCATGCAGTTATTGATGCCTTTTCCCTCCCTCATTAAAAAGATACATACATATAAAGCCATCTACAGACGATGCTGATGCTTCACCAAGTGCTTTAGTGGCATTGCTAACTTTAAAGCATGTGGGTAAACCCCAGCCACTCTTTATTTTTCCCCACACTTTCTCTGGACGGTACCAAAGGGAGAGTAAATTCAACCAACAACAGCGCTGCAATCCTAGAGAAATCGAACTGCAACCAAAGAGTAGGAAATGCTCTGGCAAGGAGGCTGAGAGCCATTTTGGGGTAGCAGGTCTCTGCAGGGAGACTTTTCCACCAGGCTTCGACCTGAGGGAGTGAGAAGGGTGGGAGGCAGAGGAGGGAGCGAGAGGAAGGGGAGCGTGGGTGTGTGTGCACTTGGTGGGCAGAGGCAAAGGGGAGGAGGAGAGAGGGATAGCTGTTTCTCTTGATAAAAGTTAACAGTCATGCAATGGAAGGAAAGCCACAGTAAGTGAAGTCTGAGGTTTTGGGAGGGGAGAAGGGAAGGTTTTCCCCACGGCTGTGCAACACTAGCATCAGCAACGGCCCAAGCACTGTGCTCTTCAGCTTACCGGTCTGTCAAATGAGCTGGCTGCTGTCTATATGCTTCCAGCTAGCTCAATTCAAACATTAAATGAAGTAGAGAAATCATCAGATAAATTACTGGTCCTCTCTACCCAAGAGTGAAGGGTTTTTGTACAGCTGATGACAGCCCTGATCCTTTGTCTGACCTAATTTACTTCTCTTGAAGGTTAGAATAAAGCACACTTTCCTGTCACAGGATCCACATATTGCACCCTAAAAATAAGAAGACATTTCTGCTGTGTTAATAGTGCTGTAACTTGATGGACTTCTCAGGATGGGTGAAACAGACATCGAAAGCTTCCCGTGTGTACGCCACTAAATTATATGTTTGGGCAGGAAAGCGTCCTGCTAAAGTCTGTCCATGACACGCAAGCCGACTGCAGCAGAGAACAGCTCAAGCCCATCGGAGAAGCCTGTGAGCTGCTCAGCAGCAACTTCTACATGACAGATGTGATTTTGTGTTTATCTCTCTAGAAAAAAAAAAAAAAAAAAGAATGCTTATTTTCATTTGCAGGAACTGCAGATAGCTTGCTCTAAGGACCTGAGGATCAAAGTACGGTAAACTATCTCATATCAAATCCTCTCAGCAGGGATACATGTGGCTTTCTGATATGTAATCGAAGCCAATTTCTGTACATGTGTGTCCGCTTGGTTGCTGCACACATCTTGTCCTACAACTCCAGCTTCTTCACTCTGTGTTTTCACATCCACTGGAACAAACATATGGATCTCCGTGGGTTCCCCCTGCTCCCTGCCACGCGGGAGCTCACTCATGTACAGGTATCATTACCCCGATCACTATCTGACAACAACAAATTGAGAATTTAAACATTGTCTGTTGACAATAAAAAGCAGCGTTAAAAACTAATTTTAATTAAAAACTCCTGTCCGCCCGAGTCAATTAATCAGCCGCGATTTAGTTAAAAATAGATTTGTCTCGCTGTCAGCCTCTCTCGGCTAGCTCTGTATAGATCTTCGCATGAAAATCAATACCACAACTTTACGGCGAGCACGCTCGGCAGCGCGGTGCGNGGGCTGGGAGCTCCCCCTAGTCGCCAACCCCCGCCACTGGCGGCCGGGGCACGCGGCAGGCTCCGGCAGCCAGCGAAGTTTATTTTGGAAAGTATTTTCCGTCAACAAACAACACAAAGAGCAAAGAGATCCAGGTAGGAAATGTGGGAGACGAGCTAACATCGTGTGCGAGGCATTTTTGAAGCAGAGAGGTTTTCTCGCAGCGAGCTCGGCCCTGGGAAGAGCAGCTGAAGTCAGCCAGAGTCTATAAATGATGTCAAAAATTTGTACTACTTCTTCGAGCGCACACTCCTCTAAGTCATAATTATTGCCAAATATGCCACAAGACAACCCTTTGTTCTGCAGAGAAACACACTTTTTGTGCAAAACAAGGGCTCCCGCCCTTCCTATTAAAGGCAGCCAGTTTGTAAAATCTTGAAGAGTTTTATCTCTCAGTATTTAAATAAGCCTGACAAAATATGCTCTGCATCTGCCGGCCAGCAAAAACTGCAAAATGGTTTCTCACCCACTGTATTTCTATTTAAGCCACCGGACACATCAAACAAAAAGGACAGAACAACTCACAGCCACAACCTAGTTACTCTGCACCGGTTTTAAAAAATATTTTAAAAGACCAGAAACTATGAAAATGTGCCAGTATTTTTTTTATTTATCTTGTAAGTCCAAAACAAATATATTCAAATGAAAGACAACCTTTTGTTTTCCCTGTCCTATTTAAAGTAAACACATGTAATGTCTTTTAAAATCACGTTAAGCTTTTCTGTGCACAGCCATGCAGGTATTATGAAAAAGTCATCCATCCTTAAAATAATAGTAATTTCCTCTCTAATTCTTCAGTCACAGCTTACATTCTCTTTGTATTAGAGTTGATTACATTGGTGTGGGTTTTGTTCTGCAGGGAAAGTGCGTTAATTGCACTAAATCTAAATGCATTTTAAGAGAAGATCCTTGAAGCAATTTGAAAAACTTCGACATGCAAAAAATCACAGGGGTTTTTGTTATGATTTTTAATGACTACGTACAAAACAAAGTGATACAGGAAATTATTGCTCTTCCTAGGAAACCTGTTGACCAGGTACTAAAGAGCTGCCTTGAGAAACAAGGTTCTCTACCTGGAATTATAAGATTTTCCTGTGCCTTTCCCTCTCAATCTTTGCTGCTGCTCTACAGAAATGTTCTTGCTTTGCCGCCTTCTGCAAAACTGCTACCAGTGAGCTTTTCACAGGCTCCTGCCTTTCACATTTCCTCCAAATGCAAGATGCAGGGCTAGTTTGAAAACAGATTTCTTAAGTTAAAAATGGAAGATCTTAAGCTGTAAAATCAGCAATTTGAACCAAACCAAAATAACATTTCTTTGCACAGAGCAGCTCAACACTTCAGCCTCCTCTTCTCTACATAATCAGTTATTTTGCATTGTCCACCCATTTAAATGAGCTTCGCTATCAAGTTTGCTCTGTCCACCACCAGTGAAGAAAGGTCCAGAGTTGCTCTTTTCTCTCCATGTGTTTCACCTCTTTTTTCTGTCCGGCTCATACACCGTTACAAGGCTGCCTGCGTGAGCCCGGCAAGGACAGGCAGGCCACTCCGTTTGGCAGTCCTAAAGACCACCGTGCTAATGAGATGCTGCAACTCTGGAGCACAACTACATGGCACTTTCTCTCCTTTTTGAGTTTGTTTGTCTTACACTCAGGATCTAAACGTTTCTCCAAACACCAAGTGCATGAAACCAAATAAACTCCAGCTGAACAGTGTCAGAAAAGCCTTCTCTCTCTCTCTGTCTCTCTTCCCATCTCTTTCCCCATCTCTCTTTCCTTGCCTGAAATGCAACTCTCCTGACAGATGCCAAAAAGGGAGACAGGNGCCCCCCGCCTCCCACCACCTCCTCCCCTGGATACCTTCATTTTTTTTCTGCCACTGTTCAGTATGCAGCCTGATTTCTCCGCCAGCTTCCTCAGGATGGAGAGATAGATAAATACAGGAGGGGAGGGAGGGAAGCTCGTACTGCTTTGCTCTCCATTCCTCCCCCAGCCTTCCCGCTAAACCCATTGTACACGCAGCTCCTCGGCACCTTTGAATACTCTCCTGCCTCATTATTTACCTTCAAGTAAAGCGATCGGAAAAGGAGATCAAATTGGAATAACAAACCTACCTGGCTCTCTTCTCCACCCCCCTTCCCCCCCAGCAGCAACAGCAGCGAGAAAATAAATGTTTCACCCATTGAAACAAATTCAGACGTGCGCAACAAAACAGATTTTCCGCACTCCCCCTTTCAACACCCCACATCTCCTCGCAAGTGAGACAGAAAACAAGTGGGAGAAATTACACAGGGCGATTTAGGTGGCTGTTGATGCTTTCTCTTTTAAAAAGAAAATTTAAAAACAAAAGGGGGGGAAAAATAAGAAGCCACCAACAAAAAGGGTAAGACATTTTCCAAACCGGATGGTTAAAATCAAAAATGCAATTAACGAAGGGGAGGGAGTTGAGGAGGGGGGGAATCCACCTTCTATGGTGATGCAAATCTGGCTCCAAAATAACAATGAATTAAAAACAACCCCCCCAGAAAAAGCTGAATACCAGATGCATCTTCATCAAGGTTCCACCAGCTGATGGGCTGGGGGTGGGGTGAGGGGTACTTTTTAAAAAATATAGACGCACGTTTAAAAAATTGCTTATGTATATATATATACATACATATATTTTTTTAAAAAAAAAAAAAAAAAAAGAGAACACAGAGACAGCGAAAGAAATTTCTATTTCGGAACTCAAACCGTCCCTCAACAGCCCTCCGCTATGAAAAGAAAATTCCAATGGAGGTGGAAAAATCATATACATATATATATCTCGATTCCCAAGGAAATCTTACAAACAGAAATTTATCACCGGTAACAAAGAAAGAGAGGAGCTCGCAAGCACCAAATGCTCCTGGCAGATGGCTCCTATTCTTGGCTTTCAGGGGAGGGGAGAGAAGCCGGGGAAATATTTTATTTATTTATTTAAATTTTTTAAAATCTCAACATAAATATTCGGATCCGCCGCGGCTCAGGCTCAGCCCCGGGCTGGCTCCGCGCGAGCCGCCGCCCCCCGCAGCACAACAACTTGCGGACTCGTCTTGCGGGGCGGGGGGGTCGGGGGTCCGACCGGGCTTCCCAGGTGCGGGGCCACGGCGTGCTGGGCATCTTCTTACCACCCCCCCAAACCGGTCCTGTGCTATAGGAGGGAAATGGGCACCCCCCTGACCTCCTCCTTCCCCGTGCCCCGGAGGCGTCGGAGCAGCGCGGAGCGCCGGGGGCCACGCGCCCCGCAGGCGCCCCCGCATTCCCCCCC
>VZTG01005027.1:1619285-1713347 GCA_013397845.1 Melanocharis versteri | reverse complement strand
GAGTCGGGGTAAAGGATGCGGCACCATCGCGGGGGAGCAGAGGGGGAGAAGAGGCTCTCCTCTCTGACCTCCGCCCCCGCGGGAAGGGGCCCGGGCCGATCAGCGGGGATAAGGTTGCCCGCACTGCTCTCCCCGCTCTGATCCCGCTCTGGTCGCGGCTGGCGGGGCTTTGTGTGGCTGTGCTGCGGCGCTCGGCGCGGCCCGTCCCCAGGCCACGCCGCGGGGCCGCGGCCACGGGGCTCTTGTGGGGTGCAAAGTCCGGCCGCCGGCGGCCGCCGCCGTTCTTCGGCGAGCTGCAGGAAGCTGCACCCCTTGGGAGCGCGGCTTATCGGGAAGTTACTGGGCATCATCTGTTGATTAACCAGTGTCTTCCAGTGGGCACCGAGAGCAGGAGATAAGGGCCGGCAATGATTGACCAGGCGGACTCCCCGGCTGCCCGGGGCAGCGCGGCCGCCGCAAGTCCCCTCCCGCCTCTCCGGCTGAGAGCAGGGCTTCGGGGGTTGAGCCCCCAGCCTGCCTCCTCCTCCTCCTCCGAAAATACATCCCAATAGAGGAAAAAAAAAAAAATTCCAAAGTGATTTCTCAGTCTTCTCTTTCCTCCCCTGTCTGGCACTTGTGATCATTAGCACTGAAAGCTGTTAATGTCTTGTCTCACAGCTCCCCCTTTAGTCTCTCTGCTCTCCCTGTCTCGCGTTCAAAGCCAGATCAATAGCAGGCTCTTTCTAACCTTGACCTATCCCTCGACCTGCCTCCATCTGCAGCTGGCCCCGCGCTTCTGTCTCTCCCCCACCCGCCGCAGCAGCCCCTTGAGAGGGCCCGGGGTCCCCGGGGCTGCCCGGCGCGGCGGCCCCGGCATCGCCCCGCTTTGTCCCGGGCTGCGCGGCCGTGCTGGGCGCTCGCCGCCGGCAAAGGGGGCTGAGCCCCCCCAGGCCTCCCCTCCGCTGTCCTGGGGCTGCGGTTCAGCTCCAGCCTCCGCCACCGGCCTGCAAACTTGGGGCCGCAGTTCCCCACGACAACAACAAAACACCCAAAAAAACCCACAAAAATATCACCAAAAGAAAGAAAAAAAGCTCAAGCAAAATGGGAGCATGATCTGCAAGAAGAAAACAAGCTTTTTGCTAGCTTTAGAAGCACTATGGTACCTTGTTTTAAATTAGGGGGGAGAAAGCACTCTCTTGCACTAAATATCTTGTATTAAGATAATAATCTTTTCTGTCTTCATAATATGTAAGGGATTTGAGGAGTTCTCATACAGAAACACCATCCTTATCATAGGGAAAAACAAGCTCATCTGATGTCAAATATTCCATTTTATCCTATATACAACAAGGCATGCTGAGTCAAGAACTCTCAGCACACATGCTCAGCTTCTGGGTTTCTCTTTTTTCTTTTATTTTCTTTTTTTTTAATCATGCAATGTCCTTAGCTAAAATTTGGCACGGATATAGACGCATAAATAACAGCAGCTTCAGTGTAAAGAGGAAGTTCCCAATATCCTCGTGGAGGATAAGCATGATGTGCCACTTGGACATATTTTGAATGCATTTCCACTTTCTCCCCATTTGGTCAAGTAACTTTTCAGTGGAAGAAAAATTGTAGCTGCAGATTCTGTGTGATATGATTTTGGTTTCTCCTCAGTCTTTAATGTGAAAGCTTGTGCTAAGTTAGAAGTAAATTGTTTTTGATACAGGTCTGAGAGTTGGTGCGGAGTGGGGGGAAAGAAGAGAGGGAAGGAAGGAAGGAAGGAAGGAAGGAGGTTTGAGACAATCTTGACATAAATGAAGCTGCTGTCCTCATTCTCTTTGGATCTTTAAATGTTGCTGCTTGGGAGGGAAGAAAAAGGAAAATAAACACAGGGCGTTGATCTGTTCGGCTTAGTTAGCCGCTCCACCTTGTGAAACGGCACAGAAACACAGGATCTAACCAGATCATATTTACATACATATTAATAAAGCTCCCGAGGTGGCAGTTCAGCCTTCACATACAGAGCAAGGATCTCTGCGAGTTCTCATTTTAGACCCATAAAAACAGATAAAAAGAGGTCTTTTGGGCTTCCCTGAATATTTTTCTGCAGTGGTTTTATATCATTTCTGAAAATTACATAGTTAAGTGGCATCAAATTTCTGGGTGATATAATAACTCAAAATGTGTAATTTTTTTGTATCAAATCACTTTGCAGCCATAAACAGAGCTTCAGAACCTCAATTAGAGGAATGATTTGGTGGGGTTTTCATTTATGGCAAACAGTAAAATTGTTCTTGTTATCTATTCAAATATATATAAATTGCAACATTTATTCGCCTGATTTTCTTTTCCATGACACTGGTGTATTTGAGAGTGCAGTGAAATGAAGGCTTAAGAGGATAATGTATTATCCCCTGCCCTATTCCCAAGACTTTTTGGAGTGAGGAAAAAGCAATGAAGATTTTGCTCTGTTTTCAAGACATTTGGTGTCCCCTTATTTTTGGTCGCTGTGACTTGCTGATGTTTCTAGGAGTGAATTTAGAAAATGAGATTTTTCTCAACATTTGCATTCTAAACCTTCCTTGGAGTCCCTTCCTCAGTCAGTGGTCTGTGAGTTCTTTTGCTGGGCTTTTTGGTGTTTTATTTTTCACATCACAAAGAGTCCCTCATTTTTCTAACTCTTTCCAAGTGTTAAATGTACTAGATAACAGTCCAAATGCTGGGGCTGAGTTTTCCCCCACACCTATTTCCAATAAAAATAAAGAGAAGCAAAACAATATCACTTCTCAAAAATAAAAAAAGAAATAAAAACAAACAAAAAACCAACCAAACAAAAAAAACCCAAACAAAAAACCCTCATGGAACCAGCAAGCTAGGACAGAAGAAAAACGCTATTTTAATTTTGGGGTTTTTTTAAAATCACATAAAATGCAAGATCAGTCCACGTTTTCCTTCTTTTAAGCTTCAGACTTTCTGACAGTAGAGATCCAGTTGTGCCCCCACTGAAATCACCTGCAGGACCTCAGGAACTGCAGTGAGAGCCAAACCTGCCCCTACATTTGTAACTGGAGGGTTCTTCTAAAGGATAACAATTCTGTCCAGCACCTTCTCTCATCCTGCAAAGGACCACCTGCACCTGTGTGCACATGCTGACAGGCAAAGGTAGAGGGGAACATGCTTTACAAGCATGCAACACGAAAAGGAGTCAAGCATCCCATCTGCTAAATGTTCTCCATCCCACCACGAATGCCATTTGTGCATCCACACCGCACTCGCTTTAGGACAAAAAAAATTTGAAGGAAGATGGGCAAAACCCGCTGTTGCTGGGGAGGCTTTTAAAAAAAAAACCTGGCACATCTTTTCTAACGACTTCAATCCAAGGATTGTTTGTGCCTTTGGAAAACAAATGCCATCATTGCTTGGTGCAGCAAGCTAAGTTTTGTGAACCAGCACTAAATTCATCCATATAAAAAAAAATCCCTGAAAACCTCATAGAAATTGAGGGCTATTTTTGCCTGAAGAAGTACTTTTAAAACTTGGTCCTTTATGGAAACGCATAACATAATCTGGCATGAGAGATTCATGTGCAAGTTGGCTGGCATGTGGTGGGGACAAAGAACCCCTCCTCCCTCCACATGTATTCCTCAGAACTTACACAAACTGAAATTTGGGATTGATACCGCTCTCCTCTGCTTTCAAGTGCAAGTTTCAACCAATTTCTTCTCTTTGCCTTCTCAGATGATTTTAAGAGGATTTGAAATCTTTAGATTGTTTGAAATAACAAAGGCCTCTAAGCTCTGAATGTTGCAATGAAATCTTCAGCTTGAACTTATGACAGAAACATTCCAGTCTGTCTCTTGTGAATCATGAAAATCTGAATCTGAACATCAGAAGAGAGCAGCAACCCATTCATTCTTGCTCTTTTTCCCTCTACCTTCATCCTACCTTATTTTATTTAAATAGTGTATATCCATAGTAACAAATTAGCATCATTGTTATTATTATTTTTACTATTTTAACTTGCACAACGGAACTCAAACAGGGAAATTCATCAGTTTCTAGGTTCAGTATCAGCCTCTGCAGTTTCATTATTCCTGTTGACAATTACGGATCGCAGAAGTGTGGATGCCTGGCCAGGGAGTGCTTGTATATTGCACCCAAATTACACATTCCTGTTCATAAAGAGCGGAGCAAAGTATGAATGTTAGCGTCATCGCTCGTGTCTCAGGCAACTACTCACATCTTAATTGAAAATGATCAAATAACAGTATTCCCTTCAACAAACAAATGGCAATGTCTTGCCACACTCATTGAGGATGGTTGAGCAGGAAAGCCAGGGGCAACCGCTGGTGTTGGCCGTAACACACCGAGAACACACACGTGTGCACACACACACATGCTCCAGCCCTGGATTGCGTTCCCTTCCAGCTCAGTTCCTTCAAGGCTGCTGCTCCTGACTCCAGGATCATGCTTCCCACTCTCCCAGTTGTGATTTCACCTTCTCGCCACGCACCCCATTTTCGGCTTCTGCACAGGAGCTGCAGGTCAGTGCCACAAGGACAGATCAGTTCTTTCCCTCACCTCCACTGCTGCTTTGAAAGGTAATCTGGGATGATCAGGCCACCTCGGTGCTGGGTGGACCAGAGGTCTGATAGCACCCTAGTCAAAGGCCACCGAGAAGCAGTGCATGTACAGAGCAGCAAATGAAGTCTTCTCTGAGCCAACTGTTCCACCTGGACCCCACTACAAATTATTGTTTTCAATTACCACCTGTGTACTCCTTCCCATGCAACTTATTGATGTAAAATTACAACAACACTGGTATAAATAAGTTATGCTGTGGTTGTAAAATGGAAGAAATTTTGTTGTAGCAATTATGTTCAGCAAGATGACAAAATAAATTTCCAGTGCTGTGCTTGCAGTAACCTGGGGAATTTAAACCTCATAATTTCCATTCATTTCAGATAATTTGGAGTAATTTCTATATGTAATAACTTTGTAATGAAAAACACAGCGGTACTGAAGTGATTTCAACTCTTTTTTTTTTTCCTATGGTATACATGGCACAAAATAAATAATAAAAATAATATTTCCTTTTTGTATGTGTTCGGTAATTCTTTCAGCAAAATCATAAACTAATACCAGGACTAAATCTCTGTCCATGAAATGAAAAATAAATTGAGTTAAAGAAAGTGAAAAAGTATGAAAGGCCTTGGATGTTTTATTGTGACTTTATTAAATTGTATCATCTCTATGCTCTATGGTATCCCCAGGGGTTACTGTTCTGGGGAAGGGCAGAGAGCTAGATAGATACATGTCCCTAGATCAAAAGCAGAGATGGTTGGAGGAAATTCATACAGAAGTGCTTAATTCAACCCCTTAATTTTTAAAATGGAAACTGGAAGTAATAATAAAATTTAAAGAAAGAATATGAGAGAGGTGTAGTATGGTACAGGACAAAAGGCACAAGTTGCTTTGAGGCACCGATTTTCATTAGTGCATTTGATGGTAAGTTACTTAGAGACTGTAAACGTGTAATCACAGAATGCGTTCCAATACAAGGGAATAGCATTTAATTAAAGATAAGAAAGAGTACTGTACGTCAGTGAAAAGCTGTATCTGTGTCCTACTTACCATCACAGCACAAGGCTATTATTACACAATAAACAAGGAATCATGTGCTCTGATTTGTGGAAAACAGTGAATTGCTTGGGAAAAATAATAATACAATACCAATAATATTACTTTTGCATTTATGTCTCCCATGCATCTGCAGGTAGTTTAAAAAGGTGTGTAACAATTAAAATGCTTGTCCTAATAATAAGCAAAAGGAGGCATAAAAGGTGTTCCTATAACCTTGAAAGGTTACCCAGCCAAGCTGTGGGACTGAAGCAAAAATGCAAAATTATCAGGCTGAAAAACAGTTCTCTTAACTGCTAAAAACCCACCTCCCAATAGCACATCTATCTCTCTTTTTAAACAACAGCAGTACTAAAATGTCATGTGATTACTCTTGAGCCGTACAAGAAGAGGGTCAGTTTGAGTGAATTCCCCCAGTGTCTTACAGGGATGGTAGTCAGGGTTTGCACCTGCACACCCTTGAATTTGCTGGGTGAGTGCTCCTTACCCATGGCCTGTGCTGTAACCCTGCCTGGAGGCTGCCTGAAGATAACACGGAATGCAAGAGGACTGAAGGTTTATGACAGCCCGCTGGAAATGGTGTCTGGAGATCTTACAGCAGCAGTGCTGGGTAACCAAAACGACTGTCTGGTCAGAAGGGAGGAAGGAAAAAGACAGTCTAGAAAATACTCTGATTTTGAAGGGACACATCAAACCACAGAAAAACAATGCAGAAATTCTCAATTTGGGGGTTGCCTGATGCTGAAACCAGTGGTCATTAGATACCTAAATAATTCCTGAGACTCTATTGCCAATTTGATCAAGTAAGGATTTGTCATACAATACTTTGTGTCCCAGGTCACCAGGAGATGTGGGTCCAGAGGCCATACTCCAGCAGATACTTTGGACAATTTAGATCTAGAAACACAAGAGAAAATGTAAGAGAAGTAAAAGTCAGCCACAGTACAACAGCACACAGCAGTTGGCACCAAGGTTTTAAAAATACAGATACCATCCCCAACCTTCGCACTAAAGAAATGGAAATGGAAACAAAGTTCTAAAAGCTAGAAGCAGGTAGAGGTCAACAGCAACATGTAGTGGCAGGGAGCTAAAAAACTCTGATCCCTTCATCAAAAGCAGCCTCAAAAGCAAGGCCCAAAATAGAACCCACTTGTGGTCACAAAGTTGAGGGGCTGCATCTGAATAGTGGCTCCTGTGTCTCTGTATCTTTGTGTAATGATGTTGCAGCTACTGAGGAGAGGGAGCTCTGCTGCTGCTCGGAGCCTCCACACCAAAGCCCAGGAATGTTTTTTTTGAAATCTATTTTTCAAACATATATATGTATATATACATATGCTCATTCTATCTTTTGTGAGTTTTCTGATCCCCCTTCAGAATTACAGATAATTGCACTGCCTTCCACTAAATTGCTCAAGAATTCAATAGATACTTTCCCAAGGAATATTTTTAAGAGAACATGTTAATGCCTATAAGCAAAGCAAACAATCATCTACCGAAGTACATGTCGAAATTCTTCTGGGTCAGGTTAAGACAAATCTTTCCAAGTGGCAATGCCCTTGCATATCAACTGCCATTCGAAGCATGACCCCTCCTGAGCCCTTCCTGATAGACAAGGTGTTGTATGTTGAATCTTTGCTGGGACAGGGCATAAGTGGATTTTATTTATTTTACTGAATATGTGTAGATGAGATCAGCCTCTAAATTGAGATTATAAAAAAAAAATCACTCTTTTTTCTGTATTCAAATTTCAGTTGAGACACTGAGCTCAAACTAGCTATCCAGAAACAGAAGTATACTGATAGGGGAAAGAAAAGAGATGAAGATAAAAGCAGGTGTCATTTTAAGCATATTAGTAAGTCCTCTTGCTTTTCAGATTATTCATGTGTTTGCAGAACCAGGGCCTTAGACTAAAGTACACCCAAGGCCATGTTTGCCTGTATGCACAGCGATGAGCACACTACCAGCGTTTGCCATGCAAAGGAGCACATCGAATAAGAATAAAACTATGCCAACAAAATCCCCCTCACCCCATGCGCAAATTAAATTCATGATGAGCAGGCCTGAGGGAGGGAAGCAGCAGTGGAGGCCTGGCATGCCATGTTAAACTGAATCTCCCTTCTGCCTACTCCTCCACCTCTTTCTTTTCCTCCTCCTCGCCATGTGGCATCCTACTCTCCTGCTGCTTGCCTGCTACGCCTCTGCATCCCCTCCATGAAGCACCGCACGGTAGCAGTAGCAGCAGCAGGAGCACGCTGCCAGTCCCTGCCTAATCATCCCCCACTGTGCCCTCCAGGAAGACCTGCTCACCCCCTCAGCCTCCTGCCCCAGCCAACATCACTCAACTCCCCGAAGAGAGTCAGGCACTAGCACACAGCCAGGACACTCGGGCACCTCCTGGACCCACTGCACTTGAGGGCACGAGTGCTAGGCAGCGGACAGGTGTTCTGTCCACTCAAAGCCCCCACCAAGGTGGCTGTTGCTGCCACACCTGCAGCAGTTCAGGCAATTCAGAATCTCAAAACAGCCTCTATGAGGCACTCAGACTTAGTATCTCCTGTCCTTTGCAGCAGCCCACTGGGATATTGAACTGTTCTGTGCCTTTTTCAGTCTGAAAGCTCACAGACTGACTTTTCTGGGTTGGTTTCCCTGTGGTTAATCCTGAGCTGGTCACTCATGGCCATGGGTGTTGCTTTATCATTCTCTATCAGAGCCACGTAGTTCAGGCAGTCCCTAGTGGTGGCAGGTGTACCTTGCTGACCTTTTCCACACTTCCCTTTGGCTACAGGGAAGTCAGAGGAGGAGCCATGGGACTGGCAGAAGGGAAGATGGGGTGCTCTGGACCATAGGTACAGGCCAGCAGCACCCATAACAATACTTTTACCACTGACAAACCAAGCCTTATCTCTGAAGCAAAGTACAGCATATCTGTTGCTGCGGACTGGAGATTGTTCTGAGGTGACCAACCCATGCAAATCAATTTACGGTTTCAGCATAATATCTTCTGATGATATTATAAGGAAATAAAATATGAACACAGCAAAACCATTGGACCTAAAAGCCTCTGTGTACATCAGCTTTCTACAGACAAAACCTGCAGATACCCTCATGCTTTCAAACCCACTGAGGAGGGCTGGGCACATCTGTGAGCTCTGCATTGGCAGCTTCTGCCTGTTGTCAGCTGTGGTAGGCAAGCCCTGCTCTTGCCATCTCAAGGCTGGACAGTCCTGCTAGAGATGCAGGACTTGCCAGCTCAACCACACACCCTTCCTGACCCAAACTGCTGAAATGTGAGACCTTACAAACTCAGCATAGCCGTGGGTTGGGGATCTCTTCATTGTGTGATGCAAAGTTGCCCTAGAAGTTGTAGTCACAGCCTTGCTACTGTTTCGTTGCTGCCACCTTCAGATTTTATTAAGATTTGGCGCTTTTTTTTGTGAAAAAAGTTCATGGTAAAAAAAAAAAAGCTTTTCCTAACTGCAGTGGGGAAAAGGGAAAAAAAAAAAACTTAAATGTGCCAAAACCCCACACTGTGCCAACCAAAAGGCTCAGCATTCCAGAGGAAAAAAAAAAGACACTTTGCTAAACACAATAAAAGGAACTAAACCAGCAAATGCTTCTTCAGTCACATGCAGAGTGTTCAGCCTTAACTCATGAAGCCAGAGTGCCCATAGTTACCATCTTGCTCTTCTCTATCAGCTTGGGCTTCATCTGCTTTTGGAAGCATGAACCCTGAAATCATTCTCAGCTGTCCAGCACGCACCAAGGCATAAATCTGCGGAGTTGGGGGTCTCTGGCTGACCAAAACCTCATCTTCTGGGGCACAGCAGTTCCAAGCGCAGCAAAAACCTTATGGGTCGTGTGAGAGGTAAAGCTTCAGCCATACTTCTCTCACCTTTGAGAGGTCAGTGGGTGAGGTTCAGTGCAGGAAACCAGGTGGGAGGCCCAAGGCTGGCCTGGCTCAGCCTGGCATTGACCTTGCTTTGGCTTCCCTGGCCGCTTGCACTGCCTGGTGCTGTGCAAAATGTCTGCTGCTCCCTGGTACGGAGTGCATGTGCTTGTGCGCTGCTGGCTACTGCTTGGATGTGACCACACACCACCACAGGCATATTCCTGTGTGCTTGAGGTCTTAATTTTTATGATTAATATGTTGAAATGTTTGGATTCCCCAAGAGGCTCATTTTGTGGCCATTTGGGACATTTAGTATTCAAATTGCATGTCTCTGGGACATGTGCAATTCAAACCTTTCAACTCTGCCCATTGCTCTTGAGTGCTTGGATTAGCTGGTTTGAAGGCTAGAGGCCACTTGCATAATGCAGGCACCAGAACCTCACCCAAGCTTTCCAGCAACCAAACCCACAGCTCCCATGTGAAATGTAGAAAGCCACCTCGTCTTGACTTAAGGACAAGTCCAAAACAACCCTAAGTGAATTGTTTTGATGAGGTATTACTTCCCGTATTAAAAACCAATGCATTTTATTGCCAGCGTGAATTTGTCCACTTTCATCTTCCAACCCACTGATCTGTGCTAGGACAGAGAACTGAATCCTTTCCCCAGCACTGGTCGTTCCCAATTTCTGGTCACGAAATTCCTGAGCTTTGTCATTGACAAATCAGTTGTGGTGCCTCAATAAAAGGTTCAGAATCCAGAATCAAAATCACCTCCTTACCTCTTTTCTAAGCCTTTCCCAGATCTCACAAAATTACACAAGACTTCCTTTACAGTGCTAAAAAGAAACAAAGCTGGTGTTCTCACCTCGCTTGCAGAGCCAAAGAAATCAGTCATCAGGAACCAAAATAGATTTATTGTGCATAAGAAACCTAGAGAGCTTGTTGTATTTATTTAAATGGACCAGTGAAGGAAAGGCATTCAAAATCCATTGCAGAACCAGAGCTGTGCTATAACCAGTCTGCATCAAAGGCAGGTTTACTGAGAAGGATAAAAAGGCTCAACCTCGTCCTCCCTAATTAGCTCTAGCCAGTGAGAGATATTCCTGCCACAGGCTAAAGGAGTTGCCACATCTCTGCAGAGCCCTCACATCCTTAGCACTGCTGTTTCCCATTCTGTTGGTCTCACTGTATTTACCCTTGTCCTCCCTCTGCTTTGGTTATCGTCTCCACTCCATTTCAAACCACACATGCCCAGTATTTTTCTGTTTTCATCAAAACAGATATCAACCAGGAACTTCTGTGCTTTGAAGGCTCCTCTGAGGTATTAATTGCATTTTTAAGAGACACGTATAACTTTCAAAATCCTGCCGGCCAGAGCATGAGGCTGGGACTCATGAGAGGCAGATGCACTTAGTAACAACCACTATCAATGTCAGTATTCATTTTAACAAACTTATCCTTTTCTTCCCCCCTTAGATTCTAGCTTAAATATTACTTGGAACAGAATGCAGTAATGTCCCTAGTATACAAGAAAATTATTTGTGCTGTGTGAGCACTTTCTGCACAGGATTGTCTTCTTGGATCTTGCTTGTACCTTACCAGCACAAAAAATCTGCAGTTCCCCATTGCACAATATTATGAAGCATAACTTTTCAAAGAGAATTAAGGCAAGTGTGTTTTTATCCACCATTGTTGCACAGATGTCTTATCTCAAGTTGTACTTCAAAAATTATATTTAGAAAATAAATACATGTTTAAATATGTTTTATGCTTTACCTACTATGTATTGGAATAAAAATGCAGATGTTCAATGAGATCATATTTTAAAGCTAAGTCATGGGTGCTGTCTTATATCTACTGGATACAACATCTAGCTTGAAGTCTCTGCCTATTCCTCTCTTGTTATTCCCTACAAATTCTCACACAGTCTTTAACACAGGTCAGCTGAGTTATTCTGATAGTGAGAGACAAGCTTCACACAGGTAAAGTTTTGTTACTCATTTTCATTAAAAGAAGGGCAGCCGATTCCTCTGAAATTTCAGCTGTCAGCAAGTGATGATTATTGTGTAAGTTATCTTTCTTTTATTGATAATTCTAGCATGTCAGTTACTTTGAAATATATAGATACCTGCATAGGAAGTGTCGGATATTTATACATCCTGATGCCAAACAAAGAGGCAGTTGGTCCCACTGTGATTGCACTTGAGCTCGTGTGGATGGAAGTACTTCAGCTGTAGGATGGCACCAGTGGTTTTAGATTTCAAGCCCATAGTCTGCAAGGAGATGTGTGAAAGCATGTGGCCACATGCCAGGTTCTTGGCACAGTAGGCAAACCACAAATTTAGCTAGCTCTTAAAAATACAGGCTGAAGAAATAATTTTTGATGATTATATAAATTAGCAGCATAAGATCTATTGTAAAGTATATAATGCATTTTCTGAAACAGGAACTTAGAAGCTTTGGACCTGATCCATCTGCCTGGTACCTTGTGTAGGCATTCAGGCATGTCTGAAATGAGTGCCCAAAGCTACCAGGTCAGGGTGAAATATTTTATACACCCTTTACACACAATGTGCAGGAACGTGCAGTCAGGAGGTCTCCGATCACAACAGAGACTGTGTCTGGGCCAGATTCTCTGGGCGATGTTATCTCTTCTGACACAGCACAGGGAACAGAGCTATGCCCTTTAGTCCTGTTTGAGTCCTGGATGTGGCCCACAGAGCCTGTCTGTCTCCTTGAACAAGCAGAGGGTACGGAGGGTTTGTACTGTGACTGGAGGAAAGCTGTGCACTGCCCCGTGCTCTGCCCTGGGTGGTGATCTTGAATGTCAACTGCTATAAACTCTGAGCAATAACATCTCTTGTTTCACAGATTTATTATCAACAGCCTGCGTTGCCCATTGACCTCAAGGTGGTTTTATTGTACATCACCATGCTGTGGTCACATATTTCCAGGTTACAATGAATTGCTGCTTATCGCTTCTTTCAACGACATCACAGCTTCATGACCCAGCTGTCTCTGGCCTGCCTGTTGATGTAAGGAGAGATGTGGGGCCTGAAGTCTGGTGGCCTGTCAGGTGGCTCTGTCAGGTGTGTGGAGCCCCAAAGTCCCTCTTGCTGCTGAAGCCATGCTGTGGGTATCTAAAAGGCATTGTGCTTTTTAATTCCTTAGGGAGCTGCAGGATTGAAGGAAATATTTTGTTTCTTTACCTCTCTTGCGTCTTTGCCCTTGCCAGGCATTTTTCTTCCAGCCTCTCTTGTTGTTTCACTACAGAGCTCCCACACTGGCCCCCGCTGTCTGTGTTATTGGTAGGCTGTTCCCTCCTGCTTGCTGCCTTCCTTTGCTGTATTGGTTTGACCTTTCCCTGGGATAGCTGGCTGTTCCCTTGATATCTGGAGGTGTTTCTCTAGGGCTAGATCTTCTCTTTTTATACATTTCTATAAGAGGGACTCATGTCCTACAGATGATCTTGGTTCCATTTGGGGAGTGTTTTACATCTCCAGAGTTATAGATTTTGCAGCTCTGTAAGGCAGGTGTCTATCTCAGCTCCTGCTTCTTGAGGTGGGGTAAAAGATACAATATTTCTCCAGAGTCCCGTTCTGTCTGCAGGGTCGTGATTCTAATCAAACACCTCTATCAGCTATTCCAGTGTTTCAGGCATTATTCCTGGCAACAGCATCTCACTTGCTTCTTGTCCTTTAATTCCCAGGGAGACAGTAAAAATCTTTACCTTCATTTTCTCATCTTTATCTCTCACGGTCAGCTCTGCATACAGACTTGGTTCTGGCTTTCCTGCTGCCATACAGGTTGGGGGTTTCTTGTCTACCTTCACCTTACTTGTTTGCTCTCTTTCTGTCTGTGCTCTATAAACTTGCTTTTCCTTGCTTGCTCTGGGTCGGCTGCCTGGGTTCATGTGCCACATGCTGTGTGATCCCGTGAGAGGACTGTAGTACTTGTGGGTGTGACTTTCTATTAGGACAATTTCTTTGTTTATGCTGATATGCCACGGACACTGGCTTCCTGGTGCTGATAAATGCTTCTGTCCTGCAGTTCTTGTCTCCCTGCCCTGTTCCCAGGGGTAGGCTAGAAGTGTCCAGCCATCATCCACCACAGTACCCTGAGCTGCTGCCGGGTGGGGTGGGACATGCAGGAACAGCAACCCATCTGCTCTTTTGCTCTCTTCTTGAGCACAGTGAGGTGTCCAGACCTTTAGCAGCCAGCAGGATACAACTGCACAGACCTGCTGGGACTGTCTATGTGCAATGGGCAGGACTTGTGCAGTCCCACACACACAAATGCAGGCCTTGAGCTCTATCCCACATGGAAAGAAACAGACATGGCGCAATTCAACCTAGCCTACAATGCACGCAAAGAATTACTCTATGAAAAAGGAAAATGCTTAAAATGCTTGTTTGCCTCCTTTTTTCATCAAAAGAGCAGCCTATGGAAAAAAACAAAAATGGAAAAAACATGAGGTGAGAGTGTTTAAGAAAGAAGGAAGCGCAGAGAAATGACCCAGGGAAGAATATTGATTTTGCTTTGTTTTGCTGGGAGAAGAATAATAATTCCTTGTTCTTTTGTACTTAGAAAAGGAGAAAACTTTGCTGTTTGCAGCAAATATTCAGGATCCAAATCTTCTGTGCTTTGATGTAGTTGCTACTTTCCTTTACTCGGTGCAGCTATCCCAGTATAAGACCAGCAACAGAACAGAGAACCAGAACATGTATTTTTTTAAAAAATAGATGAAAAAAATAGATGAATGAAAAGCCCTGCTCTCCTGGTGTTAATGGAAGGCTTCTTTGTATTTAGTACTGTGGAGAAAATTTGTCCAAGAGCAATTCAACCAAATGTAAATATTGCCCCCTACTAGTACTGCCAAGATCAATGAGAAGCTGGATTATCTGCCTCATAAGTGCCATCATTTATGTTAGATCAATGCTGGGGCTGGTGAGGTGTATGCACCTGATTTTCCAGTACTTTTTTTTATTATTTTTATTTTTTTCAAATTTCAATTCAGTGAATGCAATGCCGATGAAAGCTCTCAGGCTGAGGCCTCTGGAAACTGAAGTCATCTGGTTATCAGCAAAGCACACTCTGGTGTGGCATCATCCAGTTCCTGAGGTGTTTCCAGGAGACACCCCCCAGGTAGCACCAGTCTGCTGCCCTCTGGGCAGCTGGTCAGTCTGACAAAGTTACTCACATGAGTGCAAACTGCAGGACATGTCTGTACCCCAAGGTTTTCTCACTCAGCTTAATAGGCTGCAGAGCTCATTCCTCACTGTTCATGTAAGCTTAGATCCTCATTGCTACGTTGACTTTCTCTATAAAGAAGAGGGAATTAATTTTCATCGCATACTCACACATTTTTATTCATTTTCCACAAATATTTATAGAGGAAATGTTTTTGTTTCTTCCTTCCAAGAGTGTTCCCAGAAAGTCTTGCAGTATCTACCAAGAAAGTTGGACCCTGATCCAGCAAACTAATTAGACATGTGCTTAAAATTACAAACTATCCCCGTGACTGAAGCACTCTGTCAGAACCAGGACACCTTTCTTCTGTCCTGACTTTTCATTTTGGGATTATAGATTATCAAAGTAAGTTAATACAAGGCAGTGACACAGGGTACGGTGCAACAAAAGTGCACAAGCATCATCCCACACAACCAGCCCTGGAGAGAGGTAGCTGGGGCCTGGAAAGCACATTTGTTCTTTATGTTACTTCCAGATTCAAACTTTCCTGTCCACTTGGGACTGTCCCCCTTGGCATCCAGCTGGACCCAGTCAGCTTTGCCCAAGGCCCCCTGGAGGGCACAGCTCCTATGTGCATGCCCACAAGCTCCCTGCAACCCCAGAACTTTCCTTGAGGGGTTTCCTACACATAGACCAGGGGGAGATCAGCACCTATATTTCGGGGAAATTCCTGTGAGACAGAATCCCTGCAGCTTCAGCACGGCCACAGCAACATTTTTGAGCAGCTCAGGATGGAGGTGGGGGTGCCAAAGCTTATACAGGAAATCTGCACTACGTGGAGCAAAACTGTTTCAGGACACCCTGAGGAGCCTTAAAGCAATATGACATTTTGTCAAATTTAATCCAATTCCACATATTTTGCCAGCACTTTCCAAACTTCGTTGTCCTACAAATCTGGCAACTCTTCCTTGTCTGCCCTTACAAAACAGGATCAGCTTTCAAGGAGAAATGTGCCCAAGCAAAATCTGCATCTTCCTTGCCAGGAATTACGGGAACATTTTCCATCTCCTTTGCCTTTCTCTAAGAACCTTCTCCCTCCCATTCAGAATTCTCTTTATAGGAGTTTCAGTCCTTCACCCTGATCTTCTCCAGGCAGACTTACTAGCTAAGGAATTTCCCAAGCTTTCTCTTCAGGAAGCTGAATCTCCTTCTAGAAAATTAAAATGTTTTGTAAAATGGGTTTTTGCTTATTACTGAGAAAAAATATACATCTTCTGTGATATGGATGAAGAGGTGGTTGCTCTGATTAGCGTAAAAGAAACCAAATAACCCTCATCCAGTCCAATAATAACTGAAGGAGCAGTGGGCTATATACTGACACTCTCACCAATGCATTCATATCTTGCCATCTGCTGAACAGAACCTGAACTGGCAAGCCATCTTGCCTAAAAGTGCTAAAAATTAAAGGAAATTTTCCTTTGGCTCATGTTGTCCAACTATTTGTCCTGAGAATCTGAGAACTAAGGCCACTGTTTTCACAGTACAGCAGCAACTCTGAAGATTCAATGAGCCAATACTCTTGTAATAATTCGTATTTATAGGGCTTTTCCTTGAAGAGGTTATTTTTCCTTCAAAGCCTATTGGTGAAGGGATTAGGTAGGGTGAGGGGAGAGATAACTATCCAAGGAAGTAAGAATATACATCTATGAGTCATCACTTATCTTAACAGACCAGTCCTGAGAGCAAAGACTGCTATGGAAATGTCTATTTTAGTCCAATTAAAAAAAAAAAAAAAAGTTTGGAGAAGTGAACATTTCTGCACAGATTGTCACTACTTTGTGAATACTCACTGAAAAAGCCATGAATCTGGTACAGCTCTACTGCAGACAACTTTGGAGGAAAGCTTATTCTCCGGCCGTGAATTATGCACAGATAATTATACTGTTCTTTTTTGGCAGCCCACTCTGTGGTTCCCATCTTGGCACATCATCTCCTGTTCCAAGTCGCACACCCATTAGCTCAAGCCTGAGAGCCCTTCCCCGGGTCACACGCACAACACCCTCTGAAGGAGTGGAACCATGATGACAATTTGTCAGATATGATAACTAACAAATTAGTGCCTCGCATCGCCGTCAACGTTTGGGGTTTCTGATACAGTGCATGTAGAGCTATTCATTAGGCATGTTTGACAGAGGGTGGGAGGGGAGAGGTTGTTTTGTCTTCCTTCACTTTTAATTCTGACAATTGCAAATACGCTGCAGGCTTCTCAGCTCATACGCTCAGTGCGCTATCCTGGCTAAATCCTACTGAGGAGAAGAAATGAGCTCTCTTGGGTGACCACTCCAGTGTGTAGGAGGGAAGCATCCTTTTCATATTCTGTCAGCGCTAGAGCAAAAGCAAAAATCCTTCAAAACATCCTTCATGTATATATTCAGATTCCTCATACTTTTGTTCCACTTTAGGAACATAAGATCATTGGAGACGTCCTAGTTCTAACAAGTATTGTGGAAATACATTGTCAAAGCCTTTTAAAATGTTCCCTTAGATACCTCATCTTAAGAGGCAGACGAGCTTTCAGCAGCTGTGAGATACTGTAGTCAGCTACAACTGCTACAATTTGTTGCAGCTCAGCCTCCTGGAATAATTCCTGTCAATGAATCATTATGGATTAGGCCATACTTAAAAGGTTAATTTATATACAACTGCTGGAGCTTGTATTGACCCTTCTTACACTGGTCTAAGGCTCTGAATGTTTTATTGCCTCTCTGTATAAACAAAAGTTCCAGATAACTGCGTATCTTTGACAAGATATTCTTAACTCTTTCAGTGATGGACAGCCTCTGTGAGAAGGCTCTGCCCCTGAGGACGCCAGGAGTGGTGTGTTTGGGGACAGACCAACACCTCCTGCTTGGGGTTACTGCTGTGTTTGCAAGGCAGCCCCATTACACCACGGCACCGCCAGACTGAATTTTGTAGTTTTGTACCCCTGATAAATATATAAGAAGAGAAAGCTGTGCAGGGAGAGCTAAAATCTTTCTATAGAGGAAATGGTGGGATTTGAGGGATATGTTTATCGTTTGTTGCTCTCATTTCAGCCTGGAGGAAGGAGTTGTGTGCCTGGGAGGTTGTCCATTTCTATACAAGTCTACCACGTTTCTAATGAAAACATGATTCATCCTTACAAACCTCATGTCACCTGATGCATGCTTAGCCACCACACAGGTAGGTGTTAGAGCCTTAAGTGTTATTTGTGAGTAACATTGACCATATGGTCCTGGGCATTTCTCCACTCCACAGCCACAAGAGAGTGGGTACTCTTCAACTACCCAAGGTATGCTTTAGTTCCACCATGCTATGGTGCTAGCATGGCTCAGGAAAACAGTAAAAGCACACTGCCATAAAAGCTCAGCAGCGGCTTAAATGCCTCCAGTTGCTCTGTGCAGTAGAGATGGTGTTTGCAGTCCGTCATGGCCCAACCATATGTTATGGGAACACAGGCTGACCTCAACCATCCTCTGTGTGCGTCAGCTGCTGCAGTGCTGCAACCTGATCCTCCTCACAGAAATGCCTGCCAGTACTGCAGCCAGGACCTCCACCATCCTGAAACCATCACAGCAGAAAAATCAGGTGAGAGACTCCCTGGGCTGCATCACCATGGGCGTTTTGGGCTTCCAGATACTACTGGAACCTGCAACCACATCCCAGCTGCAGTACCCCTTGTTGTAATGTCTGAACCACAGTGTGCTACACGGGCTGGGGCTCCTCAGCACACCTTACGTGCCTCATACATCTGATTTCATTGTGTTATAGCACCCATCCACCATGTGTGCTCTCAACCACCCCTTACTTGGGCATCTGCTACCTGCATGTGAAAGCATCCTCTCTGCTGGCGCTCCTCTCCGCAGGGTTTGAGAGGCAAAGACATGGGATGCGTGTCTTTGTCAAGGTTTTCCTAGATGGAGAGATCTAGCCCTTCTGAAGCCACTTCAGTCCATGTTTGCCAGAGAAGTTTCCATCATCTCTTCCTTCTGACATATGCCGGGATTACAACTATGATCTACAATTTTTTCACACCTTAGAATTGTTTTGGCAGGAAAAGGCCGTCGCCTTCTCCTCCCAAAGCAATCCCGGTGTGAATACTGTCGCTGCCATGGGTTGTGTGACTACAGCTGTGTGCTGAGGTCCTCAAACTCCTGTAAAACAGATGATTCAGGGCTAGTCCAAGGACTTTGCAAGCCAGTCCATCCATCTCTGCGTATCTGGGCAGTGCTGCCACAATGACCCTGGTAACTTGATGTGGCAGGAAATGTTCATGGCCGTCTGCAGATATATAGCTTAGAGCTAAAACTGAAAGAGTCTTAACACAGCACCTTGGGGCTACTCAGGTTAGATTGGGCTACCTTATCAGTACTCATAAACCCTACCCTCACAGATTTAACAGTAGTCCTCCCTTCTGCCAAGACAGTAGAGCATTGTTCTCCTCCTGATTATGAAGGATAGAAGCAAGACCTCTGTCTCCCCTTCCCATGTGCCCAGAAAGGACAAACACACAGGGACCTGCTGTAAAATACAAAAGACATCCCTCAGACCCTGCTCTCTTCTCCCCACAAACATCCTGAAGATATAGAAAAAGATTTTTATCTCTCCGTAAGAAACGTTCTCTCTGAGTCACATGCTAAGAACTTTCCCTGCTTCGTTTTTGAGATTATCAAAGGGCTAAGGGGCCTTTTCTGCCATTGTCGCATGTCAGTGCCATGTAGTGGAGGCCTCAGTTAAAACTGGTACCAAACCTCTCTGGGCAGGTCATCAGAACCTCTTTGCTGCTGTTTGCACCTGTATTTCTCCCCTACCTAGAGATCCTGTGTCTCCCCCAGGCTCGAGGGAAGCTGCAGCCCAGTGCAGTCCCTCCTGGGGGCACCTACCCTTGCAAACAGAGAAATTAAGAAACCTAAGGGACCTTCCAAGGTCCTCAGATGTAAGGAGGTGGCACACACTTTACACTGAAATGTACATTTAATAACAGCTCTTCACTCGGATCAGATTGAACCTGCCAGCTTGACTTAGAAATAAATTCAGTACCAATCTGGACAACAACAAAAACAACTCAGTGTACCCAGGGTGTCCTGTTGTGGTACCTGGCTGCCTATTTCTGCATCTCCTTCTCTGGGTAGTGGGGACACAAACTGACTGTTGGGGATCAGTTTTGCTGCAGGAGGGTTCCCCCACTGTTTGTTGCCACATCCACACACAGGTCTTGGTTGCCAGAAGTGATTTATGATGTGGTGAGTTATTTTTGCTGAAATCAGAGGTATTTCTGCTAGGAAGAGAAAATAGATCTAAGTCCTGCCTCACAAAAGCAGATAAGGATCTATCTCCGTTTGAAATTAGGGGCTGCTTTAGAAGCCTAAAGCAGGTCATCATTCTCTCACAAAAACTTTGTGGAAAGAAGAAAAAGTCTCCTCCCATATCCCCTGGATAGAGATGCAACACAGAAGGGGGGGCTTGCTTGCCTCTTTACCATCCTGCCTGAGCTCAAGGCCAGGTTTCCCCTGAGAAGAGGCACAATCCACCGTCCTCGGTTTCCACCAGCACGACTTCTCTTGCGGAAGCCCTTCCACTTGTTGTGGATAATAAAATATTTATTTGCCCAGAGATTTGGACCTCTCTTCCTTATTTCACATTAGTGTGCTAATCGCTGGCAGCAGAGTAAGTCTCTCTCCCCCCTCATCATGTGCGGGTGCTCTCCTCCTTCACTTCAATGGATATTTATTTTTCATATAAAGTAGACTAACTGGAAAACCAGAGTATCTGATTACCTGGGGGCAGTGCACTGTGCTGAAATGATGCGCAGTGAGCAGGAAAAGAGTTTGAAGGGTGGTCTCTGCTTTCCATTTTAAATGGTGTGGTTGCCGTGGGGTAAAACAAGATACCTCTATGGCTCAGCAGCCTTCTTAACCCAAATACAGTGGGCATCTAACAGTTTAAAATGTAACTCTGAAAGGACTTCCTTTAACAGAAAGTTTACTCCTTTGATGGGACCGAAGACACACTGCCTAATATCAAATTCTTTTCCTTAAAAATGGCATGGAGCTTAGGGATGATGAAAACCCAAAGCCAAAACCACCTGCTTATCTCTCTCGGCTTAGATGTTGCCTCCTTTCTGACGCAGACTTTTTGTGGGGAATTCAAGGGTTTTATTTGTGAATTTTTCTCATTGAATTCTTGAGTCAAAGACTAAAGAAAAAAAAATTAAAAAGTATTCAAAGATCATTCTGAAATTGCTTGGCATTTGCGATCTTGAAAATAAACAGAAAATTCACTGTATCATGAATTCTGTGTTCTCCTTCCTATCTTTGAAATTCTCACATGAGCACTTACATGAGTGGACAATTACAAATTTAAGCAAGAAGATCAGAGTTTGTCTCCTAAAAAATCTTTCTAACTCTGACAGAGGGCAAGTCCTACCCCTTACCACCCTTCCCCAAAGAAATCAGCCTTTGCAACTACTTTGAAAGTTGGCTGTACCTATAATGTTATTGAGAGTATTTTTCCAACATTGCAAGAAAAATTGTCATGACAACATATTATTAATAACTAAACCTGCTGCTGTTCTTCCTCTGTGGCACCAAAATGCTAGAAACTACTTAAAGCAGGAAAGATAATAATCTGTTTAATAAACATGTTTGATTGTGGAAGACGGAGCTTCTAGACCTTTTGTAGTTGAAGAATCACCTAATTTGTATTAAAAAATAAAAAGGATGAGAAGAACTTTGGAAAATAAGTTCATTTATTTTTGTCAAGTTTTTTTGTTTCAATATTTGTGAATGGGAGAAAGCATATATTGAAGAATTTATGTTTGTTTTTGCAGTGTGCCTCTGACCAGGACCAGAGCGTTGGCTCCTGGGCTGAACAGTGAAGACTGTGTGGCTTGGGCAACAGGATGCTTTGGTGATGAGAATTTCTGATGTTTTTTGCTTCAGTGCCTGGTTCCAACATAGCCCTGCTTTGTAAGCACCCACCTGTGACAGCTGCTCTCCATAAACCTGTTGCTACCTCGGACATGACCAGCACTGGGATTGGCTTAGCTAAAGCTCCACGAACTGGAATGGCTGTAAGGTGCTTCTTTTCAGAGTAGACCATCAAAGCCACAACTGTTAATGACTGACCACCCATGCAAATCTCCCCTAACCTTGCTATCTGCACCAGGAAATGTGCTGATGGCCACCTGCAGCTCCAGCCTCTACCCTACACAGGGCATGAGGGCACTGTCTCCTGCGTAAGCCGTCCCTACTGCCAACTCTGGTAGCTGCAGCAGTCGTGTGGGGCTTACACAGGGCTTGTCTCCACACCAGGCACCTTTCCAGAGTAGGACTGAAGCAGGCTGGCAGGGTGTGAGACAGCAGTTTGCACTGATATCGTTCAACCTGCGCCTAGGTTGTGACTGAATATATGCCCTCAGGTCTACAGAGAGCAATATACAGCCTTTCTTTTAAAAAATATGTTCTATTGGAAAGCGTTTAGTGTCGTACAAAGCCAGTAACTGGGTGTGTCTGTTGAAACTCTGAGTCATTTCTCAAGTCCACTCCAAAGCCAATTTGAGTCCTAACGGGCAAAGGAGCAGTTAAGCAATTACTGCACACTGCAGTCCACACTGCTGGTAAAAGACAAGGGCGCAGGTTGTCAAAGCTCAGAGAAATGTCCATCCCCACTTTTATGTTAATCACCAGGGCTAAGGTTTTAATTCACACCCCTGTCAATTTTGTTGCAATAGGATGTAAAATAAAATTGGATACAGGTTTCAGTCAATCCAAGTTACAATTATTGGTCAAAAGTCACAACGCCAGACACATTTATTGTTAGTTATCTCAGTAATCTTTAACCTTCCATGGCAAAAGATCTCCAAAGAGAAATAGAAAACAAACAAAGGTTGGGCATTAAAACACAATGACTCAACTGAACCTGCAGTAGCCTAAGACTCATTTTTCTCTTCTTTCATTTTAAATATCCTTCCAAGATTATAAAGCCAGCTTGACATCTGTATCAGAACACAAGAGTTGTTAACTTCATAGTGATCTTGTCCATGGAGCATCTGTGGAAGGGTTAGGTTCTCTGAAATGCATGGGTCTCGGCCAGTCAAAACCCAAATCATCCCCTACATCTGTGTGATAACTTCACACACTGCTTAAAAGTCTGATTTGAACTGAAGATATTCATTAAGTCTGTGCATAAATTCCAGCCTCTTTGTTAGGTACTGAAAGGGTAGATTCTTCAGATACCGTGCAAAAAAGCTCTGAAAAAGTGCATATCAGTGTACTGAATTCATATGCCACTTGATATTATGTGCACCAGAGCACATGAGGTATGTCCAGAGAGAGATCACTCACCTATTCTTTAAATATGCAAGCGGAATCATGAAATGTCATTGGCACAAACTGAATTAGACAGCACTCTGCCAGCAAGGCAGATGAGCTTGAGTTTAAGGCTCTAAGGAGACCTGGGTTCAAACCTCAGCACTGACTTCCTGTTTGACCACAGGTCAATTAATTGCTCAGATAATTTTCGCAAAGTGATGTGAGACCTTTGAGTGAGGGATCATGTAAGAGCCAGGTGATACACACTTTTGTTAATCTCTGGTGTGTCTGAACACAATACTGAAAAATAAAAAGCTGTGTGAAAACATGATTTCATTTCACAAAGATTCATTTCAATTTGGTCTGCAAAGGAATTACACAACCATGTTTTGATTTGACTTTTGGGGTTCAAAAAAATCCAGTGTTGACCCTAATACCAGCAATCAGTAGGATTCCTGAGACACTTCCGAAGATGTTCAAACCGTTTGACGAACTAAGTCTGTGGCTCACAAATTTGCAGGAAGGGAGAGAATGCGTGTTGCCTGTTGGGATTTTTTTAGTTGTTATTGTTTGGTTGGTCTGGGGGCTTTTAGGTTTGTTTTTGTTTTTTTTTCTGGAGGGGGGCAGTGTTTTGGTTTGGGTTGTTGGGGTTTGGGTTTTTCTTGGAAAGAATCGACTACTTTCACCTGGTTTTAAATTGACACCATGAGAGAGTACTTTTGGCAGGTTTTTTAGTCCAAACTTGTGAGTCCTCCTAGCTGCTGAACAGTGTGGAAATAGTTTTAGAAATTCAGGCAGATTAGAGAGAGAAAGAGAGAAAAGGAGTGCACAAGGGAAAGAAAGAGAGAAATTTCTCAAAGGGGTAGCAAATCTCAGCAACCTTTTGACAAACGTGGTCTGAGTTCCAAGCTTGCAATGAAACCTGAAGCCAGGCAAGTTTCTTGTGATTTGGGGCTCTGCTATGAACATTTTGCACAGCTCCAGCTAAAAGGATCTGTCCTGCTGTGCTGCACTCTGTGCCCTGTGTGCAGTGCATTTGTCACTGTGCAGAACAGAGGAGGGGAGTACAGATCAAAGGCACCAGAGAAAGATGGGCTCAGCAGCATTTGAGGATCAAGGTGCCCCTTAAAGTTTTTCTGGTTTTCTATTTGTTGTTAAATATTTTTATTTGGGGCTGTATGAGGGGGGAGATGCAGAGAGAACTCTGCAGCCCTCAAATTCTGTGTGCTGCTGATCATTTCTGCCTGTAGCACACTGAGCCTTGTCAATTAATGCCTTAGCACCCATATAGAAGTATATTTGTGATCTTCTTATGCAGAAAATCAATCTTATTCCTTTCCAGAAACCCTTGCCTGCTGGAGCAGACCAGCTCTAGAAGCCCACTTCTAAAATAGTGTTTGTGATGCTGCAAAGGAAGGATTTGGATTAATTTCTGTTGCCCTGCTTATGTGCAGAGATCTTCAGGCAATCAGAAACATCACCTGCAAATCTTCCTGACAGTACAATTTTGCCTGTAGCTATGAGGTTCAATCATATACAACACGTCTTCCTTCTAGTCTCACTGCTCTTAGAACAGTGGCGGGCACATTTTCTGTTTGCATTAAGCCTAATACCTAGACTTATCATTTGGCATTGTTTGTAAGTCTGTCATTACCTTTGTTCATACTGGCATCAAAAGCTTCCTTCATGTGTGTGTCTATGAGCTCGGTGAAACCTCTCTATCAATCAATCAAACAACCGGGCAATCAATCAACGTACGAGTATCTGAAGCTAAATGCAGCAAGAGAGCATGTCAGGCAGATACCTGGCTTCTAATTAGGTCTAGGTATTATTCTAATGTCTCTGACTTGTTCTGTGCTTCGTAGGACCTGGGGATGTATTTTGTCATTAACATGTCAATAAAGCAATACAAATGAGGCTGGAGGGAAATATCAGCTCCCTGCACCACAGTGTCAGGCCCGGCCTCTGATGCATTCTTTTGCTGGGGGGCGGGAGGGGGAAATGCACTTTCAGACATAGTTGATCAAAGAAATATCATATACAATAGATTTTCTTTTCTTCACTCCAGTGGCTGGGTGGCCCATTGCGATTGATTGAATTTTATGAATTAAGTGAATAAGTGAACACACTATGACAAGGAGGTTGTGGTACAAAAGCTAGGATGCCAGATTCTGCATCCCTTAAACCAATGTCATTCAGGAATAATCCCACTGACAGCAATGGAGTTACACTAGATTTCTTCTGAGGTGGCTTGGATCTGGCCTGCCTTGTTTTTTTGATTGCTGTAATTTAGTTTAATTATTTATGCTAACCCTTTGTGCCATACTTTAAATGTGCTATGATATATTTTCTCAAGGTAGAGAAAATTTAGTAATATAGGTCATTACTGCAACATTAACGCTATTAAATCTTTGGAGAGATGAGATCCCGCTTCTGGTAGTGTGAAAATGATGAGGTATGTAGATTAGCAGAGAGTAAGATAAAAACAGTCTGCTGTAAAAGCAGGGGGAAAACAACAATTCCTCTTCACATCTCATGTTATATGGAAAGAGCAAAATCTTCTTATTTCTATTTTCTATAACATGATATTTGCAANAAAAAAAAAAAGGAAGAAAGTTTCTGATCCTGGAAACATATGTCTTGAATTAAGAGTATCCATCTAACAATTCTTTCACAACAATGTACTTTCCCTCACCCTCGTAAATTTCTCCACTGCACTCATGACAATGAAAAAAAAGAATATGAGAAATAGTAGCTTTGATGACTGCAGAGCCTGGATAAGCAGAATTATTGTGCTTAGTAAATTATCAATCTCTATTCTTATGTGGTTGCATAATTCAGATAACTTTAAGGAAGAGCTGCTCTGTTCATGAGATTTAGGGATTGTTTAATGCATGAATGAGCTGCTGCCATCTTCTGACTTTTCTGAGTTCTGCAAATTAAAAAAAATTTCTACTGTAATCAAGTGCCCTGGGGAAAATACTTACGGTGTTAGAACTTGGAGGCTCCTAGGGCTTCTTTAATAATTTTGAAATATGGTAAAGTGTTTCAGGTAACTTTTACAAACATAAGAAGAAAGACTAAAATTGGAGTTGGGACACATTGGTGGATTACCATGAAGAGAAGCAAATGAAAACATTTCGCCTGAAAAATGCTCTTTCGGGAGAAGTTAGAGCCTAATTTGCTTCTCTACAGCAATATGGACAAGTCTACTAAACCACTGGGCATTGTCCTTGTGTAAATGGGGTGAAAACATGTCTTAACGAGCTGAAGGTGATACCGAGATTAGGATGCCATTAGACAATGCAAGCTCTAAGAGAAGGCTCATACTCTACACTTTCCAAAAAAAAAAAGAAGGAGCAAATGGAATGTCTGGCTGAGAAAAGCCTTGAATTTAAGCAATTCAGTTTCAAATTTTTCACGTGACTCTTCAGTTTTACAAGAGGCCAAGACAGAATCTCAGTTGTGAGCATCCACAGCCTTGGGGACGTTTGAAATGAGGTCCATATTCTGCACTTTGAGTCCTTTTGAATATCAGTGCTCTTTCTGCTGTTATTGTTTTGAGGTTTTCTTGATGCAGTGTTTGCTCATAGAGGCTGGATATATAATCCTAATCATTTATCAGCCTCAGGGAAATTCAGGGAAATTCTTTTAAGTTTATTGTGAGAAATAAAGACATTATGGGTTAGTTTAAGTGAACTGTGACTACTGTCTGGCATATTAATTGCTTTTGGATTGCCTTCTCCTTCCTTAAGGACCCTACTCAGGTGGCATTGCCTGAAGAGAAGCTTTGTGCTGAGTCTGAAGACTGGCTATTCACATGTTTCAGGAAGAGATGTGTGAATATGTCTGGGGAGAAAACAGGTTTTGAGAAAAAAACTTTAAGTCCAAGATAGGTCATTTTTGTCTCCTACCTCTCACTTGTGCTCAGCATCAACCATTCTGAATGTTTACAGATTATTTTCGAGAGGTTTCTGCACTCAGCCCATAGGTCTGGGTATCTGTAGGCTGATTTTAGTACCTGACAAAGTGAAGCCCCATCAGACAGCCTCTACCATCACACCCCGACACTGGAGGCACCCAGCCAGGGCGAGCACATTCTGCTAGCAGTCATCCTGCTCTGGGAAACAGCCGTCTGAAGGAAGCTCCTCTGGAGCCCAACACGCATCCAAAAGGGAAACGCTGTGGATAATTTAATAAACCCAGAAATTCACTGGGACTGTGCCCATAGTCCCAAGGAGCAAATTTCACATCAAGGATCATAGATACAAACATTACCTAGTCAGAGAGCTTTCCTTTAATTCCCTCTGTTGGACATACTGCTGTCCTCTTTAATTGCTTTGGCTCTGAGGGAAAAGAACAAGTTGACAAAATATGTTCTGATCTGCAAATCAATAAGAAAGAGTCAAAGGATATAACACATCTCTCTCTCTTGTGCTCCTTTCTACCCTAGCAGCTGCCCAAATCATGTAGAGATGACATGGCTTCCAGTGCTACTCTCATACCCATCTTGGTGCATATTCTCAGGTGAGAGGAGTGGAAATAGAAGATTCTCTTTGCCACATGAGTAGTTAGGGAGATCAGGATCCAGAGCAGGTACAGGACAGCACGTACTCAAGGCTACTTCTGTCAGGGTAGGGAGAAACTCCAGGCCAGACAGTTCCTCTGAGCGTGGTGCTTCCCACAGTCACGAGCAGAAGCAGCCCCTTGCTCCAAGGACAGAACAAAGCCCCAGATCCTCCTGAGATGAATCTCCACACCCAGCAGCACCTGTTCCTGTCAGACCAGACCTGATCCAACGTGTCTGTTACCCACGGTACCCTTTGCCCTTCAGTTAAAGAGCAAAGCACCCTTCATCGAGCCTTCGTGCAGGAGGCTGGGAGCCCCTGGAGGCTTGGTGACCCGCTCTCACCCTGGCAGCCTGCACCTTCATGCCTACACAGTGTTTACAGCTCTCCTGTGCCAGCCCCACTGCCAGCTGTGAGAGTGCCAACATGCTTCTTTTCTATTGCCTGTGGAGAGCCATGAGATGAGAAGCCTTCTGCCTGTGTGCTGAACCAGTGCTGGCTTATGAAGTATATCTGACATCCAAAGGCCAGCTGTGCTCCATTCCATTCCTAAAATCTCGAGCCGGTGAATGCAATGAATGAAATGTAAGGGCTGCTTTATGAGCTTCTTTTATGTAGTCACCTCAGGCTGCACAGGTGTGCTGGGAGCTGCTGGGATGGGAGACGTGTGCGCTCCGTGCGTGGTGCAGCCGTGCGGAGGCACTGCATCTTGGAAGCACGTGGCGAGGGAGAGGACAGCCTGCTCAGGACACCACTGACCTAGCCTTGAGGAGGTATAAGGCTGGAACATTGACCACACCCAACTGTCAAAAATACTCTCTCTTTAGCCCTGGCTAGATTGCAGGGTGGGTAAATATACTTTGTAAATTCACATTCTTTCTATGGGTTCCAAAAGAAATTAGTGTCTTAGGCTTACTGTGTTAAACTACTGGCAGTGCTGCCTGAAACACCTGTACCCAGGAAGGATATCAGGTCTATCAGGACATCTATTTATGTCTCAGGGATGCCTGCAGATTTTCTGTGCAGCTTTGCTGTTTGGAAAAAAGCCTTCCAAATACTGTAACATATTTCCAAACTACCCTTGGTTAGGAAAGGTGTTCCATGATGTTATAAATCCTAAACCCAAGAATCCTTGAGGACACTTTTGTGTTATTAGATGATACTGCTAAGGGACGAAAGTGACGGTTTTTCATATGCTGGTTCCCCTATTCCTCCACCACTCTTGTGCTATTAAATTGAAGATCCAAATTTTTGTCATTCTCCCCAGTAACATGCACAGCTGCAGTCATCTCCACAGCTTGAGAAACTGTCTTCTTGCTTGATGAGGAAAGATCAGATTTCCCTAAGACCCCCATGAAAATTTGTTTCCACTTGCCCAAGAAATTTACCCTTTATGATACATCCTGCATTTACTGCCTGTGAAAGAAAAAAAAAGTTAGATGGAAAATACACTAAAACTTGTTGGTTTTTCCCACCCTCATTACTGTTCCCTGCAAAATGTTTTGAATCATGCCCATTGCATTAATATATTGAGCCTTCCTAAAGAAAGGTGACAAGACCTTCTGTTGATTTGCAGCCTTCGCTTGTGAACATGCAGACTCTGGCCTGTAAAGAATAAGGAATATGTGTACAACCTTGTGTGCTAAGAGCTTTCATGCTTACTGGACCTGCTCAGAAGCAGATGCTGCCAAGGAGAGTGCGGTGACATGTCTAACAATTACAAGTCCCAGCTTTGCTTTCCTTGCTCTCATCTCCAAGAGTAATTCTGATACAAGGACAAATTCTTTCCCCCACTGAAGAAAACAAAATTTAAATAGCTCTCAAGCTCATCTGTTGTGCCTTCTTATCAAACTCCCATTCCTGTTCACCCAGAGGAAAAAAATTAAATTTCTACTGTTTCTGCTAAGAATGGAAAATGGCTGGTCTTTAATCTTTAACCCAAGAGGCAGCTGCTTTCCAAACACAGCAGAGTCACTGCCACATCTATCTGCAACTGCCTGTCCTGAGCTTTAGTGCTCAGGCCGTTCTGGGTGCTCAGGGTCCTGTCAGTGAAGAGTGAAGGGTGACACAGCAGCTCCACTGCACAAACTCTCTGACCCAGCTCCAGACCGACAGAAGCTTCATTGGGACAAAGCTCTTTGCCCCATGGTGTTTACACATAGAGGTGGAAGGCAACGCAGACAGAGCATATTCTTTTAGTGCAGAATTCATTTGGTGACACTTTAGGGATTGCCATGAATAAATGCTAATTCAGAATTGCCAAAGTAGTAAAACTGGAAAATGAGGAGACATTGCACAGCACAGCAGGAAATTTTTGAAGTGTTCAATTGCTTATTCTGTTCCCTGAGAAAGTCCTATACTGAAAGGGAGGTTAACTTAGATGTGATTGAATAACCCTGGGTGATGTGTGTGTGTATATATATATGTGTGTGTGTATATGCTATAAATAAGGACCTCAAAGATGAATATGTGTTTCTTTTTCCAGAAGATATTCCACAGTTGATGTCTCTTTTCACAGGTCCCACCTACACCATAGTGTCACTCATTTATTTACCTCCATTTGGAATAAATTGACATTCGGAATAAATTCAAACATAACTTGTATAGGGGGTTGTCCAGCAGAAACAGACTGAATGTTAGTTGTAATTATTTGGGTTTGATGACTACAACTCCATTAGTGTATTAAATGCTGTGGAAAGTAGAAAGGAATTCCACACTCTCAAGCACAAAGCACTTGACTAGAACTGGCTTGAACCTACATAGTGCAGCGTTGGTGTTAGAAGAGTGTTGAGTCAAATTTAATTCTTGTCTTTGAAATCCAGAGAAATTCAGGCTTTACCCACTCCTACTTTCCATGGAAGAAAGCAGAAGTGTATTAAGGTTCTGACTAGTATCTCTCATGGGCATTTTCTTCTTGAATAAATTGAACCATCTTTTTAACTCAAAGATTTCTTCCTTTGTAATGCAGGTAAGAAGACAGCAAAGAATTGCATGGTGTCCTGGCAGCAGAGGACCATCTTGCTTTTGGTGACCTTGGCTCTGTCGCCCATGTCAGCCTCTTTTCAGCCTAGTTTCAGTCTTAGAACAGCAAAAGCCAGGGAGCCAAAGGCTCAGAGCTGCCAGCCATTCTTTATCTAGGAGGTTGAAATAATAATCTGAATTTTTTGGGGAGCAGTTTCTTGAGAAAATAGCTGATGCTTGTCATTTCCCTTGATGTTTGTCTAGCAGAAAACTAAAGATCGTGGAAGACAGTATATTTTTGATAATCTGTGCACTGCTGTAGTGTTTCACACCAACTCTGTTGTCTTGACTGGGCATTTAACTAGACTTAAGATTTCTATTAAAGGACGTGGGGGGACATTGTAAACAACTAAAGTGGAAGCCTTGGACCAGCCAGCTTACATGCTGTTCCCTAGCATTTCCTGGAGTTTCACTGTCCTCTGGGTGGGCAAAGTGATCTACTTCCCAACGACCCCAAACAGATTGTGAAAAGAAACAATAGGACTAAAACGCTTTATGCACATGGGAAATAATTAAGACATTAGAAATAGTTCTCTACGTGTTATTGAATGATTTCTCCCCCTCACTTTTCAGTGCACAGGGTAGACAGTAGCTGTAAGAGAAAGCCAGTGGTTAAGGCAGGTTTTTTTGTTGTTTGTTTGTGTTTGCTTTCAAATTGCAGTCTGAAATGTTTCTTTAATTAAATCCAAAGGAAAGAAGTTGCATTACTGATTTCCCTAGAGAGGCTTCTGGTTGATGCAAAGGCACTACAAATCTGTGACCTCTTCAGAGGCTAACTTCAGGCTAACTTCTGTGTTGTCTTCTTATATGGCTGGACATAGACACAAGCTATGAAGTAAATATCAAAAAGTTGTGGAGCTCCAGGTGTTCAGGCAAATAGCAACACAAACCACAGGCTAAAATCAGGCTTAAATTCAAGCAAATGTAGCAGTGCATTACTGAAACTTTCAGCTCTTTCCTGGCTGCCCCATCTGCTGCCACCTACTTTGTCTCTCCCTAGGGCATCACCACTCCTTTCCTGGCATTTCGCAACTGTCTTCTAACTATTGTTTTCAGAATGTCTCTCCTGATCTTGACCAGTACTGGAGGGGCAGTTATAAACTGAGTGAGTCTCAGTGCTAGAAAATCACCTGAGAAACAACAGGGCTTCTGACAGCATAAAAAGTAGAAAAAATTGATATTTTCAGATTAATTTTGCAGTCCCTGTTGTTGCAGGCCAAAGCTACTTGGACAGCCCACATACCCATCTGTGTTTCACAGTGCTTACCTGAACTGAACTGTCATTAATTTTATTTCAGGCTTATCATTAGCTTTGAACAGAACTTTGTCAGGTCTAGGAAGAGAAGGCAGGGACATAGCTGTTGGCCAAGTCTGTCTTCCAAGCACCTTCAACAGAAGGGATGAACCTGTCAGGAGCTGACTTGCCTCAAGGTATCCTGTGGCAATTATTTGTTAGTCCTGTTACCACTGACCTGCTGACAGTGACTCTAGCTCCTGGTTATGGCCATACAGAAATTGTAAATTAGGGGTTGGAGACTCAGAGACAATGATTATTTTGCAAAGAGACAGCTCTCCAAGTATGTGTTTGCACACACACTTGTGATTTTGCTGTGAAGGCTTTCCTTGCCTGTCATTTCTACAGGTGATGAAACCTAGTTGTCAATGAATCTCTCAAAGATCTGAAATTAATCTTTCAGAGACCTGTTCTGGGACCTTCTGCATTAGAAGAGAACTTACAAAGGAATACATTACAAGAACTTTCATCCAGCAGTGGCTTGCAAGGGATCATGCTTTGAAAGCAAAACTATTGTTTAATGGTGCCAAAATTCATTCATTCTTGCAAAGTCTCAAATCTTCTTCCGGCAGCATATTCATTCTTAAATATCATACTCCATGCGTGCAGCCAAATTTGGTGTTTACATGACGAACATGCAAACCAATGCTCCTTAATATAGTTGCAGCCTTGTGATGGGATTATTTCCCGTGTGAAAAAGCAGAATATCAAGTCCATTAAAAGATATGTGAAGTATGGCAGCTACACAGTAGTTTTATAAGACTAAGGGAGAAAATTATGTCTTGCTATGCTGAGTTGAGGTCTTTTCTAATTTTTGACAGTTTACATTTCCAACCTATCTGGTAAAAATCCTTTTGGTTAGCACCACTGGAGCAAATTCAACTCTCAGCAATGTGGGTGTAGATTTGGAGTAAATCCATTCTGAACAGCAGAGATACTTCAGATGTGCTCTAGTCCCACTGTCACATAGGTGACAGGATGGAAAAAGACTGAGAGGAAACCAGCTCATGGAATTATGATTACCAATGACTTGACCACTGCATGTGTTTATCCCCAGGGGAATTACAACTGGTGAAGTGAGGGACATCTTCTATGAGAAGAAAGAGCCTTAATTCAGACTCGTTTTGTAAGAAGCAATCTGAAGCAGAGCCCTTGCTCAGAGAAGTACAACACTGTGTCTAGCAGGGGTTTATCCACAGGTCCCACTCTGGCTGCTGGGGAACTGGGGCACAGAGACAGAAATTGCTGCAGGGCACTGGGAGGCCACAAGCAGAGGGAGAACCAGGCTCTGGCTGGGAGTAGGAGACAGGTGCACAGGCTGTATTGGGAGGAAGCACTGAGGTAAAGGTAGGTGTGTACAAAACAACAGGTTGGGCTTTTACATAGTATTGGGTGAAACCTTTGCAGGACAGGAAGAGTGTATGTGTGTGTGGATCAAGAAATTATTGTTTCATGCCGAGTTTCAGGCTGCCATTAAGCCAAGTTTCCATTCTTCTTCCACCCCTCTCCCAAAACAAATTAACAAGAGGGTGATGCAACTTCCCACTGGCCAGGGCTGGATTCTGCAAGCCCATCCATCACAGCAGCCACCGGCTTCCACGGGAAGCCATAGAGGCAGCGTGACTGTGTTTTAGGGAAGCGAGGAGAGATGCTTGTCTGGAAGGGAACCAAGGGCAGCTGCCCCATGACAGGTGTCCCCACCTTCCCCACTCCTTCCCTTCCCTTGCTGTGTATCTGCTTATCAGTCAAGCTGTGATTTTGCCTTCGCAGGCAGGGCTGGAGTGGGATGTTGCTGTATGCCCTCTCCGGCTTCTAGTAGCTGTGTCTCATTACTGCCATGTTGCTAAGGTTTTCGTGACTTTTGTCCAAGCCCAGCAGCTGGATTTTGGCAGCCTTCCAGGCACTTCCACTAATGTAACTCAAAGTTACGGCAGGTTTTCTCAGGAGTTTCAGGTTGCTGCCAGACTCTTAGGGATGCTGGCTTTTCCTGGCTCCCCCTCTCCAAGGCTTTAGCTTTAATTCTGGATAGTTTACGTCTCTGGAGTCGTTAGCTGCGGGACCTGTGTGCTTCTCCCTGATTATGTATCGCACCAACATTTCATCAGAGCAAGGCGCAGCTCTGGTGATGTATGACACTGGAGCATCATCAGTCAGCCAGCGCAATAATGATGCATTAGCGTAATATGCCTTCAGGATGGAGTTGTACCGATGATGTATTTTCAAAAAGATGGAGTCCTAGAGAAAAGAAACAGTCTGGAGCTAATTCAGTATGAACATGGCCACTGAGAGCACACAGTGTGCAGCTGATTGGGATAAGAAGGATGACTTTACATTACCCACTCTGACCCTGATCCTTTCTTTTTCTCCTTTAATCTTTCTTCTTTGCCCCTTCTTCACTTCTCTCCTCCACCAGCACTTTTCCCCTCTTACTCTTTGTTCGTTTCTCTTCTTTCTTTTTTTTTTTTTGGTTTGGGGTTTTTTTTTTCACACTGGTGACTCTCATGGCCACTGGCTTTATTCATATATTCCTGTCTCTCACAGTCTGACCTTGTGTCATGCTGTATAACTTAATATTATCCCACTAGAAACTTTTTCCCCTCTCTGAGTGAGATAATATTAAGGTGACCTGTAAGTGCAATAGATAAAAATCTCCAGGCCATCTAGGCAGTGACATTAAAAATCATCACAACCCTTAAGTGATGGAGGGGGGGAAATCTTATGGGATCTTTCCTTGGCAAAGGCAGCAAATGTGGGCTGAGGAGTGGCTACCCCTGGGATTTCTCATAGCCTTCAGCTCCTGGAAGATGAGAAGTGTGTTAACCCATTCACACAGCTAACAATATTAAAACAACAAACAGCGCTCAATCAAACCCAGATTGTCATCTTTCATTGGATAAAAAGTAACCTTTCTAATAAACATTTCAACTAATAAAGACTACAAAAGTAATTAGACTATTAGCTTGCTAGCCCCTGACACCCAGACATTCATTTGAAAGTAACTTTCCTGCAGTGTTTAGACCGAGACAATTGAATGACGGGAAGATATTATACCAAGATGAAACATAAATAAAATTGGCTTCAGTCTCGTCTGGAATTCAGGCTATACACGGAACTCAGATAATGCCCTCAGTCTAGTCCTAACATGTTGTTAGCATCCACCTCAAGAATAGATGAATTCTAGGAATTTGATCTTTCAACACTCTCAAATGTATATTCTGTGAAACAAAGAATTTTGCAATACCGTGCAATACCAAAGAATTTTGGAATAAATATTCACCATGGAAAAATATAAAAGCCTTTTTGTGACATTTGCAGTTATTTTCAATTTTTATTTGTACTGTACCTCTTTATTTATTATCACTGGTTTTTATTTAAATTACATTATACTCAGAGATTCCAATCAGGATGTAGCAACCCATTGTAAACGGATCAGGACACATGCACTTGAAAAAAAGCAGTTCTTCCTTGGCCACTTAATCGCTACATCCTGCACAGTGCAGAATTTCTCTTTATGTTTAGAGTGAGTTAAAAATCCTCTGAAAAATGCAGGGGCTCGTAGCCCTGGTGGTTGAAATCATCTGTTTATTCATGTATAACTCAGGCACATCAGTGTGCCTCAGCACTGAGCTGAACTGACACAACAAGTGTTGATTTTCCATGTCTAGCTTGTGGCCCCACTGTTATAAAAGCTACTAAGCAGGTCAGCTGTGGAGACAGGCAGAAAATGGACTGTAGCCCCCTCTGCTCATTTCCCACAGCCTGCCATGCTCAGTGCAGTCAGGGCCGGGAAGCAGTGACCTGCAAGCTTGGTGTAGTTCTGCTCTTTTTGCTCCAAATTCATTTACAGTTAAATTGTTCAGGTGGGAAACTGTAGTATCTCTGGAACGGATGTCTTGCTCTTCATTTACTTCCAGCATGAGCTAATTCATCCTCAGCTCATCCAGATGGAAAACCAGGTCGTTTTATTCCCTTTCTACAGGTAGTGAAATTGAAGCAAATTTAATTGACATATTCCGAGCCATAAAAAGAAGGAAGAGCATGGGTATCTTAGAAGTAGGAGTCTGCTATTCTAAAGCACCAATTCTGCTTCAGTCCAGGAAAGTCAATTCTACATTAACTTTTACCTCTTCTGAAATACAACTTCTAAATATCTAGTCATCAAGTATCAGCATGAATAACATTGCAATTCTTTGATGTTCTTTTCCCATAAACTGCCATGAGTTTCTCTACCAGTATTAGGTCATAAAGGTTTGGCTTGCACAATAAATGCTGCCAGAGATGATCTCTGTTTCTCTCTAGCACCAAAGCTCTAATTGGCTGGTGAGATTGATTAACATGTGAAGTGAAGCTAAGGTCTTTAATCAATCTTAGAAGTCATTTATTGAGAGTATATGACAAAGCCATAAAGGTTGTTGCAAATGACATATTTTAATATTAAAACCAGAATCTTCTGCCTTTGTAGAGGTTTGAATATGCTTTTTTCCCCCTGTTTATAATAAATTAAGATTAAAATTAAACAGATACAAAATAAAAGGATGATACAGGAATGTAAGCCTCTTTATCACTAGTCAGTAATATCCATAGCACTGGAATTCCTTGCCCCAGAATGCCTCAGAGCCCAGCCCAAGGTTGATTCATCCCAGCTAACACCTGCTATCACTCCGAAGTGGTTACTTATCATCATGTCTGATCTTGATGAGAAATTGGAAAACACTATGCACACTATTCTCATTTCTCTCTTTGTAGAAGTAAGGTTGAATAAAGTATAGGTGGTTACAGGAAATGTCGGTCTCAGTGTCTAAAGAAGTCATATGCTGGGGGCTGATCCCCTGCTCTGCAAGGCAGAAGAGAACATTTATCCTGCATAGATATCAGATTCAGAATGGATCCTCGGGGAAGGTTGGGTGTTGTAAAGATAAACCTGTTCCTAAATCTGAAAGCTCAGCCTGAGACTACACTTCTATGCAAGGAAGGGATATGCCAAGACATTGCATAAGCATCTGACAGCTTGCTAGCTGGATGAAACAGAGAGAGACACCTCTTGGGTGATCTAACATATAGATAGTTATAATTATGTTTTTCTATTTCTATCCACCTGTCTTGAAATTGAGTAACTATGCTGTTAAATTTGGATTGCAATAAAACCAGTGTCCTTTGCATTTACCTTAACAGTTCCCTTATGTTTGAAGTGACTTTAGAGTAACTGAAAGCCATCCCATTGAAAGGACTTGACAAGCCTCAAAATGGGGTCCTGGACCAACCCTAGAAGTACCTCATAGGCAGAGCTGTACAAGACTGCTTGGTGACTTGTAGTTCAGGTCCTCAAGTACACCTGAAAAAGGCATCCACTGCCCCTCTGGGCTCAGGAGTTTCTCCAAAGGATCAGTGCAGAAAGCAATAGCCAGAACAGGACTTTACTCTCAGTTATTATTTTTCCAAATATCACTCTTTCAGTCTTGCTCCGACTACAGATTTCTTACCACAGAGTTTTTTGTTTGTTCAGCTGCTCTTCAGCTTCTTTTCAGTCACCTCAGGTGAAATGAAAGGCCAGTCACATTAAAGATCAAGCAAAACTGTCATAACAAGGATTTCCAGGGTGGTTCAGAGTAAGCCCGAATTCATCCCCTAATGCAGATAATATGAAACAGGGAGCAGCCAAGTGTGATTTTCACATATCTCACAAAGATAAAGGTATTTAATTCCATAAAGTTTGCCATCTACATTGTCAGATGAGGAAAAGGAGACAGAGAGAAATCTTCAATTTTTTCCCCTACCACACAAGACAGCAAAGGAAAACCAATTGTCTGAAACACAATTTTTAAAAAAAATCACTGTGAGACTAACTTCCTTTTCTTTTTCTTTACTGTTGTAGACATTGACATGTAGAAGCAGCAACTCTAAATGCATGTCCTCAGCACTGAAGCCATGTGCATAAGAAGCGAGGATTTCCATGAGCAATTGAGTGATCTGGTACAAGATCTGTTAAGTGAAAGACTCTCCTGCTGGTGGCCAGAAAGACAGTGCTTGGCCTAAGATGAGTAAAACCCATACATTTTGTTTCTCTGACCAATGTGAAAGTCTCCTAAAAAAAAAAAAAAAAGGGGGAAGAAGCTAGCAACGATAAGAAAGGAGATGTGCAGTTTTGTTTCTAATGATGGAGTCTGTACGACCCTTAATGACCTCCTCCCATCTTCGGGCTCTCAGTGCCCTGAAGAGCAACAGATGCGCAGCTGGTAAGGCTAAATCAGGCCTGACAGCACAGCAAGACGGCTGGGGAAAAGGAGAACATTTTTTTCAGATATTAAGTCTGGTATTCTGCCTTTTATTGTGCAGGAGTGTCCTAATGAGGGAAGTGTGCATATAGAAATTAGAGATGGGAAAGGCTATCAGGTCATCTTGTCCATCCTCCTACAATGAGAGAGGTTCTGAAAGAAATATAGCATTAATGTGGGGCCAAAGAACAGAAGAAAAGTCAGGAATGAAGTGAAATAAGTTCCAAAAGCATTAGTGGCTGCTATAGGTAACACAAGCTAATAAATAATGTTAAGGCAGACGTGAACATTAATTGGCCATTTAGATGGGTGTGCATGAAGTTATTAATGACAGACAAGTTCTAATATATCCTGTCCATGTCCACAATAAAAGCCAAAAAACAGTCCTCATTCAATAGGATAATGAGGCAGTCAATGGATGATCCAGCTATTTGACCTGTATTTTTAGTGCATTTAAATAGAATAACTAAAATATGTTAACTACAGCTGATATCCAGCAAGTAAAGAGAGAGAGAGAGAGAGAGAGGGAGAGAAGAAGATGACATCTCTTTGCAGGGAAAAGGGCTGGAAGCATTACTTCAAAGTTTACACTATGTTTAAGAGTGGCAGGAAAGATGGTGGAGACGTTGTATCACACAAAACACTGTACACTGAGAACCTCTATCACCACAAAACCCTGGTTGCAAATCTCACCATGGAAGAATTGTATCCTGATCTAGTTCATTTTGCCCATGGTCACTGCAAGCCAGTGCTACCTGTCATGAAACAGGGGGCTGATGGTTGTTTTAGTTTAGACGAGTTGTGGGCTCTGTGCTAGAAACATCCTCAAACCTCCATGACAGTGGTTCTATAATAAGCAGAGAAGAATATGTGATGACTAGAGAGCGTTCTACAGATCTGTTCACCTCTTCTCAGAAACCTCCTCCATACAAAGAACAAAACACAAACCCAAAACTTGGTCATAGCACTGCCTCTACACACACTGCCACTTCAGGCGAGCCAGCTTTTGTAGACACGCTCCCCATTCTGACAGTCTTGGAAATTCTGTACAGGGCTCATTTGCAGAGGTGATGCTGCCACAAGCAGATTGATAGCAACTCCATGGTCCCAAAGTGCTCTGTCCCAGCAGCCATCCCTGAACACCTTCTCCAAGCAGATGGTCTGACTTCCTTGGCATGCACCATGACAGTCCGAGCACAGCAGGGCGGGATCAACTCCACTGGCACAACTGGGCTTATGAGACAGGAAGGCAAATCTCGTGATGTGTGAACACAGCCCATGTCCACTGGAAGCAAATAGCATGGATATAAACCTTCTTGTGTGACTGGGGCCAGAAAAAATACACACATGAAAGAAAGGTGGAGACTGCTGGCCACTAGGAGAGACAGGTAACTGTTCTGTAATGAAAAAGAAATTGGTCCTACAGCTTAAGTAGGCTGTCCAGTCCTTTTTGCATTCCATCTACTGGATGATGATTGCTTTTCATCCCAGAGTTTAGAAAGGGTTTGAGGGAGAGGAGGGGATTTAATCTCCCGACTGACCTTTAGAAAGTATTTACATACACAAATATTTAAAACATGCATAGCACCTCTCCTGTTTGCCAGTTTGTCTGGCTCGGTAAGCCCCTCCTGGAGAGCCATTTGCACACACAGCAGTCCTGATTCCTTCCTGTCTCCATTGGCCTGCCGGTGGGATGTGGGGTCTTCCTGGGATGCTGATGGTGGTGGGGTAAAGCCAGCACTGGTGTGTCTGAAGAGTGAGGTCAGTGCAGCCCGAGCACCGAGCCTTATTCTGAGGCACTGACCTTCACTTGTGAACAAGGAAATGGGAATCTCTCCGAAGAAGGAGTTTAGGAAGGTAAATCCCAGGTAATTCCGAACATGCCCATCTCTATGCATCAGGAGGGAAGGCCACAGATATTAAAAATGTGGTTTTTTTAAGAAAGCAATAAATGTCATGTGCCTTCATGGTGAGGTGGGATGTTCCACTATCCCAGAGGTGGCAGGTGAGGGACCAAAAAGCAGTATTCCCAACCTCTTTTTTCCCAGACATCCAAGCTAGCATATTTCCCACCCTCCTGCAAGGGTTGACGAGAAACCTTTTCCGTGCCCCTGACTTTGTCTTCCCCCCTCTCTGTATTCTTGCTTCCCTTGCCGGATCCATTTGCAAATGATATCACTTGTCTGCATATTGTCACTTGCCGCCTGCCCACCCATTTATCAAGTGTCTGCAGCTCGGCACAGGCTTGCCCTGTCCTGCTTGCTCCATTGTTCCTCCTGACCCAGGGGAAGGCGCGTGTGAGCGGGGAGGGGAGCGGGGAGGGGAGCGGAGCGCTCCCGCAGCCCCGAGCCGGCCGGGCACAGCGCGGCGGGGCAGCTGCGAAGGGACAATGACACGGGCAGACTGACAGCTCCCCCTCCCCGGCTGGCATTGACAGATGACCTTGCAGGGACAGCAGCCCTGGGCCTCCCCGCAGACATTAGCCGATATAATGGGCTAGACTGGACATGCCATCCTGGGAACGTAGGAGGTAGGGAAATCATCCCGGCTTGGTGGAAATAAACTCCGCCATTTACTTTCACAATAGGTTTTCCCTCAAACTCATAAACTTGTTTCTCAGTAACCCTAAAGCAAAATGATCATGGAATTTGAACACAACATTTACCGAGTCCTAATGAATAACATAATTATCACTTTATGCAAATCAAAGCTCATTTGCATATGTGAATATTTAACTATTAAAAACAACGCTTTGATCTTGAATAAAAATATGTATATCACATAATCATAGCCTTATGGAACATGAAAACTATCTTTTTTTTCTTTCTTTTTTTTTTAACTGTACAGTTTTGCTGCTCTTGGGTTTGCTGTTTGAACCTTCTCGGTGGGGACTCCAGCTATGGAGCTTCTTCCCCGAGAATGTCCACTGGGGTCTCTCGGTGGCTGTCATCCCAGCTGGGCACATCAGGCCTTTCTCTGCAGGTCACTTCGTCACCGAGCACGGCAGCCTTCCTCCAGTTTGCTTTTTCCTTGCCCAGCAGTGTCCGCTCCGGCGGCAGGAGGAAACCCCAGCTCTGCAGCCCAGGTGGGATGAGCGAGTGCTCCCGTGTTACACACCACCCAGAGACGCTGCCGAGAGATGGGTACTTTATACATTAATTACAGAGTAAGGGAAGAAGTCAAACTCTGCTTGCATATTTAAATCAGTCCACAGTAATGCAGATTTTTCTCTTAGGGAAAGATTACCAGGGATCACAGAGGAAGCACGAGTCTTTCACAGATTTCCCCACTGAAAGCTTTGAACCTGGTTCACAGAATAGCCTTGTGAAGCAACATTTTGAGCCAAGGATCTAGAAGCATCCAAGTGCCCAACACCCACAGGTATCGACTTAAAATTGCTAAGAAGCAGCTCTGAATGCTGCTCTCATGCACAGTGAGCCATGCACTGTGATATGTTGAACGATAAACTTCCTGTTTTCATATACTGGAGCTATTATCACTAGTTGTTGTCCTGTGTTATGTTTCACAAATAATTCATTTTATTTTTTAAAAATAAAAATAAGATTAAAAAAAACCAAAACAAACAACTCCACTGTACCAAATAAGTCCTTGTCTGCAAAGTTATTCATAGGTGATTAAACTAAATGAACTAATAATGTGTAACTGGTCACTTAAAATTCCCCCAAAGGCTGTCATTGATTACGGCCCCTGATCAACTGATGTTATCTAGTAATGTGCGTACCTAACTGGGGTGGGTAAGGAATATCAGGCCATTGATTGCCCGCACTTCTATCTGATGGCTTGATGTGCTTCCCTAGGGATGTGAAAGAGTGGCCCCTCTCGGGCTGATAGAGACATCCTTTCCCTGTTCCCCCACCCCATCACCCCCTCCCAAATCCAGGCTATCAGTTATTGCCTTGCCCTGCCCTGCCCGCAGTAATCCTCCTGTAAGGGAGCCAGGCAGGGACACAAAGCATGTCCTTGACATTAACTTAGTGAGGATGAAGGTGTTGAATTAGGAAAAAAAATAAAAATTGGTTCCAGCTCTTAGCTCCAACCTCTGCTTGAGTATTCTGCCCTGATGGAGTTTTTGATAGAGCAAGGCTTGCTACCCTTGTCTATCTCTTCCAGGCAATATTGCCCGGGATAAAAAATATTAATGCTCAAATTCTTTCTTTTTCAATCTAGCATTTGATGAAAACAGTGTCCTTTTGCAGGACTGTCTGAAGGAGACCCTCTTGAGCGCACCCTGAGAGTCTGTGGGTTCAAATGCTTTTTCATCTCTCCAAAAACCAAACTTGGGTCATTCCCATCCTGGCGGAGCGCAGTAACCGCTGAGCTGTTGCAAAAACTGGGAGTGGTGACGAAGGAAACAGGTGGTAGCACTTGCACCTCTTCTGATATTTTGTAAGCAAAGGCTGCTGTAAAAATTTAACTCCAGGACTGCTTATAGTGCCATGATTCCCAGTTGGACTTCAGTGACTCTAAAGTCTGCGCTGTTTAGAATTTGAGTGTTGGTTTGAACTTTGCAGTTTGGGCTTCAGTCTAGCAAGTGCATATTTTAAACAAAGAAAACATTTGGCAAATAGTTGATTCTGCATGCAGGCAATGTCCCTCTGCTCCACACAATTTATTTTTACAAGGGTCTAAGGGAGACACATTTCTCTAAAAATAAAAGGCATCCACACGAAGCTGAATTATTCCTTCGCAAACACAAACTGATCTTTTGCTTGTTTCCAAGCATTCTATCAAATCATAACAACAAAGTAGCACTGTACTCCTTTAGTTAATGTGGCTGAACCAAAATCTTACCCTTTCCAGCCCCAAACACATGCATTGCTCCTATCATGCTTTTGTCCATCAGAATGGACATCGTGACCCCTGACCTTTGAAAGGTTACAGGTTATTGATGGCATTTCCTACACGCTGTGTAACACGACAAAGTGCAGCCGATGCAAAACTAAATTATTAGAGAACAGTAAAATCCTAAGGGTCATAATTATTTTTTAAACTATTCAACTTCTCTTTGCAACAAGTACAGGAAGATGATTTTCTTCAAATCGCTGAATTCCTCTTAATGTGCATAGCTCAAAGTTTAGTGATGTGCAAGAGAGAAACTCCTGTAGATCTGTTGAAGTGACTAGAGAAAACATAATTCACATACCAGCACTAATTTGGTATTTTTAATAGGTTGCCAAAAATGTTCCAGCATGTGGTGGGTTGACCCTGGCTGGATGTCAGGTGCCCACCAAAGCCCCTCTGTCACTTCCCTTCTCAGCTTGACAGGGAAGAGAAAACACAAAGAAAGGCTCATGGGTCAAGATAAGGAGAGGAAGAGATCATGGGCAGAACAGATTCAACTTGAAAAAATTAATTTAATTTGTCACCAATCAAACCAGAATAAGATGATGAGAAATAAAACCAGATCTTAAAAAACACCTCCTCCCCACACCTCCCTTCTTCCCAGGCTTAACTTCACTCCCAGATCCTCTCCTTCCTCCCCACCAGTGGTGCTAGGGAATGGGGGCAAGTTCATCATATGGTGGCTTTGCCGCTCCTTCCTTCTCAGGCGGAGGACTCCTCACACTCTTCTGTTGTTCCGCATGGGGTCCCTGCCACAGGAGACACAATTCTCCAATCTGAGTACTTCCCAAGGCCTCTCCTCACAGACTTCTCCAGTGTGGATCACCACCTTGGGGTGCAGTCCTTCAGGAACAGAATTCTCCAGCATGGGTCCCCAACAGCGTCACAATTCCTGGCAGCAAACCTGCTCCAGCATGGTCTCCTCTCTCCATGGGTCCACAAGTCCTGCCAGGACCCTGCTTCAGTGCAGGCTTTCCATGGGGTCAGAGCCTCCTTTGGGCATCCTTCTGCTCTGACGCTGGGTCTTTCAGCGGCTGCAAGTGATTCTCTGGTCCACCATGGACCTCCATGTGCTGCAGGGACACAGCTGCTTCACCATGGACTGCACCATGGACTGCAGAGGATTTCAGCTCTGATGCCTGGAATACCTCCTCCTCCTCCTTCTGCACTGACCTGGGTGTCTGCAGAGCTTTTCCTCTCACACATTCTTAGTCCATTCTTTGGCTGGAATTGTTCCAGTGCTGCAATTTTTTTTTCTCTTTCTCTTAAAAATGTTACCCCCAAGGCATTGCTACTGTCGCTGATGGCTTCAGCCTTGGCCAGCGTCGGGTCCATCTTGGAGCCCACTGGCATTGCCTCCACTAGATTTAGGGGGAGCTTCCAGTAGCTTCTCACAGAAGCCACCCGTATAGCCACCCTCGCTACCAAAAGCTTGCCAAACAAACCCAATACACAGAATATTTTTAATGAGTGACTCTTCTGGTTATTTGCCCAACAGAAAGAAGCCCCCCAGTGCTGTATGCACAGGATCATTCTGCTGCCTCATCTCCCTCCTTCACTCTGCTGGCTGCTCCTCAGGAGGGCAGCCGGAAATGACCAGCAGAAATTTATGCTTGATCACCTTGATTCAAAACGCATAGAACAGCAGATGAAAGAGGATGTGAATTCAAAGCGTGTTTGTTACTGCCCCCCTTTTTCCCAAGGTATAGAACAATGAGGCCCAGATGTTATGATTGCAGGAATGCTAAAAATTTCACGAGTTATTCTGCAGGCAAGAAAAGCCACAGAAGGTCAGGCCAAACAGGCTTAGGGTTTGTGTGGGGCAGGAGCTGTTCAGAATGAATCTTTTTAATGTGCAGTATCCATTACCAATTGATGTCAGAGATCCTCTCATAGATGGATCATCTAATGTTTTTTCTTAAAAGGCAGAAAAATATCCATGGCAAAGTTTCAACACATGTATTGGAAGGAAAATTTGGAGTTATGGAGACACAATTTCTGTTTTGACCAGCTGAGAATGGCAAGTTCAAGTTTTATTCTGCTGTCTTTCTTTCCTGTGGTAGGATGATCACCAGTAAAAAAAAAAAAAAGCTGGAAACTATGGTATGTAAGAAAATTCACCTGGAACTCTCTATTCCTGGATTTTAAGTGAACTAAGCCTGCTTTCATCTAGTAGCCTGGTGTCAAGTCAGCAGGCTCAGATCTAACAGTACGCAAAGTGCAGCATGTTGGTCTGTGTTTCCAGGACAGAACCCCAGTTGAAGCAAAGTTCAAGGTTATACCCAAGGCAGAACCATGTGGAGAGTTTGCAAAGAACCAATAGCCTCCAGCAGCTCCCAAACACTGCTGGGTTTGCTCAAAATGATCCCCAAACTGTGGGCATGCTGCTGTCTCCCGGGACAGCTCTCCTGCTGGAGCAGGAGCTGCTGCTGGAGCGGGAGCTGCGGTTTCTTTGCCTGGAAGTTTCCCGTATCACAGGGGTTTCCCACGTGAATGAACCTACATGCCACTGTCTGCAATGGTGGCTGCAGGAGCTTCTGCTGCTCCAGGCCACGTCTGAAACAGAACCCTTCCTATGACTTCTCCTTTCACTCCTCTGGTGTCCTCCCCAGAAAAGTTTTCTATCCCTTTCCCCTGACATCCAGAGCAGTTTTGGGAAAATACCAGGCATGCGTGATGGTCTGAGATAAAAGGGTCAGCAGGACTCTGGCCTCCTCTGGGAGTGGAAACCTGGATGCAGCCCAGGACTTTGATGGCTCCCCTGCACATCCACCATCCACCTCTGCCTTGACCATCCCACTCACATTGTGGCCATTGACAGCACATCGGCCCCCTAATCCTGAGGGCAGAAGGTCCATACACCCCAGGAATATCCTGTGTCCTCCACTTCAGTGTCAACACACCTGCAAAAGTCCCTCCCTTGGAGCAATGCCTCCCCATTCAGTGCTCCTCTTTCCAGGCCATCCTGCCCTGCTTATTTGTCCGGGGTCACTCTCACACCCGTATCTCACATTTCACACCACCCACTGTCAGAAGAAACTACTGACAGAGAAAGATTGACCAACGAGAAGAAGGCAACTGATGTCTTGCTCTTATTCAAAACTAAACAGTGCAGGAGCAGAGGGCTTTTGTCATGGCTATCTGGGCTCATACACACAGCATCTGCATTAATTGGCTTTGCATGGCCAAGCTCTGGTAGTGAGGGTGCTACACAGGTGGCTTCTGTGAGAAGCTGCCAGAAGCTTCCTCCGTGTACATCAGAGACAATCCCTGGCAGCTCCAAAGATGGACGTGCTGCTGGTCAAGGCTGGGCCAATTAGAAATGGTGGTAACACTTCTGTCATAACATATTTAAGAAGAAGAAAAAAATTTAAAGATACTGTGCTGTTGTAATTGTGGCCAGAGAAGAGCGAAGCAGGGGAAGGACTCCTCTCCCTGAGCAGCAGCAGAAACAATAGGTGATGAACTGACCATAACCCCCATTCCCTGTCTCCCTGGGCTGCCAGAGGGGAGAAGGTAGAGCAGGGAAGGAGGGAGGAGTGGGGAGAAGGTGTTTTTAAGGTTTTCTTTGACTTCTCATTATCTTGTTCTGATTTTGTTCATAATAAATTCAGTTAATATCTCTAATTTGAATCTGTTTTGCCCGTGATGGTATTTGGTGAGTGATCTCTCTCTGTCCCTATCTCAAGTCATGAACCCTTTGGTATATTTTGTCTCCACTGTCCAGCTGTAGAGGCTTTGGTGGGTGCCCGGCATCCAGTCAGCATCAATCCACGGCACTGCCCCATTTGAAACCAGCCCTATCTCCTTTCCTATGACACCACTGCAACAAGGCTTGGAAATACGTTGTTCTGTGCACCAGCAAGGCCAGACTGTGAATGGAGAGAGGTGAAGATTCCCCAGTACAAACACCCTTCTCTTCTTTCAGTACAATCATGTAGCTCTTACTAATGATGAACGTTTCCTGGCCACAGCCTTTGGCAGGACCAAAATCAGGGTTTCCTTTACTCACATTTCCTGTGATTTCTCTTTAGTTTGTCCATAATTTCATACAGACATTAAGCTTTCTTCCTATATATATCTCTAGTAGAAATCCATTCAACCAGAATTCCCTTAATAAAGGTTAAAAGATTTGCAGTGAAGAAATGTCACTATACAGTAGCTTATAATTGCCCTCAAATATGCAGTTTTATATATTTACTTCATGGAGAGGAACCTTGGCATATATTTAATTAAAGAAATGGAGCCTGCAGGAGGTCTTGGAATGGAGCTCATTGTATTTTGGTTTGGGATGAATTTCAGAATCTACTCTATAGTTTTATTAATCTCCCCAAGCATGAACAAACTCCAGCTATTTATGTAGAAAATGGGAAGGAAATAAAACTTAGAAGCCTTTGGAAGTGGTTTTAAACATAGCAGGAGAAATTACAGCATTTAATGTCAGAATCTAGACAATTATTACAGAATAAATGGATCCACACGAGAAATAAACTTTGAACCAAGACAGTTAATTGATACTTCAACAAAGGAGACATTTTTATGAAACAGAAATTCTAAAACAGACTTTTAGCACTTTTATCAATTAACCAACAATAAAGGTTACAATCAGCACTGGGAAAGCCCACAGTATGATTCCTGTTGACATCATCTTTTTTGATTAAAGCTAGAAACATTAACCTGAAGACCTGCAGAACAGGAACCCAAGAAGCAAAGCTCTGGTGAGCTTCCTAACACCAGCTACTGGATCCAGGAGAGTGTAGAAGAGTGTCACTTAAAAGATTACTTGGTGGATGACATAGAGCCACAGCTCAGTGTGGCAGAAAATGGTGCCGTGCCAACCAGAACGTGTCAAGACTTGTGGGTCACTTTTTTCCACTTTTTGCAAGAGGCGGAAAAGCTGACCTTGTGATGGAAGCAAACAAGGGAAATGCACACATGTAATGCCGTGTGTGCCATGTCCAGGGACATCAGGATGTAGGGAGAACTTTGAATCTGAAGACAACAATGAAAATTAGCATCCTTCTGAAGGGAGAGAGTTAAGACTCCAGTGGGGCCAACAAGGATGGGCCTGGGGTATTTATAGGGTAATCTGTGACAGGAGCATGCTGCTTTAACTTTTGAGTTGGCTAAGGAAAAATGGTGATTCTGCCCTGAATCAAAGACTAACGCTTCCCTTCTCCTCCTTCTTCTTCCTGAAATGCCAGGGCTAGAGGAAAAGTGACCAGAGTAGTGAAAGCAGTGAAATAAAATGTTACAAAATGCAACTAATTCTGTTTGTCAGATAGGCTCTAGTGTCAGAATGACGGGTCTAAAAAACAAGCTAACTATTTTCCACTGCTTTATTCCTCCGTGCTTCTACTTTTTCTCATAGGAAAGTTAGTGGAGGTTAGAATGTGTGGGAATGGGGATATTTTCCACTGAAGTAAATGTAATTTAAGTGTAAGAAGGCAGAATATAAGTTTCCATGGCAAAACAAAGAATTTGAGAAACATCCTATACAAACCAAACTTGTTCATTTACAACTTAAAAACCTTCAAAATTTTTTTTCCTGGCTGATACCTTAAAAACTTTTTGATCTATAAAGCCAGAGTCAGGTACCAGTAGGAGTACAAGCATTACATCTTACCAGGTCCCTGCAAGTCCTATACACACAGCAGAAAATATAAAGCAGGATGAGTTTCACAGCACAAGGACCTTAAACATGTCATTTCAGCCAGAGGGAACTCATTACTGAAGATCTGAGACAAAGAGGATCACAAGGCTTGGTTAATTGTATGCACGCTTCAGCCAGAAGTACTGCTTTCCTCACTGTCCAACATGTTCATAGTTGAGGCAAAAGGAGATTTCACACCAAGAGGAAAACCACACTGGTTTAATAGTTAACTTCCACTTACCCCAGTGTATACTGGAATCCTCAGCGCTGGGTTAGAGACACAGGCATCCCAGGGTGCCAGGTCTGGTGTAGGGGAGAAAGTAAATCTGATGCCTCAGGATGGGATTAGAGAAGCTGGAGTGTAGAAAAAGAAACTGCCCAAGCTGATGGATAAGAAATGTCTACAAGAGGCCATGTGGTGTGAAGTATTTAGCGGTGAAGCAATTAAGCAGAGGCAGTTATAGCTACCACTGGGAGAGAAGGTGGCACCTATCTCCTCTGGGAGTCCTGGCTGTAAATCCTTTCCTGGAGATAAGAAAAAAATACTAAAAAACAACTGACAGTTATCTCCCCCATATTTTTCCCTTAGCCACATAAGAGGTAGGAAATTGCTTTCAAGTCTTCCTTCTCTCTCCTCGCCCACACATCTGATTAGAAAGCAGATTCGAACCTTGGTCTCCCATTGAGGAGAGTGTCCTCATCGCCACCTTCTCAGGTATTTAGGAACAGGACTTTCTTAATATGCTCTGCTGAATCTGATCTGCTTTGTCGTAGCTAATTAAACACCTGCATTCAATTATAAACCAAACCTGACTCTCACTTTTCTCTGTAAGGCTAAAGGATGAGGATATATCCCCAGAATGTGAGTGACTCAAGTTTAAATCTCTGCTCCCAAGGAGGCGGGCTCAGACAGCTATGAGGCTTGAAAGGACTGTTTCCCAGAAGACCTTGTGGCATTTCCCACTCCACTGTGCATGTTCAGAGTGTGCCAGGAGGTGATCCCATGTGTTTCCCTGCACCACTGTAGTGTCAGCTGTACCTGCAGAATCTAACATAGGGGCTCATGTCACTGTTCTCTTGGTGCTGTCAGTGGATGTCTGATGGTCACATACCTGCCCAGGAAATCTAGCTGGAGCACTGCTCCTCCTGCATCACTGCAACAGTGACGGTGCTTGTGCTCCTTGCTCCACAATATGCAACAGTGCCAGGAAAACATTTTGCCAAGCATAGGAAAAGCTGACTGTTCCTCCACCTACTTTCAGTAGCAAGGGGAAGTATTAGAGTTCTCTTAAAGAGGAGAAAATGCATGGACATGAAAATAAGGTGGGAGGATAAAACCTGTCTGCATCAGGCATCCTCCTCCCTCCAGTACTACAGATGCCCTATCAAGAGGAAAAGGTTATGTAATGAAAGAAGTCTGCCTACAAAGCCTGCTGCTACAAGAGTTTGCCAAGAAAAGAGACTCTCAAGAGAGTGCCTTACAACAGCCTTAAAGCAAGATATCGCAAGACAGAACCTCAAAGCACAATCTCTGAATAATAACCTAGAATGGGTTAAGAGGGTAGAAAGACCACTGAACCAACCAAAAAACCACATAACGGGCCATCTCTGGAGATTGTCACTCATTAATGTTACTGCTACTGCAAATAACAATAATAATGTTTATTTTTAGTTGCAGGAGAGTGTGGAGGCCTGAATGACTGGGGTTGGCTGTATTTGTAATTCAGCCATCAAGGAGAGAATTTGAATCTAACAGGAGGATGGACAAATTATTTTACCAAACTTTTCTGGTGATCTGTGCCACCTCCTTAGGCCCATCTAACAGATAATTTTATGTGACCCATATGACTGATATGACCATGTAATAAATGCAATTAATATGACCAATGAACAAAGAGAAATAGTGTTGCTGCCCACTACTTCCATGTTATCCAGGTAGTTTTGTCTTGCTCTGCATTTGTTTCAATTCTGTTGTTCTTGCAGACAGGACCTGGATATGCATTGTCATGAAGGAAGGTAAATGGAGGCATTTAAATACTTAACTGCTTGGCAAACCATGAAATAAAATACTCGGTCCCAGTTTGATTCAAATTTTCATTAACAGTTTGAGATTGCCCGTGACAGATGCCAAGAAGATGATTACTGTTCCCAGAAGTGGCCAACTTCTGATACTTCACTGATACTTCTGGAACCGTTCATCCTTTGTACATACATGTGTTAAGTATACGTTGCTCTCTTCCCTCGAGCACTGTGATTCACACGCTGATGGTATCAAGAGATCGCAGTGAGATGAGAGCCCGAGTGGCTTAGGGACACTTACCCATGTGCTTGTCCTGTCTTTCTGAAAGAAAAGCAAGGAGGTAAATACCCCTGTGCCCCCTTTACACACACACAGAGCTGAGGTAGAAGCAAACACACTTACTTAAGATGCCACAGGCAATCTGTGGTGAGGCTGGGAACAAAATCCAGATTTCCTGAATCCTCTCCAGTGTCTTAACCTCAAAAGCACCCTTTCTCACTAATCAGGTATATCAGACGAGTCATCAGACACCTATATGTACATCTGCTTACCCTGAGATTTGTATACCTCTGTGGTCCTGAAAACTAGTTTGTTCTCTCCTGCCTCGCCCACAGAGGTTTGATAGGGTGGTAAAACCAGCTTAAAGACTTCCTTTGTTCTGATGAGCAAATAGCAACTCTGCCCAAGCCTCTGACCTTGGTCGTGAGGACCTGAGAGATGAAACAGCTGTTAGGTGGGCTAAATCCACAAGGAAACTTCCTCCCGGTTTGTGCCGTGTTAGGTGACTCTTGGAGTATCAGTGGCTGGACGTGTTGCCTTGATGAAAGCAGTATAGGCAAACCAATGAAAGAGGCTCAGCAGCAGCTCTCCAAAACCACCTCACCTGTAGACAGAAGGCAGGCAAGCAAGGCATGGTCTGCTAAACAGAGAGTGAACAGATCTCAAAGAGAAGACAAACGGTGTAGACGTTGCCAAAAACCACTGCCAGTGTCTGCAGGTGAGGATACTGTTACCTTACCATCATTACATCCTTCCAGATTAGAGAAGCACAGACTCAAGAGCCATAGGAAATCTCCAGGTGAATTTGTTAACCTTGGCTCCATTACTAAGTCAATCTTCATGAGCAGAATATCTGCCTTTCCATTTCCTTTGAAAGCAGGTGCTGCAGACCTTGTCTCTAAGCGCAATCAAAGTCTGCCGTGTTGAAAAGAAAGTTGACAGAGGTAGCAATAGGCATGACAGGAGCATATGAGACTCCTTAAGCTAATCATTAAAGCCAGGATCAAGTAAGCAAGTGCTTACAGGTGCCTCTGTCAGCCTTGTCAATCCAAGAGAAAAAGAGGAGATGGGGGATGAACTCCTGAAAAAGTAACAGCTGAATAGCGAGGCTGGTGTGATAAGATGGCAATTCCCAAAAAAAGGTGATTCAGGCAGTAATATATGCTGGTATTAACTAAAAACATGAAAAGTGCATAAAGAAAATGTTGTGAAACTGGCAAACCTGAATAGAATTTAAGAAGAAATCAACAGTTTTGAGAGATTAGCGTATTATCACTGGAAAAACATTTTTATTCTGACTAGAAAAATAAACAGAGGATAAAGTTTCAGAACAGCTGTAGGTGGTGTCAAAACTTCTACAGATCTCAGTGGCACCAAGACCTTGTAGAAAAAGAAAACACCACTGTATCAACCAACTAGAAGCCTTGGGTAGAGAGAGCCCAAACTTTTCAACTTCATCACTGTTCCCATCACCCATAGATTTTCTGAGCTCCCCATAACAGTGTCATTCCCAAAGACTTGGATAGTGTGTGGATACATCTGCACTGCACGTTGTAGTGCGAAATGAGGTAGGTCTAAAAGAACTAGCTTGAGGACGAGAAGCAATCCAGACTTATTAGCATGGTGCTCTGCCCATGCTAATTTATTGTGCTAATGTAGCTCTACCACTTCTAGGTATCCCTGAACAACACAGTGTTGTGAGATCCGGATCTGCCAAGAGCGCAGATGTGTCAGTAGGTTGAATGAAGAAGGTCTGAGACTAACAGGTTGGTTGGAAATGTGAGGTACACCGAAGGAGGCTATTACTTTGTGCTGCTTTAATGCCTTCTAATTTTTTTAATTAAAGCTCGGTTACAATATCCCGCAGGGAAATATCCCTTACTGGCAAAAAGAGTAGGCCAAGAAACCTCACAAGCTCTCTTCTGGCATTAATGTCTATTTCTCTAAGTATCAGTCCAGCCCAAACTTGTAGGAGAATAAAGCTACCACACTCCTACCACAAAAACTGTTGTTCTTTGACAGTAATTGATGTTTTTCCATATACAAGGACCAGATAATCTACTTTCATTCAAAATGACTTCTTTTAGGTTAAGGGAAAACAGCAAGAAGAAGAAGAAGGGGGGAGGGGGTGGTGGTGATGGGATTAAAATAAAATGCTAGGTCTTCAAGAGAGACCAGTGTGTGCTCAGTTCCACGACAGGCTGGAGCAGGCAAGAGGAGCATGGCTGCTCCCTCTGCACACAGGCAGGATTTCTTTGAAATTCCATGTGTTGCTGGCAGGCTTAAATGTTTCCTTTATTACATCGGCCTTTCAGGGCTCCCTGTCATTTGGCTGCGCTGTTATCAGGCCTTGCAAATGGCTGAAGTCCAGTGAGGGACAATTGGATGCATCTTTGTACTTGGGATCAAGACCAGAGCCTGGCTTACAGAAAGGTTTGGCTCCAGCAGACCAGCAATGCTGACGGTGCTGCCTCCATGAGCACCCTCTGATATGGCTAGGTCCGAGCTTCCCCACCTGACCACGTCCTTGTGCTGCATCATGTTGCACACTGACAGAGAAAATCGTGTGGGGAAGAAAGGAAGCATCTTGTTCATTCTCTCTTCATACCATCTCAGTGGTGGTCTATGGCCAGATCCTGTCAGGGTCATTGTAATACAGCACTAGTGACAGCAAACCAGAGAAATAGTTTGAACTATGGCCAAACTTTTGCTGGAGTTAGTCTGGGGGTGACCTGGCCCTGGAAAAGGCAGCGGGACAGGGCTTCTGCAGCTGCTGGGTCTCCACTGGAGGGAACAGCAGTGGTGCAAGAAAGGGCTCAGCGCAAGAGCGACAACGTGATTTATAGTTATGGGGCTGCATTAGATAAAGGAGCTGTGGCATTTTCCTTTCAGCTTGGCTGTGGTCATCAGTTAATTATCCATGAGAAGGTGGAAAGCATTAAACCTCAGGAAACCCTTGTGTCTGTGAGTGTGAGAGTAAAAGTGTGTTAGGCAGCTAAACTTCCCTGCAAAGAATCGATTTTACTTTCTCTGGGGCCCAGCTCTGGTTTCCACCCCACACACACATACGCTCTGGCATGCACAGACAAATAATGCACGTAAATACTAAACAAATGCATTCACCTTGATAGCGTTATTGACTATTCGATATGGTCGGATTGCTGAAGTTAAAAACTCTCCAAAGAAAAGAGTTTGCAGATTTCTGTCAGCCAGAGATCTATTACTCATGCTCAACCATCTGGTATTTAATGAGAATATGACAAGCTGATTGTTATTTTTTTTTCACATGGCAAATTGAAAAATGTGACTTTTTGATCTGTATTTTAATTACACCCCCTCTGATCTCTCTCCCTTGCACTTTCTTAGTAATATGATTTTGGAGAGTAAACACATTCTGACTTTCTCTATTAGACCTGCCTCTCAAATGGATAAAGAAAATCTCATTTCTTTATGTTTCTCTGATTTACCTGTGTTCGGTGGAGGTTTAAAGAAAATGCTTTTTGTCACATCTAAAGAATCAGGGAAGAGCTTCCAACGGAAGGTGAGACTGCTTGACTCTGCAACCACCCTTGGTCCTCCACAGCTCCCTGGCACCCTGCTTTTTCCATGCCATTTCAGCTCTCATGGGAGGGCAGTTATTTCGTGTTGCATTTCATGTTGCAGGCACTGCTATTATCTAATAAGCTTATAGTTTCGCTCCAATACTGATAATTAAAAACATAACATAATGAAAAACTAACAAAAACACTTCTGCCATGAAAAGAAGGGGAGATTATACAAGTCCTAGAAATCAGGATTTCTGTCAGATTGACCCCTCTCAGTTCATGACACATCTCTGCCTGCTTAGTTGGGCCTCGTGCCTATAGCTGCAACTACATCTGACTATATGTGAAAGCCTGACTTTAAAGGGACTGGACCCAATCACATGACATGTTTTTGTCCAAGTTCCACTATCATGTGACAATCTACAGTAGATTTATGAAATTAAGCACAGATGGCTACTTTGTTTTTGTTCTTTGAACTGACAGCTGCTGGTGTAAAAATAAATTAAATTAAATTTCATATAAGTCAGACTCTGAGGGGTTTTTTTTTTGGTTAAATAATCTTTAAGGTCCCCCCACCCCGCACACACATACATACATTTTAAGGTTTCACTGGTTCTGGCCTTCACCCCATGATCCTGGCACACCCCCAGGAGCCTTCCCCAGCCGCCCTGGCAGTGACCTCCCTCCTCATCTGGGCACACAGCCCCTGTCCCTGAACAGACACCGAGTGACAGTGGGGACAAAATGTGCCAAGCCTGGCCAGTGGGCATAGCTGAAGCAAGGCCATTTAAAGCCACTTTCCATCAGGGATCTCAGCTAAAAGAAGGGAAAACCCCACTAATCCTCCACCCTGCAAGCCTGCGGGAGAGTATTCCTAAGCCTTTAGGAACTGTCAGCTCTGAAAAGCTGCATCTGCCAACAAAAGTGGGAGGATTGTTAATAACCGAGCTGCTAATAATCCAATATATAGGGAAAACCAAAGGAAGTCACTTCTAGGTAGGGAAAGTAACGGCAGGTGCATAAAAGAAATTCAGATGACTTTTTAAGAAAACAATGGCTCAGGATTAGCCAAAGGGTTCTCCTGTATTCACAAATCTCCACGGAGCACTTTAAAGTCTTCTGTGTTTGTATCATTTAAAGTGCTGCTATTTTAGGTCAGTGTAAATAAGTCATGTGTGCCGTCAGCCTTGTACAAGTGCTTTCTGCTGCTTAATAATACATGTGCTTGTCCATTATAGGGGCTACATGGGTATGTGTTGGGATCTGGAGGCAGCCATGCAAAGATCCTGTCTTTGGCATGGCTGCTTAATGCTCTGAGTTAGGGCATGGGGTGTATGCTTGTGATGACCTAGAGCAGGACAGAGGCTAAACAGAGCTCTGATCACAGCACCCAATAAATAATTCATAAGGAACTATCTCATGGTATCGCTGCTTTCTTCCTCTGCTATGCCATCAATCCTGCACTATTGCCTTTTATTTTATTTATACAGAGATATCAGCGCTCTACATAGCAGGGGGTTAATTGACCACATCAGAATTCTGCCATTTCAAATGCATTTTAGCAGTTTTTGGGGGTCTGGTGGGTGTTTTGGAATAATAATGTCTCAGGTTCCATCATGGAGATGCCTGGCACAAAAGATGCTATTCAGATGCAGCATCCTACAGGACAAAGCAAGCAGAGATCTCCAGCCTGACAATCCCTTCAGATACACATCGATGCTGAGCTGCAGTCTCAGCTGTGGCTTGTGCATCCAACAGACTTCCACCCCTGTGAAAGGTATTCCAATCATTGGCCTCAAGCGGGAGCAGGACATTCTGTATCTGATATGCCCACTGATATGACCTGGCATTCTGTGCTCCTGTATTGTTCACTCCTTTGTGTGTCCCTGCTCTCTCTGGGTCTCTTTTTCCATTTAGGTAATATATTCATCAGTATGGGGACTCACATCATGTGCTTATCCAGGAATTAGCACAACAGGGTCCTGTTCCCCGTGGCCCTCTGGGCAGGACAGCAGCAAAGACAATTAGTTTCACTAAGTGCCTCAATGGCACAATAGTGTCATGCAATAGCCTGAATACAGGACAGAGAGCATGAACTTCCCAGATCTCAATCATTCGATAATTTTCCGAAGTTGCAGTGAAATGCAGAAGTGATGGTGAAAAAGTAGGCCTGTCCATGATGCATAATTACTGAGTCAGTGCTTAAAAAGCACTCAGGGGTTGGAAGCTGTGAAGTCCTGCTAGGAAGCTGCTGTGCCACATTTTCTTCAATACATCTGCATGTTGCTGCATCCAGCCAGGTAGCCATCATCCTGAATTAGATGTGAGTTCTCATATTCTGAGCCAGTTGCTTTGTGGGGAGAAAATGAGTTAAATGCCTGTTTTTCCTGATGGATATCTGAGAGAATTAATCAGGTGATATTTTTAAAGGATTTGGCTTTGTGCTTCTGTGATTTTGCCCCCAGAGAAGTCAAATCAGATTTGCCATTCCTCCAACAGCAGGAAAATTCAACCAATAAAAGAGCAAACAATCATACTGGAAAAGCCAAATCTCCAAGTCTGACTTGCTGGGAGGCAGATGCCAAAATACCTTTACAAATCTGTGCCTCAGTACGAGTGTCAGGTTTGCAAGGTGCAAACACTGCGCTTATGAGAAAAAAAATGAAGAGGGTTTTGTTAGCAAAAGCTTGCCCAATCACACCTCCACAGACCTCCGCAGGCTACTGAAACTGAGCACAATGTCTGTGAAATTAAGAGCTGAAGAGTAATTTGGTGAAAGAAAATGGTGAAAAGAAAAAAAAAAAAAATGTAGTTTAAAATGGTCTTTTACTTTCCCCTTCAAACGTTACAGTACTGATTTCTTTGACAGAAAAATTAGTATGTGCATGTGTCTATGTGGTGAGTTATAAGGAGAGGTTTAGAAACAAGATTTTTGATAGAAAACAAAGGCACGTCAGTTAATAAGTATGCAGTAATGTTGAAAAAGCCCCACAATAGCGTTTCTCATGCATATGTGGGAGTGAGGGATTGTAAGAACAAGTGGTGGCTGGTTGCCTGGGTTTATCAAAGCCCAGTAGGGCAGTATCACCTCTTTGTCTTTCCTGGGCTCAGAGTCATCAATCCCTCCTGTTCCTTCCCGAGCTGTGAAAATGTCAAGGGAGGAACTCCTCCTCCTCCTCTCATAAACCCCGGCTCCAGGCAAGCACCCACCACTCGGTGCGGCTCCCCGGGGCTGGGGGGGCGGCCAGGTTCCAGCGGCTCCGCGGGGCACAGGGGACGGGCAGAGCTCCCGGCAGGTGGGACCGCACAGCCCCGGGGCTGGGCTCCCTCCGGGGCTGGGCTCCATGTGGGGCTGGGCTCCATGTGGGGCTGGGCTCCATGTGGGGCTGGGCTCCCTCCGGGGCTGGGCTCCGTCCGGGGCTGGGCTCCATGTGGGGCTCGCAGCCCTCTGCAGAGCAAGTAAGGGCAGGCCTGGCCAGGGCACCATGGGAAGAAAAAGGGACTTTATGCTGCCTTTGAGCAGGGGCTGGCCCCATTTCCGTGCTCTGACAGGGCAGCGCTGGAGGCAGCTTTGCTTAATGGCTCAGCTCATACCTGAAACCACAGCTCCCAAACAGCCTGGAGCCCCGTGTGCATCCTGTTCCACAGGGTTCCTGTCCCTTGCTCCCCTTCCCACTGCCTCACACACAGCCACAAACCCCAAAGACCCCTTTTTAATAAGGCCACCCTCAGACTGTCTATCCTGTCTGCCTAGCCCTCAAACAAAATCTTGCTGGAGGGATGCACTGCTGAACTCCAGCTCCCTAAGACTGCTCCAGAACTCATGGAACCCCCAGGAGCTGCAAATCACCTCCAAGGGAGGGGGAGGAAAAGGGCCCTTGGTGCCCGCTGGGAGCCAGTGCCCCATGGAGAGCCGTGGGTGGGTGGCCCAGTCCAACTGCAGAAAGGCACAGTCTGCGGGATGCTGTGGTGGGAGGCAGGCAGAGCAGACAAGGAATGCAGCCAGGGATGGCTGGAGGGGCAGGGAGGAAGCTGGAGGGTGGCTGAGGGCAGGAGGGGAGAGGAAAGGCTGGAGGACAGGGCGGAGGGTGCTGGAGAGGGTGATGAGGTACGGGACGATGTGGGAGATGTAATCTAAGGCAGAGCTGCCCAAAGCCTCCAGGCTGGGAACCAGGTGACTGAAGCGGTTCTGGGGGAAGCAGGTGCCTTCACTGCACCTGCAGCACAGCCCCCACCCCGGCATAACAGCACCTACCCGCTCCTGCCAAAGCACTCGGATCAGTGCAGCCCACGTGTGGAAAGCTGGGCACCACAGGAAGGAGATCACACAAGCGTTGCTTCATACAGGAGTGTTGACAAGCTGGAAACAGAGATTTTATCTTCTTCTGTAGCTGGTGTGATGCTGGGACAGTAGGACGGAGTTATGCTGCTGGTTTCCCCAGCAGGCCGGAGCTCTGAGCTGGTGGCTGAGGGACACTGGTCCCTTACCATGGTAGGAATGAGCAATGGTTTACAAAGGCACCAGTGCAGCTCTGTGGCCTTTTCCCTGTGTTCAGGTAGGGGCTGAGGGCAGAGCAGTGTTTTCCCGAGTGTGCTCATCATGAGAGTCAAATATTTCTCTGCCCTCCATCATTTTATTGCAAAAATGATTCCACCAAACTATCCAGTCCAGGAAGTGATTTCCTGAGGAAACAGCCAAAGACAAGTATCCAAACCAGGCAGAACTCCAAAGCAGTAGTACAGGATTAAGCATAGGATTTGCCCCAGCTTGATATTATTATTAGGCTTGTAATTAAAAGCCTTTTTTCTTCTGATTGCAAAGATAACCTCCTAAGTGTTGCCGAGCATAATCCAAATCAGTTTCATATACTTGAGCCTGCATATACCCTGGAATGACAAATACCTCAGAGAAATAGATACCATTCTATTGCTGTCAACAAAGCATCATTGCTGGTGGCATCTTGAGCATTCAGCTAGTGTTTTCTCTTTGCTGCTGCTGGACATACCTTCAGACACTGGGGGTAACCTTTCAGGGTGGTGCTGGCATTGCCAGGAGAGCTAACAACCCTCAGATATGTTATATCATTTAAGATGATTTTGAAGGGAGAGGGAAAAGGAGATTCCTCCTCCTCTGTAAAATTTACTTATTAAAATTTCAAAATACAATGTCACCTTTATTGTCCAGATCCTGTCCTCTCCTCCAAAGCAACCTATAGCCTACAGCATCTCCCTCTTTGTCACTACGAGTACTGACATATATTCCTATAGCTTAAGAAGAAACAGAGAATATTTACAAAGTAAAAGAGAGTTTCTACAATGGTATGTAAGGAACCAGGTGTGTTAAATGATTCTCTTGAGGTGCATCTCACATTAGAAGGATGAGGCCATGCCACACTTTCTTCCAAAGGCACACTGTCAGCCACTGTACCTGCTGTTCAACATGGCCCATCACCCATTTTGGGGAAAAAGAGCCACATCACAATACGTTGCCTTTAGCATTTCTAAGGAGAGCAGACAGGGAGCCACTCTGAGGGGCACATCAGTAACCACACTAGCAGAGCTGGGGGAGATAACTTTAGCGGGAGGCTCAACAACAGCCAGGACTGGCCCATGTCTTTTCTCCTGCTCCTGTGCATAGTCTTGCTCTCTGTCAGCTCCTGTTTCCTCCTCTTGTGCCAGCCAGCTCCAGGGGAATAGGTCAACCCAATTTCCTAGAACAGACATGCATTTCTCCTTCTGCACCATGAGTAGCTGCTGCTGCCTATGGGAGTTGTCATCCTTCCTGCACGGGGAAAATACAGTGAAGGGAAGAGGCTCAAATCCCATGCAGATTTAGAAAAGAGCTAGTTTCTCATCCAGGGGAGCAGAATGCCTGCCCCAGTGTCTCTGATAGCAGTCCCAGCTGAAGAAAGCAGAACCTGCAATGCTGTCACAGATTTCACTGCCTTCAACACCTACTGATAAGCCATTAAAAGCTACTTCAAATATATCAAACTAAGAAATAGCCCTAGATTGGCTCATAGTTTCAATACACATTAAGAATTTATGCCTGTCAGCCCAAAGTTTGTAGTAAGAGATGTTTCTTAGTGACCTGGGAGTAGGTATGTAAATAGTGAATTAGCAAAATGTCCGTATGACACAGAATTTTTTAGGTTACTCAAGACTATGGGGAGCTACGACATGTTCCAGAAAGACTTGACCAGACAGCATGATGGAAGATGAAATTCGGTGTAGACATGTGCAAGCTAATGCACACTGCAGGAAATAATTTAAGCTTTCATACATGCCAAGGGACTGTGAATTAGTGATGAGAGGCATTATGGTGGACACACAATGCCTTCAGTGAAGTTGGCTGCACAAAGTACAGCCCAGGTCAGCAAGGGAATGAGGGGAAATTCAGCTATCTAAAGGTGAGCAGGGTGATACTTACGTGGCAGAAACCTTCTGGGTCAGGCTGGAATATAATTTAAAGGTACCTGTGAATGAGGCAGCTCTGGAATCAATTCTCTCACTTTGCCTCAGCCAGGTCTTTCGGGGCTCTCATGTCTTACACTCTGAGAAGGTCAGAATAGTTGTCAAGCCTTGTAAAAGAGTTGGACCTCACTGAATTCTTTTTCCATCCATGAAGTCCTTGAAAAGTGATAGATATCCTGACAAAGGCTCAAACTTGGCAATTAAATTCCCATGAGCTGGAATTAGAAAAGGTGTCCCACTTACATGAATAGATTGCATAAATTGTATTTGGAGGTAGTTTCAACAAGGCTGGTTCCCTGGGTTTGCTGTGAATGAGCCAAACGCACCTTTAACATAAGGCACTGTTGCAGTATTACCAAAACTGACCTCCCCCCCCACCCCCCAAGTGGGAAAGGGAAGACCTTTTTTTATTTTCTTCCTTTGAAACAAAGGGCATAAAACAATGGTTGGGAATTAAAGCCCTGTAAATTAATTTATATTAAAATTTCTGGAACGCCCTTGTATATAAATGGAAGTTAAGTACATAATTTATGGAGGGTGGTATATGTGAATTGGAGTCTCAAGCCCCCTCAAACACACTCACTCAGGCATGATGTGTAGCACACTAACACTCTCAGGCAGTGTGCAGATTGCAACAGTAAAAAAAAAAAATCACTCTAATACTATGTGTTACAATAATAAATGCAGGAATTAGAGGGTTTTACCTCTCTGTAAATAAATTATGCATATGTAGTTTTAAATTAGCCAAATTAAATGATTAAAGACACTCCATTCCTTCATAAACTTGTCTCAGGAGTAAGGAATGCAACATACAGGCAGAGGTCTCTGGTTCCTCTGAGCCTCACTGTTTCATTTGAAGCAATCTTAGATGCACTTCCCTTCCCTCACAGCTTTGCAAGGACAGAAGGAGTTTTATTTTTCTTCAGCTAATTATTTTCAGATAAAAGCAAGTGTTGAGGTTAGAAGCACTAGTTTTGTTTGCACCCCCTCGTTGGGATGTTGCTGGGGCTGGAGAGCTACCATAGCTCCTCAGAAGTCATCCCGCCCACAGTGACTGGTTCCAGCATTTCTGCCCCTGGTTTTAGCCAAGGTTTTCAAATGCCCACAGCTCTTCATGACTGGGCTGGCAGTGTAAGTGGACACCACTCCTGAAGTGCAGGTCCACAGTGCCTTTCTGCACAGCTGTGCCTTTCTGTTGTGCCAGCCTGTCAGTGGTTCTGTGATTTGTTGTGGTACATGGCCCTGTGGTACACAGTACCATGACTCACAAGTGGCTGCAAACATTGCTGCCCATTTTCCTGTGGGAGGGAGTTTAGGCCATATCTCAACAGACGTATTTCTTACTCATTCCATGAACTGCCACTGTAGCTTTAAGCCAAAACTCACCAGTCACAAGAAGAAACTGCAGAGATTTCAAGAATGTTTCTTTCCCAGTATTACAGTGCTATCCTACCACCATATTACCAAACAGGCCTTGATTCTACTACATCCTAGATACCAGATTAGTTCAGTTCTTCCAGGGAAAGTTTGGACAGGATCTGTCACTCTCCAAGCATTTAGCTCAATTTGTGATTTTATAGGCGGAGAAGCCATCACAGAAAAACAAAGCACCTGTTTTAGGGTCACAGGGTAGAGCAGTGGAAGAGCTGAGATACTGGATTATCACTGTGGGTCCTGCCCTCGGCCAGTACCACCTCCACACTCCGGTGATTTCATCAGCTGAGCCACTGCAAGATACTGTTTCAGCGCCACTCAGCACCTCCCAAGCAACTTGGTTCTGGGACAGCTCAGGCATTTACAGACATTAAAACTTCCCAAGGTTTTATGATGAAAAAGGTCTACTGAAATCTGCACGTTAAAACAAAAAAATATCTAAAAGGGATGTCCACCTAATATAGCTTTCAACTGGATTTTACATGTCTCTGCTAGAGAAGAATACGCAAGCTTGTCACTCTGTGTAAAAATGTGTATTTTAGTGAAATTCTCTCCACATAAATCAGCTCAAACGATGATGCTCAAAGCAGTGTGAAGGCAGAAGGAGTTTAAGTGAAGGCAGTGTGGGCAGGGCACAGTTCACAGAGCATTTCTCCTTTAATTACACCTGCAAGTACAGTGTGCTGATGTATGTATTCATTCACTGCATTTTGAGCATATTTTCCCTTCTTGCTACGAAACCAGCCTCAGGCTTAACATGTTGTATGTAAGACAGAGTTGTCTCTCAAAACATTCTTGGTGTTTTGGAGAAGACCCCCATTTTCAACAGCAGCAGAAGTTGACTGTTCACATCCACATCACAACAGGGTTTTGGGAAGGAAGTCCTAAGTACAGGCAGTGGGATCAAGAAACATAACAGACTTAACAGACTTTAAACTGCAACTTTATGAGTTTGTGAATGGGATTACAGATAAATATGATAAGCAGTATCTTCAGAATCGGATTTACTAATCCAGAGGTTCCTGAGCATTCTTGGTACAGTAAGTATGCCATCCACCTTGGGAATTAGGGTGGCTGTTCCAAGGTAACCACATACTAAGGTTTCTGTGATTTAGACACCAGGTAGTTACAGTGGACTCCAGTAATTTGATTTACGCTTTGGAGGAAAGTAGGGAGAAATTTTAATCTCACAGTGTCAATATTGATTCTGTGTGATCCTAACCAAATAAGGATCAAAATGTTTCCAAGATATTTTTTAAAATGCTATATAAATCTGTAATTGAGAGAAACACTGGAAGTTTCTGATACAAATACATCCTCATGGTGAAATGGAGATTATTTGCTCATTATGTTTATTGCATGAACCAGAGATTTTGGATATTAATGGGGCAAATACACTGGAAAGTGTTGTGATCTTTCATTTAGAAATCTTCTCTTCCAGAGTTTTACACCTCTCACTAGCCAACTTGCCATTGAGATTTGGAACAGTGCAGAGCAATGTTCACACAAAACAATGAGAGCCCATTAGGCTATGAGTTCTTTGGAATTTGGTTCTAGTGTGACAGGTTGCCAGTTTGCCATGGCCTCCAGCAACAGTTCAGTACAAATAACCAGTGCTACGTTTTCTTTTCCCACTTGCTTGCAAAACTTACCAGTATGTGTTTTCAACATCGCAAGAAGCTGCTACAAACTGGCACCTATGTGTGCACACCAAAACGCGTATCACATGTCTATGAAAACCGGGAAATACTTCACACTTTTAAATCACCTAAGTTCTTGGGCTTGTGTTTGGATTCTGTGTGGGATATGTGTGAAAGACATATGTGAAGGACAGAGACTACGGCATCTGTGAGGGCAGGTACACAGTGGGGTGGCTGGATGAAAATGCAGGAGGAATTGAGAAAAAATCGTCTGAACTACAGAGGACATGAAAATCTCAGCTCAGGATGGAGAGAGGTGGCAGGGCTGCACCTCTGCTCCTTGTCTGTGTCATTTGGCAGTATCACTCATATCAGATCCTACTCTTTCTTGCACAACTTCAGGTCACTCGTGGTCATGGTCTTTTCTGCAAGTGAACTTCAATACACAGCCAACCGTATCTGGGGCTGCACCAAAACCAGCATGACCAGCAGGTGGAGGGAGGTGACTCTCCTTGACTCTGCTCTCCCGAGACCCCACCTGGAGTGCTGCATCCAGCTCTGGGGGCCACAGTACGGGAAGGATGTGGACCTGTTGGAGTGAATTCAGAGGAGGCCCATGGAGATGATTAGAGGAATGGAGTCCCTCCTTGATGAAGAAAGAATGAGAGAATTGAGATATTCAGCCTGGAGAAGAGAAAGCTCCTGGAAAACCTTATTGAGGCCTCTCAGTACCTGAAGGGGTAGAAGGCACCTGTAGAGGGACTGTTTACAAGGACGAAGGGGAATGGCTTCAGACTTGAAAAAGGGGATGTTTAGATTAGATCTTAGGAAGAAATTCTTTACTATGAGGGTGCTAAAGCACTGGTACAGGTTTCCCAGAGAAGCTGTGGGTGCCCCATCCCTGCAAGTGTTCAAGGCCAGGTTGGATGGGTCTTTGAGAAACCTGGTCTAGTGGAAGGTGTCCCTGCCCAAGGCAGCTGGTTGGAACAAGATGATCTTCAACGTCCCTTCCAACCCAAACCATTCTACGATTCTATGGCTGTGAAGGCTTGCACAGACCCTGGTAAGAAACTCTACAGCTCTGACACAGTTTGTGAACACCTCTGGCCTGACACTGCCTGAGTAGAGGAATTTCTTTCAGACCATTCCTAGGAGATGCCTACCCCAAGAATTGCCTAGTGCAGATGATCCCTGGTTTTCCATACTGAAAGGCTGTACAAACTACTTCCTGAGCATGACGACATTTAACAAGAGCCACAAACACTCATTCTGTGCAGTCTTTGTCCTGTACAGTAAAGAGAGAAAGTACCTGGAGAGACAAGTTTTTGATTCAACCCACTATTGGGAAAACTGAATTTGGAGCTGTACTTCACAAACTTTGCAAGGAGTTATGTTCTGTTGTTTTTCTGAAATTATGACTAAATGTGAAAAGTGTGGAGTTTAGCAATCTCTGTTCCAAGAAAATGTACTGGAGAACATGTCCCTATTTTTATCTATGTAAGTAAAAATATTCCAGGAGACATTAAACTTGACTATAGAATTTCTTGTACGAACAGGGCATGCAGCACATGAACTTAAGGAGATTTAAAAAAACCACCAACACTGGACTTATGAAAATAAGAAAATTCATCTAAAAAAAAGAGTTGAAGAAGACATAACAATTGCAGGCACTACAAGTTAGGGTAATCATGAAGCTCTTACATTCTTGTCCAAAATACTTGTTAAATGGGATCACAAAACCTGAGAACTTTTCAATGCACCTGAATTCAAAGCCAGATTTCTAGGAACCAGAATACAGGCTCCACCTGTGAACTGTGGAAAGAGTATCATCAGTAGTAGTGATGGAAATGATAAGCATGGAACTCAATGGGAGTGCCAAGGAACATTAAGACAAAGAGGATTACTGAAGGACTTTGATATTTGACCAGGCGAAATGGCAATCAAAAAGAGAAATACCACCATAAACAGCTTTGGTGTTATGAGCAATATTCCAGTGGAGGAACCTTCGAGGAGTACTGAAAAATTAGAGGAACACAGAGGGGAGATCCTAAAATCACTTTCAGGCTGGAGGAAACTTACAGCAAGAGGCCTTCTGTGCCTGGTGTTATGAGCAAAGAAGCCTCTCTCATCAAAAGAAGGGAGGTAAACTTGGCTATTCCATACAAGTATATTCACAGAGGGAAATTTCCAGGGACTAGAGAGAGAGTTTTTGCATCCAGCAAAACAAAGCAGTACAAAATCTACCATTAGGACCTGAAGCAATAGGAAAATTTTATTTTTGAAAGTAAGAGTCATCAAATATTGAAACAAGCTGCCAAGAATAGCAACAGAATCACCATTTTCCCCTATCTTTGTATCAACATTGGATGCCTTTGTCTTGGACAAATGCACATTACGGACATATACCAGGTAACTGGATTCAGGGTCAGTGTTCTAGTGAACCCTTCCTGCCTCAAGGTATAGATCTAGAGTTGGTGGGGTTACTCCTAGTGCATTCTGGAAAGGATATAATGGTATCTGCTCATGCTTCAGGGCTTTCATCAATCTTTTTAAAGGATCAAGATAAGGATCTTTAAGGAAAGAGTCCTAGATCTGCAGGTTCCTGAACTACTTGTTCTACACTTTCATTAAGCATCGGTAGTGTAGACCCTGCCTCCTTGTGCTTCATTTGTCCTTTTCATGGTCTTTTTGGCTACCTGAACCACGCCTCTTTAGACATGTCCCTAGCTGATAGCAGCTTACTGGGTTATGTCTGGAAGACTTCTCACTCCTACACTATTATCCAAGATTCATAGCTTGTTTCTGTAGGTGTTCCTCTGCAGTCCAGGGTTAGCTAATGAATACCTTGATTACAGCATTCATGAGAGATGATTTACATTTTTTCATTAAAAATGTCACTGGAAGTCCAGTCTCCCCATGCTAAAATATTTGAAGCCGCTGCCAACATCATACATGGCTGATATTAATTAGAGTAGAGGATGACAGCACTTGGAAAATGACCTTTAACAAGTGCTTGTTCCTTAGTTAGACTAGGTCATTACTAGAGATTACCAAGCATTTTCAATAAAACTGGAATCTCTGACTCCTTTTCAGCTTTAAATTTGAACAATGAAAAGTAGTGGAGACTCTTCCTCTACCACTGCCACTAGCCTGTCCCACCACAACAGACAGCTGGTGCTCCGTGTGTATCATTTGCTCTGAGCAGCAGGAGAAGGAAAGTGGTGAGCTTCATTTTCTCCCTCACAAGCAGAGCCTTTCCTTTGCTGCACAGAATCAGGCTTGGGAAGATTGAAGAAAACCATACCCAGCACAATTCCTTTTGTCATCTACACACGGGTTGTGGAAAAGTGAAGAAAAGTGAGCTTGCAGTCTATGTTGTCACAGGTAGCAGCCATGTCCAAAATACAGGCAGAGAAAACTCTGAGGAGCTGCAATGCTGCACCTCGTCCTTGGGCAGTACCTTCCCTGCACCACAGCTTCACTCTGGGGCAGCGATACTGCAGCTGGCTGTGATCTGCCTTCCTTGACCCCATGGTTCATCCTAGTTTCCTCTAGGTGCTCTCCACCTTGCAAAACTGGAGTTTCAGAGTGTGCCACTGGAAAAAATCCATTTAGAGACATTCTTTGTGCTCATGCTTCAGCCACACCAGGTCTCATGGAGCTGAGGACAAAGCTGCAAGCATGGCACACACCATGCAGAAAAAAGGGCAGTGGGGGCAGTCACTCTGTTCCAGCAGTTCTGGACAAGATGGGGTGAGTGAAACAAAAATCTCCCACCCAGCCTCTCTGTTCAGAGAGTAGGGCTTCCCACCATGCTCCACAGCTAGTGGGCTCCATCAAATCCTGCAACTTGCTCCTTTCTGAGGGAGCCATTAAATGAAGGTTCTGGGCATAAACCGTGCTGAGAAATTATGCTGCAGTTTAAGAGAGTCGGAACAGAAGGCCTGCTTAGGAAGCAGTTTGAAATTATTGAGAGTAGCACTTCACATTTCCACAGCAGAAGCCTTTATAGGCTGGAAGTCTCAAACCTTGATCACTTCCAATTGAACCACTTATAAAAAATGTGCACTGCTGGAATATTTTAAATGACTGTGTGCAGTGTGTACTGACTGAACATTAGGGGCTTCAATTAAATAACAGTTCAGAACATAATGAACTGAAAAATTTCACACTCTCTAAAGTGAGATAAGTATGAAGTGAAGAAGAGAGAATTAAGAAATAGTACTCTGAAAGTGGCACCAGCTACTGCCTGATGAGATTCAGGCAGAAACACAACAGAACAGTTTGTGAATTAGGGTGTTATGTTTTGTTGTGTTTTTTGGGTTTTTTCCCCAGATCACCCGGAGAGCACAGGAAATGTTCAGGTCCTTTTTTTTAAACAAAGGGTGACAGTATTTGTGCTGAAATTGGGGATGCATATACCCTGTGAGCTTGGCTCAGTCATGTCTGAAGTTAGGCACTTTTGGATGCACAGTTGGTCAGCTGCTCCCTGCTGTGGGCTCAGTGGATAACTTGGAGCCTAAAACCAAGGTTATGGCCTGATATTTCGCTAACACCAAGTCCTCCTGCAGTTCTTGCATTTACTGATGAAATAATGTTCTCCTATGACTCATATGACCCCACACATACAGTACAACATCTGAAAATGCTTGTATGCAGCTATGGAGAATGACGCAGCAAACACTGTCCATGCTGTCCATTTCCTCTGAATGTCAATTAAAGGAGAAAAAGGAGGAGCAAAGGTAGAGATCCTGCACCACAGCATGAGGCATTTGCTCCAGAATACTGCAGCATGCTTTACAAAAGGGAAAACTGACACTCAGAGTGCCAACACACTGCATTTTGGTAACTGCTGACTTCAAACTAGGGCTATTCTCCCTTTGTTCCATGGCTGGCTTGTTTGCTTTGGAGGCAAATCCCTTTACAGACTTCCATGATCTCTAAAGCACTCTTATTTGGTTTGAAATGGAACAAAATGAGATCTCATTCCAGTAAGTACCGTATTTATCCCGTTACCAGAAAGGGCACGGGTGTCTTTAGAGATCTTGCAAATACGAAAGACGTTTAAAAAAAAAAAAACAAACGTAAAAAACAGGAAAATTGACACACTTCAGATTTTTAGGCTTATTAGGTTTAACATTTCTATGTTTGAGTTTTTAACTGACTCATTACTATTGTTCTGTCTGTATTATTTCATAGCAACCTTTCAAACATCTTGGCGGCACCTGCTCTAGGCACGTCCTCCTTCATTTTTTTAACCGTGAGATCCTATAGCCAAATTCCAGCTGACCAAAGCAGCTGTACTCTCTAGAGCACAAGAAGACTGAAGATGATGGACAGCCATATCAACTTCTACCAAGGCTGATATATCATTTACACACTGCATTTGACTTGAAACTAGACCGGAAAGGTCCAAAAGCTGAAAAGCAAGTGGATCTTATTTAGTGGCCACTCCAAGTTGTAGAGAGTTAACTCAGTTTGCCAGCAAGTGTTCATGGGGATATTAATAATCAGGTGGGAGTCAGGAACCTGCATTTATTCCAGTTTACCTGACATAAACCCGGCATATGAAAAAACTGAACAGACTACAAAACCCATTTATAAGCATATGTGGAAAGCTTAATGATTTAGGAGTTCTATAAAAATTGTAAGTATGCTCTGATCTTCAAAAAAAGGTTGTCAAATAAAATAAAATAGGAGGGAAACTTATGCACATTTCCTCAAGCTCCATATTGCCAAACTGATGAGTCTGTTATCAAAGACTCGGTCTGACTGGTCTTATGAGGAATGTAGGAAATCCAGCCCAGACCACTGAACTTTCATTCTGTCATGCATAGAAAAAGCATCAAAAGCAATGCAAAAACCTTGCTCCTTAGACAACCACGTAATTATTTGCCCATGGAATAAGTTTCTACCTTCCCCCCTCAATCTAAATCTGCTTGTAATCTTAGGACTGAGGGCTAATTGTCATCTTAATTTTGCCTATTTCCTTTAACAGAAATCTGAAACATCGAGACCAAAGCGTAGCTTTTTCAGCCTCCTCCTGAGTGGCAGGTTTCTTGTTTTGTTTGCCATAGCGTGAAGTGTCAGTGGTCAGCTGTGTTTTGTTGGGTCAGTCTGAGGCTCTCTGCCTTTCAGACTCCCTTTGGTTCTCCTATGTAAAGGAGGATGAGTGGGACTGCAGCTGGACCAAACCTCAACTTTCCAATTCAGCTTCAAGTTTGTTCTTCAATTTGCAGCAAAATGCATTCTTGGCCACTTGCACCAGAGGACAAAAAGCTACTAAGATATTGAGCTCTTCAAATCTTTGACTTCAAGATTTCAAAGAAAAGGGTTGAAGTCATAGAATCATACAAGCTTATATTCTTAAAAGGTCACTTCAAAGCTGAAGTGGAGGTTAAAATTTTAAGTTGCATTGATTTTTTCTGACTCTCATGACTGACCATGAACTGTGTTTAGGGCTGCCTCCACATGAATTTTCTGCCAGCAACATATGACTTAATGCAGCAGGTCTGTCCCTAAAGCAGGGCACTACCTGGCTGGTGATTTTAATGGGACTCAGCAATCTCTGAGCTTTCCATAATTTTGCTAGATTTGAAGATGACCAACAAATTCTTAACACTTGACACTTAAGTTACATACAAAATGCTTAAACAACATGTAGGGAAATGCAGAGATCATGTCACTGCCTAGGTCTTTTTTTTCTTCAACAAATCAGCCTTGAAACATCAAAATAGGATGTTTTGACAGATCAAATGTTTTCAGTTTTCTACATGAGGAAGATATGCTAAATCTCACCCTTTCCTGCAGATTTGTGCAGTTTAGACTAACATGCCCCTAAGAGAACATTTTTGTCAGTAAATCAACCAGCTATGCCTTTCCCTAAACACTTTTTCTTACTTCATATATCTGTATCACAACTACCCATTACCTTAAAGAGTTCTTAGAGGCTCTCTCATACAGAAGTTCCACCTTGATTTCATTGTCTGTATTTGACTCTTTATATCTTCTTGGAAATGGGATGTTTCTCAGTGTTTTCCAAGTTAACACTTTATTTTCATTTGCCACCACTGACCAAACTCAAGGAAGATGCCAGATCAGAACAGGTACAATTACACCTGTGGATCCTGGTCTGTCCTTGGGAGAGGCTTAGCACTGCTGTCACAGCAATACTTTCCTCCCTCAATCCATAGCTAGGGAGAAAATATCCCAATGCTTAATGATCTTCTATTCCTAAAGAGGAACTGCTTATTTTAGTAAACATTTGTTCTAAACAAGTACCAGGCACATCTCTTTTCCTCTTTCTAGAAACAATCTTGTAGTTTGTTCACAAAACTATTTCAGATGAACTTAAAAAATGTAACCATCTCTTGTGACCAGAACTACAGATTCGGGCTCTGCTACCCTATTGCAGCCCCTTCTTCATGTCAGAAAACATAATAATGCTGCTTCATCTCAGAAAAATACTGCAAAAATTCGGCTTTGTGAGTGCTGCAAGGCATTTAGAAACCATTGGGAGAAAACGTGCCATGAAAGTGAATGTCTTCACTGCGGGATGCAAATATATGTTAAGCAATAAAATTCTACTTCCTAAATAGGCTTGTCTTGCTTTGATATTCAAGGATATGAAAAAAAGACATACATACTTCTCATTTAATCCTGCCAAGATACAAAACTTGCCTATTTTTATACAGTTGCCCAATACGGATGACAAAAATAGCTTCCTTAATAAAGAGAAAGAAAATACTGGCTAATTTCTCCTGATGCAAAGGGATGAGGTCCACCTCAAGACTGTACATTATTTTAGGCTGAAATTCTACCTGTTGAACTTCATTTTGCTGAGGAAAAATGCTGCTGCTTCTTGAAACACAGCTTAAGATAACTGAATTGTTCTGTCAGAGGATATTACTACTCCCAAAAGTAAAATCCGAAGAAAAGATTAATATGCTTTACTGAGAGTAAGCTCGATATCTACGATTGTGCTGTGTATTTGCTTCTCGCAGCAGATGATATTTGATCACTTGAAATGATTACTTAGCTTTAGCTGAGAATGTTTTGAATCAAGTGGCTCTAAATCATCTGTCCCACAAGTATTGCTACCAGCTAGTGAGCGTTTAGACAGCATTAGCCCAGGTTAATAACTCCTCTCAAAGGGAGAAAGGGCAGGGAGTACCTCAGGAGCGTGTGTGCGTGCGTAAAAACCTCTGGGGACAAGGCAAGAGTTTTTAAGGCAGCAGCTAGACCTCTCCTGTGAAAAATAAGCCACATCATGCCAAACCATGTTGCATTTTAAACTCAAAAGCCACACTCTTTTTCCAGGGGGAAATAATTTCATCTAATCCTAAGCGATGATATTTGAATATGAATGTTGTGCAATTACATTGGTGCACATGGTAAGAGTGCTGAGCAGTCTGTACCCCTGTACTTGAAGTGAGCCCATTCAGCAGCACAGGGCTGAGGATTTGTGAAAATGATACCACCATTTCTTAGGTTTGGGTAGTAGTACTTGTACTACTTAATGAAAAAATTACACAGGAAACACTATTATTTTCATTCCCCACCTTCTTATCATTTGAAAGATGTGTGTCATTCCTGCATTGAAGTGTTCAGCACCGACTTATAAACTGCTGCTGTAATATTCCAGGAGGACTCACTGTCTTAGTCAATACCTAAAAACTTCAAAAATGAAATGTGAAAAATAGGTTTTCAAACATCACTCAGTGCTGACATAATACTAAAGGTACAATGATTTTATTAACAGAGCAAATGACTATTTCTGATTCATCTGCAGACATCTCTTCAATGGATGATACAATTTAAAATTAATAAATATGCTTTTTGTTAGATACTTTTCAGAAGACTCAAAAATGCTAACATAATTTTTAAGTGATAGCTTAAGAAACACAACATGCCAGTGTAGCCTTTAGGAATTGATGCCACTACACAGAACCAAGGGTTTATTTTTACCTAATCTTGTGGCTTGTTAAATCCAGGTATTATTAAGGAATGCAGTATAACTAGGTTTTGGTCATCTGAAAACACCACCACCATTTCCTTACTCACTTTGCTTGTTTATGCCTTTCAGCTCTGGTTTGATGCTGCTTTACAGCTGTGGGAAAAATCACATGTGTACGTGAAAAAATTAAAGGGACAAATTTGGATTTGCATAATTTAGAATCTTAGGTAGAGCAAGTAAAGAGGGACATAGGTAGAAATGAACAGCTCACTGTGATGTACACTTTTCTATTTCATTTACCTGTATTTTGATCTATGCTACTCCTTTTATTTCAAATCCATAGCAGTTCTGGTCCTTTTGTTACTAACCATTCAATAGTATCTTGACAGCAGAACTACATCTTCGTTCTCATTTAATAACTATTTATCATTCTGTATCTGCCCATTTTCAAGAAGGAATAAAGTTAAGTGTTCCAGAAATTGGAAAAAATTGAAACTTGACCTTTATTAAGTGGGTTAATTGTCACAATCTCAGCATGTATGAAATTAATGACCAAAAAGTGGAACTTCAGAGTTTCAGAAGACTAGGTTAATGTCCAAAAAAGCCTAAACTCTGACCTTCTTGACATATGCCAAAAGAAACAGCCACCCTAATAAATTACTACCTGTGTGCAATTATAATAAACCATTCCTAGCATCCAATCACTTGAATTAATTGCTGCAAGGCAGTGGGACTTACATATATTCAAGGCAATCTAAAAATTCCTTTGCAGTTGATAGGAGGCTGTTCGTGCATGCCTGTTTCAGCATGGAGATTCAGTTTTAAAGCACATTATTCATACCTTTGGACAACAAATCCGTATACAAGCCCACTTACTAGTGCTGAAATTAGGAGCCTTCTATGAGGTATTAACGTTACTGAAAGCGGTGAACCAGCGTGGAATAAAGCAAAGGGAATGGAATTTCCCTTAAACCCATATCATAAAGCAGTTGCTGGATGCAGGACACCTACACAGTTTCCAAATTTCAGCCTTACATAGGAGGAACAGATAACTTCTGTGAATACGACAACAAACCACAGCATATTTAAATCAAACAGCATTTGCAAAAAGAAAGCCAAAAGAAAGAAATAAAAACTCCATTTGCATGGGTCCAAGGCAGCAGTACAATGTGAAATGTACTGACTTCCACAGCACCATGTCAAACACAGATGAATTGGCCAAGAGTTGACCCACACTTCTCCATGGGCAGAAATGGGGAAACAGGAAGGGAACAGGTAGGTTGCCCCAGCTGAACATAAAGCAAGAGGGTACCTGGTCAGTAACAAGCGTAAGTGAAACAAGGCTGCAAGCTGGAATTAAGCTACTCTTGGTTTTTGCTATGCATGGGATGTTACAGGGAAACTTGCTTTTTGCCCCATTAATCCTATTTAAAGGACAAATGATTTGTGCATTCAGGGCAGGCAAGTTAGCCCATTATTTAAAAACAGTAAACTTAAATAAAATACCACTCTTTAAGTTCAATTATCTAGTTCTGCTGGTGTTTGAATCTGTGCTTAAGTAATGGTGACTCAGTTGTGAAATCAACATTACTCACCTGCAAGATTCTATTCCCTACACTCATGCGGATTTTAAGCACCTTTCTGAAGAAGCAAAGTCAGTCTCAAACGGCTACAGATCTGTTTCACTCCAATTCACATCAAAGTGCTCAAAGGCACAAGATATGGTGGTCAGCATCAGCTATTTTGCCATGTCTGAACTGGATTTAATTGGAAAATGATTGTCTGGTTTCTCCAGGTTGGGAAGACCGAAGACTCAGGTTCAGAAGCTTCTTCTGTGCTTGATCAACTTTAAATAATAAAATAGTCCTATACACAAAAAGTCATGTGGATGCAGGTCCCTAATTCTAGACACATTGTTTCAGGCGACCAACCTGAATACAACACTATCTTCTATGTCCATACTGCTCTCCGTGGCTTTGTCCAGTCCTTCCACGGTGGATTTGTAAAGCCTTTCCTTAACCCTTAGTACTGAGCCGTCGTCCTGCAATGGCAGAGGAGCAGTTAATGGACAACAGTAACTCCAACCCAGAATCCCTGAGGTTACCCCAGCTCTGCACTGACAACAAGGCAGCAGCCACTTACAACTGCTCTTCACTGCCAGTTCAACACATCACAACAGTTTGGGACCATATGTGTTCACCTGTTCCTAGGGATAGCAAAGCCCTTGCCTAATTGTGAAATTTCACAGTAATTACGGAACTAATTGGGGATGATTTTAAACACTCACTGAAATAATTCCTGAACTTCCTATTCTTCAGAACATCAACCCCTGCCTCCCAGACAAACTAGCTGTTGTTCACTTGTCCAGCTCCTGTTTTCCACTTAGGAAAGGACATCTCCTCAGTTTCCTCCCCTATCTAGCTTAATCTTCCATTATTAAAAATGGCACCAGGTCAAGAAACCAGGACCATTGCTGGTTTGTTTTTTTTTTTTCTTAATTATGGACTGAGGTTTTTTGGGGTTTTTTTAAATTTTAACTGAAAAATCCTCCACATGGTTTCCAAACTTGTGGCATTTGTTAGGAAATAGATGTAGAACCCGTGAAATGCTAAGAAAGCTCTTCTAACTGTGAGTCACCAATTTATGTGCTGTACTTTGCACAGCATGCACTGCATGCAAAGAAGGAAACACGATAGAAACTATTAAATATAGATGGTAATTACGTGAAAATCATGTGGTCATATCTGACTTCAACAAGGATCAGTTGAAAATCTTCTAGAGGAAAAGAGATGGGTATTGCTTCATCAGATAAATTTGGTAGGGCAATGTTTTTACTGAAAACTCCTGATTGGAACAGAGTATAAGAAATACCTGGACTGACTCTCAGTCCATAAAATCAGGAAACAAGAGTGGATTTTGGGAGCACCTTTCTTTTGTCTGATTGAAATACTTCAAAGGATGTTTCATAATTACTTCACATGCCTTTCTATAAAATGAGGGAGAGAGAAGGGGCAGTAGTAGATACTACACACTGTTTTTAAACATGTGAGCTATAGGAGATTTTGTAACCTATATCTTCCAGAATACATTTGAATCATGCGAGTTTCATGACTCCATGATGATCATCCCTCTCTAAAGGCAAATCATCCTCAAGAAGGCAGCTACTGTTGAGTTGCACAGATTTTCTGTACATACCACCTTATAATGATGTCTGAGGCAAAGAATAATTATTCTAGCCAAGAACAAAAACCATCTCACCTCCCCAGCCAGAAGGCTCTCATTTCTCCTTCACTCATGACAGCACTTAAGCTACAGTTGCATTTACACTTTAAAAACATTTTTCAGGCTGGCGGTTGTTGCTCAATTTTGTATATTTGACTTTATCAAGAGGGAAATATGGACATCACCTCGTGGCACAGACCCAAACTAGTTACAGGTTGTTAGGGAAATGATTCATCAGTAGGTAGGTTCATGTAAAATTCAAAAGGCTTTTTTTTCCCTGTTTTGCTTTTGGAGAACAGTCCGAGAAATGCAAGTGATGTCTTTCTTACAGGAATACTTTAGATAGCTAAACAGAAGCAAGATTTGGCATTTAGCCTGGGATTAGTGTGAACAGCCTCTTAACCAAACATTATGAAGAAAGTTAACTTTAAAATGCTTTGAAAGGTCTGTTTTCATGACAGATGGTAATAAGGGCTCATCAGTGCCAATTTTTTTTGTTTCTACCTCAGTTTTCAAAAGCTTAAGTTTTAGGTTAGTGCTTCTGAAGGAACCATTACATGCATAGAGGAAAAATGCAAATTACAAAATTAGATTACTCACTATTTTTATTGTGTGTAACATATTTTTCTAAATAACACTAACAGATGAAGAGTAAGAATTTGACCATGCACTCAGTAGAACACTTTCCCTTTCTTTTACTAGAATCCCTTTTTTCCCCCCAGCTATTTGTCCTTTAATCGTTATCTGTACACCTGGACAGATATTCCTCTCCCCACAGACCCCAAAAAATACAGCAGTCAGCAGCAGGTAGAGGTTTTGTTTGTATAATACACTCACTAGTGAAGACATGGTAGAACTATATTTTATTCAAGAAAACCTACACATTCTGTCCTGTGGTGAGCACAGGCTTTGCTAAGCCATAGATATTAGCAAATACTGGAACAAAATACAGTGTATCAGATTGAATCAAAGCATTTAAATTCTGAATTACAGTTATAATTTTCAGGGAAGGCTAGTTTCAGAATTGCATCATAGTATCTAGTACAATGTTGTGCAATGTAAGTGGCAGAAACAGAAATGGAGTATTGGTCCTAATGAAAACCAAAATGTAATGACTCTTGTATGACATTTAAATTGTCAAGACAACAATTCATAACATTCTACCAAAGGCAGCATATAGTTACAAAAATACTGGTCCAGCATCTTGTTAGTGATGAAGCAATATCCAAGGTGCAATGGCAACCTGCCATTCTTAGTGAAATATTTTTTAAAAAACTATTTTTTTCTATTTTCCCAGCACTGATACTAGCTGAACACCAGAACTTCTATGACAACCTGAAAGTCACTACTTAAATGCGTATTGCACCAAAGATTGATGCAAAACCACATTTTCCAGGTTGCAGTACAAAAGAAGCAAAGTCTAATAAAACTATGAATGTGCCAAAAGACGTTTTACTGCAACTGATCTTAGATGAGCAGTTTGCAACCTCTATTGAGCTTTAAACAACTGTCCAAGGTTTCCATTCTATCCATTATCATGAACTTAAGGATATAAAAGTAAAAGACAAAGTCCTTAATATCGAGAACAAAATTAAATCACTTTATACTCCTCTCAATTGATCCACAAAACAAAAATATTCTGCCCTTCTCTCCTCCTAATACCCTGGTAATTTCAAAGTCAAGCCATGGAATTACCCTTGTTCTGATATTGCACAGTGCTAGGATTGTATTGTTTCCACCTAGAAGTTCAAACACGTACTATGAGGGTGACCAAAACTGCTGATGACAGTAGACCTGCTTAACTTGTGGAGGTTTCCCAAGAAATGTGCATCAGATGAAGACACAATCTAAGTGGCAAAAACCACTGCAGACTTGGCTGTGGTTTGGACTTGGGCCAAAAATACATAAATCTGCTTGCCATTTCCTTTGAGGAAGCAGGATCAATTAATATCTTAACCAAAAGACAAAGTCGAGTAAGATCAGGTAACCATGTGACATTCAATATTACATTCAACAACACAGAAATGAAGGAGTAGCAGACAGGAATATTAATAATATTTTCCTTTTAATAATGGTTTAGTCAAAAGTGTAGCTTTGAAAATCTCTAGCTAGTTGTGAAAACCTGAAGAAGCTGGGAAGCGACCTCACTTTGATCAGTTTAAAGCTGTGGCTTGGCCTATCTGCTTTCCAAATCTCCAGTAGCTCTGCCAACCTTGTAAATAAAAACTACTGCCTGGAAATAAAAAGTAGTCAGCCTTTAAAGTTTGTGAACGTTGTATTGTAGCAGCCTAACTCTGACTAAAGAAGAAAGATATTTTATACAGTAAACAAAAGACAAAGTAAACTGAAATCTTCAGAGATCACTTTAAGTGTATACAATTTGGATTCTCATCGACATTTAAAACTACCAATCATAAGGTTGCCACCTTACCTTTTTCTGGACTGGCACACCTGATTTTAAACAGGTTTTCTTCCAGTCTCCCAAGTTTCTGATCTTCTCATTCAGTTTTCTGCTGTACTGCTCCCCTACCTTCATGCTGAATACCGAGTCAGTCCTGCCTTCTGCTTTTCTTGGCAGGAGGCAGAGCAAGCTTTTAATTTCGGTAGTCAGAGTGACAGAACAACAAACGCACAGCAGATAGAAGAGCTTAATTCTTCCCCAGGAAGAAAATACATTTGGTTCAACAAAGGGCTGCAAAATCTTCCAAAGGCACCTCTTTCCCCAGTTTTTGCCTGAAAGCAAGATGGCAATCTTAATTGAAAAGGGATGCTAAATCTTTTAAATAACTTAAAAATTCATTTTTATATAAAGCAGCAAAACCATTTTTCTCTGCAGAAAGAGAAATGTTAACAAAGAAACACACCAACATAAATGCACTGTTCATAAACTTCAGCTAGTTTAATTTCACAAGAAAGTAAAATTTTAGGACTATTCTTTAACCTCATCAGTACTTTCTGAAGAAGATTCTTTGGCATCTTCAGTCCCTCTGTCGTTTTTCTCTTTACTAAGATTTTCACTTTCTGATTTGGTCCCATTAAATAAAGAGTTTTCACCATTTACAAACCCATTCTCTGTGACTTCAGCATCAATGGCTTCATCAATCTTTAAGTCCCCTTGCTCTTCCACATCTTCTAGGTTTCTCAAGACAATAGGGAGTCTAGAGTCTGCCACAGTGTTCTCCAACAAGGCAATATGGCCCTCGTCATACTTCGGAAGCGGAGCTCCATCTGCCATTTGTTTGGTATAATACTCTCTGCTGGCAGCCGCGCTCTTCACTGCCTTCTCTAGGATCTCTTTCTCACCTAAGCGCAATTTGATGGCCATTATCGCATGTGGAGTGAGGTCATGAGTCTCCAGGAAGGACTTATCGACCTGTTAGGAAAGGAAAAGCAAGTCTGTCAGTAACACCCAACACAATGAAACAGCCCCTCATCTCTTATCTCTTTCTGTGAGCAGGAAGAGACACCATGCTCTCCAGGTGGAGCCAAACGGACATGAGGGGGTCTGCAAGGAGTCCCAGAGAAATTTGTCAAGAAATCATAAAAAGCCCAACATTTCTGCACATAAATCAGTCTGCATGACAAGCAAAGTCAGGTTACTTCACAAATATATTATGCAACATGTAGGTTCACTTATACATTTGCAATAGGAGCACATTTCTTTGCAATCTGGAGAATGCAACTAATGACAACAAGTTGAAACTGATTCCCCATCTTATTTGCAGAGAAAAAAGCAGGTAGTGTCTACTTGGAGAATCAAAGGAAAAATACATTAACAAAATTACATTAACAAAATTTTCTTTTTTGGAGTCTTATTTGATTTTCCCTAGATAATGCAAAACTGTTTCTGCACTTAAAAAGTACAGAATGAATTATGTACTAACATTCAGATTGAAGTTTACAAAGACAAGATGGAGGACCAAATATCTTTTCCTACAATCACAACACACAGAAGAATTCAGACATTTAAATTACACATAATGATAATTTTACCTCCACAGTTGTTTTATAGGTTTTCAAAAGAAGGGATGCTCTGGCCTCTAGGAATGTCCAAAGTTTAACTTCATTGTCCCAGCTAACAGGAAAGTCAGAGTTCCCCAGAGTGAAGATTTTGTCAATTGCATGCTCACCTATCAAGTGCTCCTTCAGCTCTTCTGCAATAAGTATAAAACCAATCTGTTAAAAAACAATCTCATCATTCACTTTGTCAGTTGACAAATTGCAGAAAGATTTATTTTCAATCGTATATCTTTGAGCAGCTAACAAAAAATAATCCTCTCCTCAAATAAGAATTATCAGATATGCTGCTTATTTCTAGGATTTGCCTCAAAGAGACAACTGGAAGTCTTGAGGTCAGCAGAAAATGGGCCTTCTCTCCACCTGGAAATAAAGACACTTTAGATATCACAGCCTCTCATACACAGCATAAATCTGTGACAGTGAAACAGAATGTTTTGTAAAATCATTCATAAATGAAAGGGAGTAAATTTGTAAAGAGTTCAATGAGCTTTTTGAGAATAAAAGGAACAGGCCAGAGAGTGTGCAAATAGCAATGGAATTCTTTTTCCTATTGTTTTGGTAATCTTTTTCAGTAGCAGAAACTTCCTACAGGTGGTCAGAAAAGACATCCATCAAAACTCAGAGCAGAAAACATTTAATCAGCTCCTCGACATAAGACAAATTTCTTTAAACTTTTAATTAATAAATTTGACTACTGCAAAGCAGTTATCACGATCTATCGCTAAGAGTTCGCATATAGTTTCTCAATAAACAGTTTTCTTAAACATTATTTAAGACATATAAATAAATTAAGCACAATCATATACCAGAGAAATGCAACTAAAATGTTCACTAGCTATATTTTCTTCTCCAAGCCAAAATTCACTCCCTCATCAGCATCCCAAAATTTTCTTCCCTTGAATTTACTTCCCAGAAGTATCAGGCAATTGGAATAGATGGCTGTTGTAGGTCCCTTCCAATTGAATTATTCTGGTATATTCTAATTTCTTAGTAAGTTCTAAAAGATGGATGACAGGAGGAAGTGAAGGCATGACACTAAGTTACATTGTTTTTATTAAAGAAAGCACATAGACCACATTCGAAAACTCAACCACTTCAGTATTCCTGCTGGCACAAAAAATCCACGTCATCTGCACAGTATTCCTAACTGCAATGGAGTTCTCTCACTGTCATGACAAACTGTCACATCCATAACCTTCAAAACTGCATCTAACCAGCAAGGAGCTATGAACATTTAATGAGAAGTTTCACTGCACAAATATGGTGAATATTTATTGAATGTACACATATTTTGTCCCACAAAAAATAGTAACAGAAGAGAAACACTAGAAAGACAGTGCAAATACAGAAATTTGTGTTAGATGACCAATTACCAAAATATTGAATATTTAGATTACAAATTACCATAATATTGAAAATACTCAACTTTGAAATGCCTCTTCCATATTTACTCTATCGTACAGAATATTCCAATTTCATACTTAAATGATTCCAGTGGTGATGGCTAAAATGCTGTGATTTTAAGCATGTTAACCCCTAGGTCTTGCCTAATCTTGTTCTGCAAACTATTTTGAAACCTAAGAACTAGAGATCAAACTCCATAGCTCGCTCATTCGCAAGAGTCTGGGAAATTAAAAGAAATAAAAAATTGTATCATCTCATGCTTTCAGAGTTACTGAAATATTCCCTCAGATAACATGGCCAAAGACTGGGGTTCTCAGTAGCTTATAGATTCCTTTTTAACTTAAACTCCTCAACTTTTCTGATCTTCTATCCTAATGTTTTATATAAATGTCTATCACATTCCTACATGAACAAAAAGAAAAAAACCAAAAACCAATGAAAAATCTCCCCAACAAGACAAACATAAATTAGGTTATCTTCATAAAATATCCTACCTTCACTCATACAAAACACTCGAAGGAAAGCCAAGAGCTGGGCAGAGATTGCAGGCTCAGTGGAGTGCAAGGCAAAAACACTTGAACTAATAAAAGAAACAATCAAACAACAACAGTAAATGAAAGTTCAATTGTCATATCTTCGAACTTATTTCAACATAAAAGACCATAAAGTATACAACAAATGTACTGCTACAAAAGTAACTTTAAAAAACTTAGGTAATATTAGCTGAAACTGAAAAGCTTCTCTAACCTGTATCTGAAAAGAATGATTATCTCTACAGTTTTACATATAAAATTATTTTACACAGCTTCCATAATAAATTCATGAAAATGCAATGTTTCATGTCTGCTGCTCCTAATAGTACACTCTGGACTGAAAAGACTAAAGGAAAATGCTGTGATTCACATACTGAGCATTGTAGTATGTCTGCAAGGGATAGGAAAGAAAGAAAAAGCACAGATTGCTTCAAATTAATCCTTGCTCTGTTTTTGTTCAAATGGTTATTAAAGCAAAGGCTTTTTTCCTTATATATGGTTCAAATTAGATGATAATATAGCTCAGAGAACTTCTGTAAATATTATTACAATAACTTTAATTTGCTATGCAAACAGGAGAAATATTACACCTAGAAAACTATCACAGAAGAGCTTCATATATGCCCTACTGGACACTATATCCTTTGGAAATGTTTTAAAAAACCCATGGCATTGTGTTTTACTTACGTTGGGATACCAGCACGAGCTAAGACCTCTGCCTTCATAGCATACAGCCTGTCACTTTTACTCACGCCAAGCTTTATTTTCACTCTGTCATGTGAATTATTATCAAAGAAAAAACCACTGTGGATCACAAATTCAGCGTTTGACCGAGTGCCATAAAAAATGTAAATCTAGAAGGATGAAAAGAGAAGTGAAGGGACAGGAAAAAAGCTTAAGATCAGCTCACAAAACTGACATAATTTGAAAGTTATTTTCCAAAAGAGTTACTATTCTGAGTACAAGGTATATTTGGTTATATGAAGAAACATGTTTTGTTTTCTGGTATTGACTCAAATGCTGTATATAATGTGGCAATTACACTTTAGAGGTAGATGTAAACAAATCCATGTAACAGAGACTTTGAAAGGCAAGAAGAAATTCTTATTCTGTACTTTAAAATAAAAATGTTTTGGTTTCTCACACTGTCATAAAGTACCAGCATATGGAAATAAGCTTTCAAAGGCTTTTTAAAGGGTAAAAAAATTAGAGACAAGGAGGGCCCATTGAAAGAAATGGTGTTTCTGCAGTCATCTTCCCCAACCAAATGTCCACTCAAAACTATACTGCTGATAGATCAACTTAGCTTTCATTTTAATGTCACCTTAAGATATGGATACACCACAGTACATCATACAAAGGGATCTGAGCTGTGTTCAGCCAGTATTTATTTTTGTTTTACTCTGAACTCTTTTATATAAAGCATATAGTTACTTTAATTCACATTTAAAAAGAAGTTCCTAAATATAACCTGCAGAATGTATTTAACTCAGGGCTAGGCAGTATGAAATTCATGGAACGAGAGGTCAGAGTAGCAATTGTATTCTCCCACATCAAGAGGATATTTTCCCATTTGTGTTTGATAACAGAATTGTCAATCAGAAAAAAAAGTTCCAGCAGTTACAAAATTCCCTTCAGAACCTCAGGGTACAGCAGTGCTCTGGATGCCTGCAAGCTTCCATTCCTCTCTAGCTGACAGAGAAAGACACAGTGCTCTCTAAAGGGCTCAGCAACAGCAGTGATGCCATTTACTTTCTCTGTTTTCAATTCTATATTAGATCTATTTATCCTAAGCACTAAATGCTTAAGTATGATATTGAATTATAGTAAAATTATACTGTAACACACTCATAGGATGAACATGTGACCTGCCTAGGTATATTAAGGCAGTGAGTAAGGAGAAAGTTGCTCACCTTCTCAAGTTTTAAAACTACTGTGATACATCTCATATTAAACTAAAAGTCACATATCATGTATAGATTACACAATACGCTCTTACACCCCAAGACCGTTTTATAAAAAATCCAATTAAACAGAATGAGAACTCGTTTATTTCAGGCCAGTGTTTGACAGACTCTGTGGACTTCTGCTGCCTCACATTTTTTAGTAGCAAAAGCATGGATCATACACTCTTCCTGCTGAAACTCTAAGAAATAACATCTGCATGGTATATTAAAGGACTGAAGCATTATATAATTACAGTGCTTTAAAGATGTCACTAACAGTTAAAGTTTGCACAGAAATTAAAAAAAAAAACCTGATAAATAGCAGACAAAGTGAAACTACTAAAATAAAATTGAAATATAGTAACACTCTATAATTGAAATGGAGAGTGCAGCCAGAACAGCTATATGACACATCCATTGCCAGCTGTGGAAAATTATAAATTGGATCACTTCTGGAAAAACTGTGGACCCCTTTTAACTCATCACACCACAACTGGAAAAAACAGAAAATATTTGACTACCATAACAAATTCTGAGAGCAAAAATATACAATCACTGTAAAGCCCAGCATAGCAATGAGGATAAATACACTTCTGGAAAGATGTATTCAAAAAAGAAAAAATTCCAGACACTTCTTTGTTAAAAAAAGATAATGATACATAAGAAAAATGAAAATCAAAATATTATAAATTGTAAGACTGGCAAAATAATACAGTAAAAGTAATAACTCAGAGGCTGAGTTACAAAACATTTCAGGATGTTTCACAGACAAAGGCTTTGTCTGGCCATGCTGACTGTACTTGCACAGGCAGTAGTCAGAAAAGGAGTGCTGCCCCACTTGAGAGTTTAGGCTGGCTGCTGACACAGCACAGGGGATTCCTACACTCCTGGAACCACTGTCTGCAATGCATCACTAGTTTGGACACTCAGTTTTGGTTTTGAGCAGTTCTGATCAAACTACTGGATTCCGAACTGTTCCGTGCATCTTTGCAAGACTGTCCCGCACTCTCAGATGAAGAGGTAAATGCATAAATGCCTGTGTGAAAGTGACACAGCACGTTTTTAGGTCCTTTCTTGTTTCCACTAAGCATTGCAATGACAACAGCACAGGTTAAAACGACTGGCAACTGTGCTGCATTTCACCTCTTTTAAATGAATGAAGACTAACAAGAAACATAAGCCAACAAACACCACTGTTAAAAAAGACTCTATAATCCACTACTGCAGACAGCTCTAAAAAATATTTATCTTTGGCCCTTTGGATATGGCCTTTTACTAAGCTCTTCCAGAATACCAGACTTTGGTGGTTGTGTATATACACTCACCAGTGATCAAATATTTCAACTAGTTCTATAAAATATGAGGAATAAAACTCTTCTACAGTTGGGGTCTACCAAGTGATAGAAAATATTCTGAAAAATGTACATGTATTTAGTTTGGTAGCATTTTCACTCAAAATTAGCTCAGCATAATAAAATTCAAATGTAGCAGGGTTTAATCCCCACCACTACGTTATTAAACTTTTCTAGGGAGTCACCAGGTGTCCACAGAACTTAACAAAACAATAATAATCTAGATAACTCTTCACACTACCTGTTCTCCAGCCTTGAAATCTTGAAGCGCTACACATTCACACCGGTCATCTTCCAAATTGTAGCCTGTAGTGATCTATCCAGGAAAAGAGTGACAAAAGCACTTTTAACATTTTATATTTCTCTCTCTCACCACTGGCAAATTTTCCTATTGGAAATAAATATTAACAATAGGAATCGCATACATTTCTTTCTCAGCACAATAGAATACAGCTGATAGTGATTGCTTTACGATTCCTGAGCAATCTCTTTTCTAAAAAACCTCTGCATTAAAGAAATCTCATGGAGGAAATAACCTACCTGAAGTGAATAGAAGGCTCTGAGGAAAGTACCCTCCACAGAGCACAGACAAAGTACCATGCTAAAGCCGGCAGCTTGTTATAAAGTTCTGGAGCTTTCAGTCACTCCCATGAGGCCCAAGGGAGTAAGGCACTGACAGCTCTATATGCTGTGCTTTATCCTTCAACTGCCAACACATTTTTGATCTCTCAATGAAAAAGGATTAGCTAACTGTGGATCTTTAGGGGATACAATCTTCAGAGAATTATAATTTACTTGAAAATAATCCCTTTATCTAAAAGTTAAGTAATACTCTAAAAATGCTAAAAGGATTTTTGTGATGGTAGCTGGCAATGGAAGAGGATAAACTCTATTGACAAACCTGTACTTCCCCAAAAACAATTACTAAACTGTAAAGGGGTCACACTAACAAGTAAAGCTATCCTAAAAATGCAGTATTTTTATAAAGTGACAAAGAGCATGTTCCTGAATAGTATTACCAGAGATGCAACCATAGGATGGAACACAAGCTGCTGAAAAATCAGAAAGCAACTTTTATGGTAGGTAGTCTGAGTTCAGTACTGACAGAGGTAACTTATGAAAAAATATACTCTGGGCCTGGGGAAAAACCTAGAAGAAGCCAAAGATTCTCTCTCAGCCTTTGAAAACAAAAACACACTTTTTTGTAAGCTGACTGACATGGGTTGCGGTACACCCTGACTCCCATCTCGGATGCAGCTTGTCCAAAGACAGAACTCCTCAGACTATTTCAAAAGCTTGGTTGCTGGCTTACACATTAATAGTTTTGCACTGCTTGCATCATTAAATGCACAATAGTCTGCCAAAACAGTGCTTTCAAATGGAGCAAATCCAAAATGTCAGCCCCAAGCACGGGCAGCCTGGCCCTGCAGATATTTGCAGAAACCTCCCTGTGCAGATGACACCACTGCAGGTCTATTTAATGGGTTTGTGGCACGTGGAGATCAGTAAAGAACACGAGACCCATGCAATACAGCCTACTGAGAAACTGAGAAAAACAGGCTGCAGTACTTGAACACAGAAATTCCTGTGCATTCTCTAATTTGGACCGCACAATTTTAATTAAAATCTTTGGTTTAGAAAGTTATCCTACCCTGAATTGCAGGTTACAAATGCTAGAGGATGACAAATCTACCATCCTAGTTCAAATACAGCCATCTTCTGAAAAACTGTACTTTTCATCCAAAAAAAGGAACTCTTGACCCATCCTGAAATTTTCTTAGTGTGTAAACTCAATGAAATAGTTCTGAATGTGAAAAGTCCACTCCAATCCCTTGAAATGTTGGTGGAACAGGAGGCTTTCACAGACTGGGGAAATTCTAGTATTTTAAGAGGAGGATTCTGCCAGTTTAAGCATGCCTCACTAGAGTACTGATATTCCTTTTAAATTTTTATTTTTGCTCTAAAAAACAAAACAAAACAAAAAAAACCCCAAAACCAAAACAACATACAAAACATAGCAGCACTTCCGAAAGACTTTTCTATACAGCATAATGGAGTGCTAGACTCCTATTTCCTCTTTCTTTTAATAGCAGTCACGTAAGAGAATTAACAGGGTGTTTACTTCTCTTCCCACATGATAGCTGACAAATTGCATCCCTTCAGTTTTATTTCTGAAGCAGACTGATACATGAATTTCAAGTTGTGTATAAAGCATGCAATAGTCTGCTTGGTCAGTGATTAAGGATGGACCCAGCCCAATAGGCAGAATGTAGCTTATTCAAAGCTCTGTCAGAACTGGTAATCAACCTCTGACTGTCAAAATACAATCCCACTAAAGAATAACAATGAGAAATGCATGAAGACAACCATTTTGAAATAGTTCTTAGAGGCAGGTTGATCTAATTAATAGTGTCAGAAGCAAGAAAAAGCTGGATGGACCTAGCTCCAGTTAAAATCCAAAGAGCATTTTATTATCTAGCTCATGGACAGGGGCCCCGTGGAATAAAGCAAGAACAGGGATATATATGGTAGCTGATGGACTTGAGAAGTATTTCAGCACTACATTTGGAATAAAGCAGACAAGGGTGCATTCAATGCCGTCTTTTGTTTTTTACTTTCCGGCAATGAATAACAATTCCCTTCATGTATTTTAAAGGGATTGTGCTATGATTAGAGCAGAGTCCACCCTCATCTCACTCTACAATAATATAAACTACAATACAGTTATCTTAGCAGTCACACCTGCCCCCCCATTTCTAATAGTACAAGGCTACTAGCACACAACAGAAGTAGCTTTGGTAGCTTTTCTTAGCCCATTACCAATATTACAGTTTTCTATCCTTCCTGAATTTATACCCATTTAAACTATTTTCTGTAGAAGTATGAAATAAATGACTGAAATCTTTACATATATACAAAATATTTAAGTTCAGCACAACCCCCTTTGCCCTTTAGGATATACTTCAGCATAAAAAAATGTTTCCAATCCTGATATACTACTGCATTAGGAGGTTTGGCTCCAGAGGCTGGCTCCATATCAAACCCATTGTTAAACAGCATAATAAAAATAAAAATTACTTTATCAATTTAAATAGAAGTTTGAATGAGTAAAACAACATAAATAGCTGCTCTTTTAATATACGCTACTTAAATTTTCCCTCACAGAACCTTGATTCTCTTCCTCTTTACTCTAATCCCAACTTTGAAGGCATTCATTAAGAGTTGTCTAATGAATACAGACAAGTCTCTGCAAAAGCATGTGAAAGAGATGCCCAGCAGGAAAAGGGTACAGGAAGTACTGATGCTTGCAGCTACAACTTATATTACAAAAATACACATTTCTGAATTTTAAGCAATTTTCTTTATACTGAAGACTCTCATATGAACTTTATTGCTAAATCAAAGCTGTGAGATTGCATAACAAATAGGCAAAGGCAAGAATCACTGTTAAAGAACAACATGTAATCACCTTGCAATAAGGAAAATTAAATAAATAATAAACCCCAAACACTTGCAACTTCATAACCTAGCCTACGGTGCTGTAATTGATACAGTTATAGTAACACTAAATTAGCTAAATGTCAAGTGCAAAACAACTTGCTTTACAGTTTGTTCATTTAAAACAGACTTTTTTTATACCAACAGCACTAACACATACTGCTGTCCTAACACTCAGGTCAACCCTCCCACAAAAGAACCAGATCACTTGAATAGTATGGTCATATTCAGTGCTTACAATAAATAATATTATCTACTGGAAACACAAGTAGGGGGTATGACTTTTGAAGCGTACAGGAGCATGACTAAATAACATTGATAAACCAGCCTCTCCGGGTTTCCATTTCCTCACCTCAGCATTAACTAGTCTGTTAATGAAATCAGGAATCATCCCCTGAACTAGCGCACATAAGCCAAAATGTCAGCAGGCCTGACTTTCTATATACATATGTCACCTTTTAAATGTTTAATATGCCCTAAAGTAGTATTTTTGCATTTTGTTTCTTTGATGTAGTAACAGATGTACTGTTTTTGTTGAACTAGGCTTTGTTCTTGTTGTTGCTGTCTCTATAACAAGGCTCTTTGGGCATGGTTAGGAGAGCAGGCAGTATTTCTCAGTTGCAAATCTCTAACCACTTTCCCTAGTGGTAGCTACAAGAGGCAACCTCCATCACTGCCTGCTTTCTGTTCTCAGAACAAATCTGTCCAGTACTGTGCATCTTTTTCAGCCCACCAGAAACAAAGCTCCGTGTCAGGAGACTATTCAGACTTGCCTGGACAAAATGTTTCATGTAAATAAAAACTTTTAAAAGTACATTATATGTACATTAGACATAACTTTACACAAGTATCCAATCACTTGTAAAGTTTTCTCTAGATGAAGAAAGCTCTCTCTGAAAAGCTATCATAAGATGTTTGAGAAACTGACAAACCTTTCTTTCAGATGTTAGTTTTTTAGGGTCTCTTGGGAAGATAATATCCATGTGTTAAGAAGCATAACAGAAAATGCTACTAAACTGTTCTACAGCAGTCGAAAGGCTTAATACTTAAGCCCTAAAGTCTTTCAGCAACACTGAAGAAATCCTTACCAGTCCATTAGTATGATTACACATGTCCCATAAAGGTATTAGGGCCAGTGTAACTCTGGAACCATCTTCTGTTGGAATCTGGTTCTGCCGTGTCATAACAGAGGAAACTGCCCATCTGCAAAAGTTAAAAACACTAAATGGTCAATGTTCAAAGCATTAAAATACGATTGGCCATAGTCCCACCTGAAGCAATCATTTAGACTGGGAGTTTCCAAATTTAGTTTCCTTAAAGATCACATTGACTATGGGAACACTAGAAGGCAATATCACTTGCAGGAGAAGCAGCAGCTCCCAGGTTTCCAAGACAAGCATGCAGAACAAATCCCAAACCAGGACTACGATCCCTCTTCTCTTTGCAAGAGAATCTTCACACCTTCCATTGGCTCCATTCCTCAACCAGGATCCACTTCCTATGCCACCTTCTGCTTCCCCAGCCCTTCACTGCATAGGCACCTCACACTAAACATCCCAAACCCAGAGTCACCCGCTCCTGCAGGTTTTCCTGCTGGGCAGCAGGAGCTCTCATCTACATGCAAACTCTTGTACGAGCCACGATGTATCTTCCCCCTCACTCTCTAAAAGGTTATGGACTGCACAAACTGGAAACCAGCACAACCACCTGACACACGCATGATCTTTTGGTAAAGTGTTTCTCTTCAATTTGCAAGCTTTTGTCTTAGGTCACTATTGCTAAATTTTCTTAGTAGAATTCAGAGGGGAAAAAAAAGCCACAACATTCCAAACAGGTATCCAGGTAAAAACCATGAAGAGAGTATTACACAGTTCTTTAGCACATGGACGTCATTCAAAACCCTTCTAAGTCAGGTTAAGTAAAGGAAATGCAAGCTAACTTTTCAAACATAAAAATCTTTAGAAAAGTTTAAAATTTCAGTATTTTCTAGAATTTCATTTTTTAATTTTATACATGACAAAAATTAATGTTAAACACCAGTGGAAAAAAGAATCTCAGTTTCATTATGTTCTGCCCTTAATAAATATATGTGTTGTCGGGTTTTTTGAGGAAAAAAAAAAATGGCACCAGGAGAAGGTCAAAATAATTTTAATTCCCACAGACTCCACTACTAATATATACTTAATACACAGAATTAGACTTCCTGAAGGATTCCTTCAGAAGGACTAGGCTGCTAAGAAAGGCAGTGGCAAACGGAAATCTACCTAATTTCCAGAAAGAAAGTTAAATTGTTGATAATTCTGATTATACAAACACTGCTTGAAACATGGTAACAATATGCTTCTTTTGTATTGTTGTAATTTGTCTGTAAAATTTTAGACCACTTCACATGTAAGTTGGTGTGTTCCTCAGTGATCCTTTAAGTGAAGGTGGCATGGCTTTGGAAATCCCACTTCCACAGACTTACCCACAAGTACAACTAGGCGAAAAAAATCCCTCATGAATGCCTTTTATTCATGCTATTTTAAACATTTAACATAATTAAAGCCCTCATTATCTTAATTATTACTCTTTTTATCTTAATTCTGTCACCCCTTATACCACCTCCGAGTGACACTCATGCTTCATGTGTACAACTTCGTTCTCCAGCTCTCCTGTTCAACAGCAGCAGCTCTAGATATTAACTTTTACTAGTAGGTGCTGGTAGAGCCTTTTATGAAAAAAACCAAGAAATTAAAAATATTTCCCCAAACCCTAAAACTCCTGCCATGTCAACTGAATTATTTTCTTAAGAAACAAGGAATTACCCTAGTAATCTGACCATGTGTGCCAATTGGCTAAACTAACTGCTTATAATGAATGACTATTCCTTTGTAACAATTAAAATCTGCACATTTATTTCACTTTCTTCTTCATTAAGAAGGTGTATTAGTATCAAATCCTACAATTAACATTTCAGTAACAATAGGGCTTTTGCATCAATGAAGAATTCCAGGGCCCCATAGTTTACCATAGTAAAAACAGTCAAGAAACAAAGAAAAAAAAAAAATTAAAAGACAGACCAACCTGTAGTCGTCATAAGTGAAAGAATCCTTTAAGGGCAGTTTGCTGGCATTAGGATGGGTCTGCAAAACGTAAGTTGCATAAAAAGGTGAAAAGAGGAAGAAAAGAGAAATCAGAAATCAGTCAGCAGAATTTCATTATTTAGCTGCCTAACAGATCCTAACAAGAGCCAAATGAAGCAGGAGGCGTCCAGCCGCGCTACAGAGGGATCATCATGCTATTATGCTCTCATACATCACTGTCAACTTAATTTGTTGTGCCCAGCAGCCGCCATAAATCTGTTTCTTCATATTTCAAGACTGGAACCCACAGACATTGTACAAAAATAAAAAAAATTTAAGGTGGACTGAATATGGGAAGGTAAAACACAATCCAGCCCTCGATGCACAGTGGGGGAAAGAAATCAGACAATAAGTGTACATTAGCTTTCACCAACTTCCACATTTTCCTCTCCTCTGGGATATCAGTGAGGTATTTCACAAATGCAAGAAATATTATACAAGATTTTCAATTCTTCCTTGATACCTGTAACACTGTTATTCAGTAAAAGTTGCACTACACCTCTGAAACAAAAACAGATTTAAATATTTAAATAGCTTTGGTGACAAACACTGATTAGACGGTATCTACATTAACCCCTCTACAAATGCTCCTATCCGAAAGTGGAGCCGTATCATTTGTGAATGCATACTGCAGTTCTCATTAACAAGCAAACATTTAATTTCTAAAGGCTTTAAGAAGCTCTGATACCAGTTATTTTTCTGACTAATTAACTTATTTAAAGTCTCAAAAATACAGGTAGCTTTAAGCCCACATTCACACATTTTCTTTAGAACTTTGTTCCAATTCACAAATGGAAAGCCATAGTAGCATAAATTTTAATCTTCAGGTTCAATTAGGTCTCTGAGACGAATTGAAGCAAATGATCAAACGGTTATTTCAGAAGATACAAATGATTTTTCACATAGCTCTATCTTTGCAACGCTTTTAAAGCACGAAGCTCCATGTAGTAGGCAGTTTTTTACTCTTGATGCATTAGCATCACAAGTGTGTGGTAATTTATCATTTCTCACTGTAATGTACTTGCTGGCACTGTGTGCAGGACAGTAGGGGATGAGGTAAAAGTGGCTCAAACCGTAAATCAATTAGAAAACAAAAGCTTGTGCTCAGCGCGCAATTTTAGGCAAATTATATATTACAAAAGACTGCCAATTGGGTGTGAGGTCCCAGGTGGCTGCTCTCCCTCAGCCCCTCCGGTTAACCCTTCCGATGGGCTTTCTCCGGAACACGACCGAAGTTAACAATTCCAGGGGCTCCCGTCCATCTCCTCACTTTTAATTTATTTTTTTTCTTTCTCCAGCACTCTACATTTCCGTATGATTTTCACTCACATCGATGACACGGTCATTGTATAACAAATCCTTTCGAATTTAACTGTAGCAACACTTTGTACAGCTGTTTCTTCTCACAAAAACATTCAGCACAAACCCGGGACTGACACCCAAACCAAGACACTTCAGGAGGCACCTTCGCTGCAGAACAGTCCAGACCCGAGTCCAGAAATGAACGCAGAAACTCAGCTTTCAGCTGGAAATAATTATTACAAAAAATCCCCTCCCTATAGTTTTCATTTATGACAATCTAATTTCCACTCTTACTGATGGTGTTATTAATCTACTTTGCAGCAGCTTGATAAATTAAGCGGGGAAAGACAACACCAACACTGCGAGCATCAGCCCCTCAGCTTCACTTTACAGCACGACCGCGTTTCCCCCCGGCCCGCGGCGATCGGTGTGAGGAGCCGGGTCTCATTGTGCGCCTCACACGTCGGTTTAGAGCCGACACTCCGCACTCAGCCCGCGGAGCCGTGCGGGTGCCGCTCCCTGCGGCCCATGCCCGGCCCGGGCGCCCAGCCCCGCTCCCGCTCCCGCTCCCGCCGCCGCTGCGCCCGCCCGGGCCCTCACGCTGCCG
>VZTG01005027.1:1573841-1619080 GCA_013397845.1 Melanocharis versteri | reverse complement strand
CCCACTGCCTCCAGCAGCCCCAAACCCACCGCCTCCAGCAGCCCAAACCCACCTCCAGCAGCCCAAACCCACCGCCTCCAGCAGCCCCAAATCCCGCGCCTCCAGCAGCCCAAACCCACCGCTTCCAGCAGCCCAAACCCCGCGCCTCCAGCAGCCCAAACCCACCGCCTCCAGCAGCCCCAAACCCCGCGCTGCACAGCGCACCTGCAGCGTAAGTGAGCGCACCCCGGCTGAGCGTGGTCCGACTTGTTCATCGCAAGAGAAAGGCCCCGGGAACGCAAACGCCCCTGTCTGTCCCCTCTGTTCTCTTCTGCTTTCCTCCTGCCCCTCCAACAGCAGGTTTCAGCGGAACATGCTGTTTTTCCAGGGGTAAGAACGACTATGGTCATAAGGCACTGGAAGTGAAAAGCCATCGCAGACACTGCGGGGGCTCAACAACCAAAAAGCGGCTGCTACAGCCCCTGTGCCCAGTTCCAGCCCACGCCCCATTCCGGGAGCACCAGCCAACAGCCTCGACCCGAACTTGGAGCAAATAACCATAGGATGCAAGATATATACATGTTGTTATTGTCCTCTCCGCAGGAAACGTGTGTTAGATCAGTGGATGGCAGGGAAATAAATTGTTCATTTCACACAAGCAGTCCCCTGTAACAGCCAACCTGAACACCCAGCCCATGGGGCAAAGATCCTGGATGCCGCCAAACACCCTGTCATCCTCCCCGTTTGTAAATCCGCGAAACTTCGGGATTACACCTACGTGGACACCATCCAGACACAATTCACATAAACCCACTAGTAAATTACAATAAAGGACAAAATATATGGTCTTAAAAGACACAGGGCAGAATAAAATCCCAGCGTATGTAATTACCATATTTGTAGCATTCCGTGGTACAATATTCTAGTAGCTCTTTTAAAATTAAGATACGTCAGCATATTTGATCATGTTAGATTTCTGACTTGGTCTCTTTTACTATGTAACTTAAAAACCCTATAGATTACAAGAATCTGAAGACACACAAAAAAGAACAATATTCTGATTAAGAATTTGATTTAGTATGCAGCTTCTCTTTATAGTCCCTTGGTAAAAATGAAATCTCCCTAACAAACACTTAATAAAACCTGTCAATATATCTAGAAAGAAAAATGACACAAATGCATTAAGTATTAAATACCCTTGAAAAAAGTCACATATTCCATGAATTTTTGATGTACTATCTTGACATTAATGTAAAACCTTGATATTTATAATTGACAGATATTTAATAAAGTATAGAAGATGACTGCTGCATAGCATGCAAATTACTCAGACTGCTCAAAAAAGATACAGACATATTTAAACTAAACAAACACTTAATACGTAAAAAAAATCAGATCTAGCTTTTACAGGTTCACGCAGCTAGGTCTCTACAGATTAGCTTTCAAATGTGACATTATCCACTACATGAACCCTAATTTTAACTTACCAAGTCTGTATGAAGTAGTTTCAGAAAGTTGGGAGGGGAAGCTTTAAATAAAAAATGGGAACATGAAAATGTGAATATATTCATTTAGATGCAGGTCCTGACATTCTACTGAAAGAGTTATTATAAAGAACAAATACCATCTATTTCGTTACCCTTTCTGTGAAAATATTGTCAGAGCTGGCAATCAGGGTGATGACCACTGCAAAAACAAATAGTGGCATGCTGAATTTCATTTTCCTCCTGATGCTGCTATTCCTAAAAAAAATATGAATAAAAAAATGCTTTTTCCCCTTCAGTGTTCCAAGCCTTCTTTGAGACATTTGGAGGATATCTCAAAATAACCAGAAATATTAAAAAGTAACAGTGATTGCTGCCAGATTGTCTGCAGCCACTGTGGAAAGAGACAGACTGTTATTCTAGTCACCTAAAACACTATCAGACTAGAAGCCAGTTACTCAGTATGGCAATCAGAGAAAGGGGGGGGCTGGGGGGGAGAAGGAAAAAAAAAAGGAAAAAAGGAAAAAAAAAGAAAAGGACACTTCCAAACATTTTATTCTCTTTCTATGAAGCAGTAATATCCAGGGGTTCACGTCTCATGTTTAATGCCCTACAAACAAGCAGCACTCCTGATGTGCCATAGGGGCCTCTGAGTTATTAATTTCTCCATCGCACTTTTAGACGGATATCACAAGGTAATGATTCTCAAGTTCCAGAAAGTAGGTGCTAAAGAACTCACACTTTTAAGGGCTTGTTTCATTTGAATGGCATGAAGGCCGCAGTGTAGAATAGGTGGGTGCCCTTCCAGCTAAGAAGCCATCACAGCCTTCACTTCTGCTTTCCAGCCTAGGAGCATTCACCTCCTGTCAGAGTGGCCAGACTTCTGGAGACAGTAACCCTTTTCCCTATTCAATCACAAAATGCTAAAGCTCATTTATCAGAGCTCCTAATCTTGATGGGGAATTTCCATTAAAATTGGCTTAACATTTGCTTGTTTACCAAGTGATGCAAAGAACAAGTCCAATTACTGTAACACACAATACAACGTCTGAGTAGAAGGAAAAATTAAAGTTTACATAGTGTTAAATTTGTGTTCACATCTACACTACTAGATGCCTTGAAAAGAGCTGATGTATTTTTATGTGAAGTCATATTGATCAGTATATTCTTTTGTGCTATTAACCCTTGTATAATCCAAGAAGAAAAAATTATTTAAATCACTAGATGTGATCAAAGTGAGGGTTTTTTTAAAAAGACACCATCTCTAGGCTGAGATAAACTGATCATTGGACCCTTCTAACACTCCACTGTAATATATAGCTAAAAAAAATAATTTAAAAAAATCCTTGTTTTGGTTGGTTTCCTGAGTTTGTATATTAAGAGATGGTTGGACTTCCGTGAAGACTATATATTTCAAGTACTCACAAGTCTAAGGCAAAGTTGTGGGCAATCCCTGAACCAGTATCACTAAATCAGATTTCAATATTCTCAGAAACCTCTTGTATCCCCATTCAAGTGGAGACAGCTCCACTTCTACCCCAGGAAACCATCATAGCTAGTGTTAAGATTATACTGAGGCCACCACTCCACTCCCTTCACAGCCCCCAAAACACTAAGGGTGCTTGATACAGTTAAAGCGAAAACCACTTTAAGCTTCCACCTTGTTAACTTTCATTCCTTTGAACATAAACCCCAAGGGTTAGTTGCTTTTGACCAAACAATTTCTTCCTCCTCTTCCTTGCAGATTCTTCCCTCTTTCCAATGTACTCATTAACATGGGGAGATTTCGTTATGAGCCTTAGTGGATGCTACTTGATGGTTTCAGGCCAATGTGTAGGTGTAGAAAAACACAAACACACACACATTCAGGGCCAGAAGCAGGAAGATCTGTCAGCATTTGCTGGTTACTGTCCCTTTCCCAGCTCTGGAAATCCTTTGAAGCAGCAGCCTTGAAGAGAAACTCCTCTCTGTGGAGCTGCTGAGGCTTTAACTGCCCTAAAGCTAAGTAAAATAAAGAATTCAGAATGGAGGATCCTAGTGATCTACAGGGAAAAAAAAAATCACTTTTTCCATTGGACATATGCTGCCTAACCTAATGAGGGAAGCCAGTTCACTGTACAGGACAGGAGACAAAGCCAAAGATTATTTTACTTTGTAACAACAGTTTATAACTACAGAGGCATGCTCCGGTATTTTCAAACAGCCCAATTCATGAAGCACTAGGAATAACGTCCACAAACTTGTGCTGTTATATGACTATTCTAACAGAAAAAAAGATAATTCTACTTTGCAAAACCTAATAGAATGAATCTTAATATAAAAAAGAAGGTACCACAGGATTGAAACTTATTAAATCTAAATAATATTCTCGCTTAATTCTTTATGTCAGCAATTTTTATTTACTTTCTGCCAATTTACACAAGAAAGCACTGTTCCAGACTATTAGGGGATTCATGCAGCGGAAGCAAAGTGGAATGACTCCTTCTGGTGCAATGGAATTTAACTGCACAGTCCCTTTTTCTGTACCTTCTACCTGCAAAAATTGTTCTTCGTTAATGAAACAGCAGTGGCACAACAGACAACTCAAACTATTAACTATTAACCCAAGGGTCTGAAGAACTGACAACCCACTTCCACATGCAACGTGGACGTTACTGTTTGGTAGACAGAGTACACAGAAATAACTCTGAACTGACTGCAACTGAGTACCCTGCCTCCAATCCTGTGCCATCTCCATTTTTAAATACAGGCAAGACAGCCATGGACTCCTTAACATCCACTTCTTGGTTACTCCATTTCAGAATACTACTTATTCTGTGTATGTATACATACACACTTCTGAAACACTAATCTTTCCCAAAACAGAAGACACTCACATACAGCATTTAAGTAAGTCACCAAGTTTTCTACACCTTTTTCACAAAATCACTTAGAGCTGAGAGCTATTAAGGGCTGAAGTGGGAGAAGCTGGGCTGAGATTAGATATGTTTTGCAATGAGACACCCTCCCAAGTCTTTTCCAAAGCAGTTCACATAACAGAAAGACCCACGAGCTCCATTGTCTCCTGTGGTAAATCTCCTTGCAAAATACGAGTTTATTGTTCATGTTGAGCCTTAGATTTATAGGTTCATTCTGCAGTGTTTCATTCACACAGGTACAGTAAGATAGCTACACAACCCTGCTTCCTTGCAAGGGTCTCTGTTTGCATACCATGACACATCATTTACTCTGTAGGCTCTTCCTGACGTACAAAGTTTACCTCGAGCATTTTTCATTTCAGGAAACGTTTTATTTTATTAATTTCAGGAGCTGGACTTTGATGATCCTTGTGGGAACCTTCCAATTCTGGATACTAAATGATTCTGTTTAGTGCAACACACAGGCACTATGTTCATGCACAAATTCATCCCACAACTCTACTAGTAGTGAACTCCACTATTAGGTGAATCACAAGCCACAAATAAAATGCTGTGATGGAAACCCTGAAGTGAACTGCTTTGAAAGGACAGCAACAGTATTTCCTATTCATAACCACTCCTCAACCAAAGAGTTTGCTAACAAGCATTAATATTATGCAGTATGGTCAAAGTTTTGTTTCCTGTGAATCAACTACTCAAGTTTCCCGATAAATCATACCAGGAGCCACTTCAGTGGAAGCTTGGATCACGACCACCTCATAAACAAGCTTCCACAGGCCATGGTAAATCCTGGAACCAGAGGTACTGGGGCTACAGTGGCACACACATCCAAAACTAAAAACTTATCATTTCCTCTTCAATTCACATTCAAGTAATAGTACAAGAAAATAAACTTTGGTTTACTTAGCAACATATCAATGTCCTACTGTGTGGAGTATTAGCATTGGGTCTGACTGAAGAGGATAATCCACTTTGTAATTTAGTTAAATTACTAATTTTAACAAAGATAAGTACCCTGTATAATTTTGCAGTGCTTAAAGAATACATCCTTTGAGTATTCTGCTCTAAGAAACATCAGCTTGTTATAATATTTTAAATTTATGGAACATTTGTAACTGCTGTTATATCAGGAAAAATATTAAATCTGCACAATAAGTACAAACTTTATATGAGAAAGTATACTTGTAAGTGCATGATGATCTCCTGATGTCTGCTGAGGCACTCACTTCCACAAAAGACACAGACAACATCTCTGGGGATAGACTCAAATGTCCCAGAAAGTGCAACTCAGTTAAAAAATAAAAATAAAGGCAACTAACAGAAAAGCAAACAAAAACCTGCCTCCACTCTATTGGCTGTAAAAAGAGATGTTTATCTGCATTCTCAATCAGGAGAGTGGTTGAGAACCCCGTCTTCAAAAAAACGCCTTAAAAGCACATAGTACTAACAAGAGAATGTATTATTCCTCCCAAATGTGGTTTAAACTGTGCAGAAACAAATTTTGTTTTGCACTGGCATATACACTTCGAAGTACATCTCTGCTTCTCTAGAGGAAAGCAGGCGTTTAGGCTACTATAGCAAATCCAATCCATTCGGAATATAAAATAAATTAAAACCTGCTGATTAGGAGATCTTAACAGAGTTTGTATGATGAAAGATAACATCTATATCCAAAATGAAAGACATGTTTTATCCTGTCTGTCCTCCAATATTGAATCATTTTGACTGTAAGAAATAGCAGACACCAAGCAGGACGTGCCTGTATTTCGATCTAGGCCAGCACGGTCCAACTGGTGCCCATCGTCTGAATCTGGACCACAGGATGCCTCCATATGGCCTGCCACCTTTTCCTTGGAGGAGATAGGGAACAGCTGTTTGAGGAGCAAACGCTGCCTGAACAGCCAAACACCTCCTCCTGTGTCCGGCTGGCTCAAAGCCCAGAGCTGTCGCCGTGTTCCTGTGGAAGGCAAGGAAGGAACGGGGGAAGAAGGCAGCAGAACCTCCCACCCACGCAAGGACTTGAGCTCTTCATGTGCCTGACTCGGACAGACGCAACCCAGCAAAGCCTGGAGCTGCTTCTGCCATGGAGAGAGGCAGCCACAGGAATGGCCCAATGAAGCCCCAGGGTCTGCTGTTACTGTCGTCATAGCTGGGGGTGGGATATACCAGAAGTGACACAAAAATCAGGAATTTGGCACATCTTTGCTAAGTCTAAACCACCTTACAGTAGATACCCTAAGTGGTACAATACAAGCATACTGTCAATCTTCAATCTGCTGCCAGCAAAACAGATTAATACAATATTTTGGCCTTCACAGAGAGGAAAAACACAGAAAAGCATAAATATATTTCATTATTAACTGCCTATTTATTTATTATTGATCAAGAAGAACAACTTGGGCATTGAAATCCAGACAAAGCAAATCAAGTGGCAACACTATTTTTACCTTTGTAACTGCCCACTCAATGCAATTTTAAATCTCTCCTTAAGCTGACATACATAGTAGACAAGTAAACAAAAGGGAAAGATTTTACAGGGTTTACAACTGTGCCATCTTTCTTCCACCCATTTTTCACAGTGTCGCTGACATCATTTCTGAAAAAAAGCTATTTGACTGGTATGCCAGTGAGTATAAATCAAGCCGGGAGGAAAACTGAGAATCCTAAAGACCTACCTGGTACAGAAACAAAACTGAATTCTGCTTCAAATACATTTGCTTTTGACTGCATATTGGTTGAAGTCTTCAGAAGCATTAAAATATTCTCTATTATATCAACTTAAAAATAATAAACACCTTCTGAATATTTCAATAGGGTGTTTTAAAAGACAGTATACTTGTCTGCATTCAATTCAAATATCATTTAGCACACAAAAGTTAAATGGTGGTGTCTTCAAGCCAAGTACAGAGAGACACCAGATGTTCTACTTCACGCTGACCTGGAAAATCATATGCTTACTGCAATAGGATAGATTAAAAACAACACAGAGGAGCAATGTAAGAGCAGCATAAGTCATATTGAAAGCACCATCACAACTCTAAAAACTGATGTAAAAATTATGCTAAAGATGTGAAATCTCACCTAATATACTCAATATTGAAGAGTCACACGTTGTTGGAGACTGAGAGGTTTTAACCTCTCGGTCTCCGACATCACATGATACCAGATTTTAAAGATGCTATAATATTATTTTAAAATCTAGAACTTGATGTGTTAAACATCCAAACTAAAACGATATTCCAGTCCCCAACAGCTAATGACTGGATTTTAGAATTTCATTCACACTAAATCAATTAGTCAAAGTTTATATGAATAATATACAAAATTTAGTATCTGATCAAAAGGGATTACAGCCTCCAGGAAATTAAGTTCTCTGTCCAGTACTGCACACAAACAGATCAAAACATCTTTTGATAGATTACTGCAAAGCTTGTATTCACAATGAGACTACAACACTTTCACAAACAGCGTCCAGATGTCAATACACACTAGTCAGAAAACTGTTTGACAGTGTTCCTGTGAAATGCTGGAAGCAAACCAGACTACAGATAATACCTAAAAATTATTAGCAACTTCTACCAAATAGATTCCATTAAAAAAATATTAAAAATAGTGTGACTCATGGGGCAGCTTCTGCCTTCTTGGGTAAGAGTAGCTTGACAGAAGGAACAGAAAGCATTAGCAAGTATTTGCTAATTAACTTTGCAAAGAAACATAAAACTGAGTCAAAGAAAGTAAGTTTACTTGCTAAAATGTTACTTAAATAGGTGACTTTGCTTTCTCCATTCAGTTAGAATTTTAGAATCAAACTGATCTCTCTTGTCCTGGGGAGCCCAGCACTGGATGCAGTACGGTGGGTATGGCCTCAGCAGTGCTGAGTAGAGGAGAAGGATCACCTCTCTCAACATGCTGCTGACAATCCTAATGCATCCAGGATGCCATTAGCCCTTTTTGCTGCAAGGACATATTGCTGGCTCATGTTCAGCCTGTCCCCTAACAGAACAATGGGATTATTTCACTCCAAGTGCAGGACTTTGCACTTCTTGCTAAACATCAATTGGCAGCCCATTTCTCCAGCCTGTCAAAGTCCCACTGGATGGCACCTTACCAGCAACTGAAGTGAGGCTGACAGGCTTGTAGTTGCCTGGGTCATCTTTCTGTCCTGAGGATAGGAGCGGCATTTGCTTTCTTCCAGTCCTCAGGAATGTCTCCCAATCATCACGATCCCTCAGAGATCACTGAGAGTCATCGAGTTTGCATTGGGAAGGACCTTTAAGGGTCAACTCCTCACTATGATGAACAGGAACATCTTCAACTAGATCAGGTTGCTCAGAGCCCCATCCAACCTGACCTGGAATGTTTCCAGGAATAGGGCATCTGCAACCTCTCTGGCCAACCTGTGCCATCGTTTCACCACTCTTACTGTAAAAAACAACTCCCTTAGATCTAGTCTAAATCACCCCACCTCTTAATTTAAAACTGTTACCCCCAGTCCTCTTGCAACAAGCCCTGCTAAAAATTGATCCCCATCTTTCTCACCCCATTTTAACTATGGAAAGGCTGCTTTAAGGCCTCTCTGGAGCCTTCTCTTCTCCAGGATGAACAAGGCCAGCTCTCTCAGCATTTCCTCACAGGAGAGGCGCTTCAGCCCTCTGATTATTTCTGTGGCTGTCCTCTGGAATCTCTCCAAGACGTCCATGTCCTTCCTGTGCTGGGGACCCCAGAGCTGGGTGCAGTACTCCAGGTGGGGTCTCACCAGAGCAGAGGGATTGAATCCCCTCCCGCAACCTGCTGGCCACGCTGCTTTTGATGCAGCCCAGGGTACAACTGGCTTTCTGAGCTGCAAGCACACATTGCTGGCTCATGCTGAGCTTCTCATCCTTCAGTACCCCCAAAGTCCATCTCTGCAGGGCTGTTCTCAATCCCTTCAACACACAGCTGTATTGATAGCATGGGCTGCCCCAACACGGGTGCAGCACCTTGCACTTTCCCCTGTTGAACTTCAAGAGGTTCCCAAGGGCCCACTTCTCAAGCTTGTCCAGGCACCTCTGGATGGCATCCTGGTACCTGGGACTCCTGAAGGCCAGTCTTACCAGTAAAGGAAGGCATTTGGTACCCCAAATCTTTACATGTTCTATGTCACCAGGTCCCCTGCTCCATCCAGCAGCAGGCCCACATTTCCCCTCATCCTCTTTTGGTCACTTATGTACATATAGAAACCCTTTTGGTCACCCTTGCAAGATGCAATTACTGCTGGGCTTTAGCTTTCCTAAAACCACACCCTTGGATGATTGGACAATGTCTCCATATTCCTTTCAGATTACTCGTCCCTGCTTTCACCCTCTCTATGCTTCCTTTTAATGTCTGAGTTTTTGCCAGGAGTTCCTTGTTGATTCATGCAGGCCTCCTGGCACTTTTGCCTGACTTCCTGCTCTTTGGGATGGACTGTTCCTGAACTTAGAGGTGATCTATCAATACTAACCATGCTTCCTTTCTTGGGTCCTTCTTCTCTCCAAAGCCTTATGCCATGGGACTCTTCCAAGCAGATCCATGAAACAGCCAATACTGCTCTCCTGAAGTCCAGCATTGTGACCTTGCTGTTTGCTCTGCTTCCTCCTCTCAGGATCCTGAAATCCACCACCTCATGGTCACTATGGTCAAGGCTGTCTTCAACCTTTACATCCCCTAACCCTTCCTTCTTCGTAAGCATGAGGTCCATGAACACAAGTAGCACCTCTCCTCCTTGGCCCCTCTATTGCTTGGGTGAGGAAGCTCTCCACAAACCTCCTGGACTGCCTATGCCCTGCTGTGTCGTTCCTTTAACAGATACTGGGGTGAAGTCCCCCATGAGGACCAGGCCCTGCAAATACGAGGCTATTTTTAGCTATCTGTAGAAGGTCTCATCCACTTCTTCCTTCCTCCTGATCAGGCAGCCTTATAGCAGAGGCCCACTACAATGTCAAGCATATTGGTTTAGGTTCAGATTTTTTGGTTGGTTGGTTTTTTCCTTCCAGACAGATGGCTTGCTGGTGCTCTTCAGAAAAAAACATGTCAAACTGCCATCCTGGACAGTCCTGCAAAACTGGTGTTTTTTCCAGTACATGAGAGGCAGCTACATACAGATACTGCTTACTCAGAGTGCCGCTGAATGCATACAGCCATGGCAAAAGCCATGGCTAGCTAATGGGCTCTGCTGGTTTCGGACTTACCACTTCAAAGATTTTTAAAGTCAACTAAAGTTATCATAAAATTGTCTTTTATTTAGGCAGGTAGTAACAGCCTTTACTACAGCTGGGGAAAAGATGCAACACTGCTTCAAACCCATTGTGTTCAAAATGTAAATAGTTTGGACACTTCCACCTTCTCTAAGTGCACTCCTTGTCTTCATATCTTGTTTTGATTCACAAAAACTTCTCTGTAGCTGACTACAAACAGGCATAGAGATGCACCTGAAAATCAAACACAAAGACCACTGCATATTCTTCTTAAAAAGCTGCAAACTTGGCTATATTTTTTTTAGGAATATAATCTCATGGTGAATGTCTGCAAACTATATGGCTCCCTCTTGTGTCTATTATACCACATTTCAGTGGACAAAAAATTTTTAACAATAAGCCATAAATATTTGGGCTTTGTTCACCCTTCAAGAGGCATGCAGTGCTCATAAATGTTAAGGAAGTCACAGACATACCTTCCTATCTCTTCCCCTGAGAAGTAAAAACCCTGCAGCTTACAGAATTTCTCTTTGGAACAAACTATAAAAAAAATCTTGCAAACCACAAGTCTGCAGCAATGAAAGTAGCCTTTTGACCATTCCCTGTATTTTGATACGAATGCAGAGGCCAAATGCACTGTTAAAGTACATCTGTAAGAACTTTTAACTATTTTTTAGTTATCAAATTACATATGTTTAGAGAGGTGTCAGTGTGGTTTATAGAGCCTGGCTAACATGCTCAAGGGTTTATTTTTGTCTGCTCAACATCCCACCTGTTTCTGCTTATCAAACCAGACTACAGTTTAGCTTGCAACAGCTGTGAAATTCATAAATCTGCCCATTCTTCATGTGTAGCCAGACTAAGCACTTGGAGAAAGAGTCAGAACTGCAGCAGCCACCCTTATGGAGAAGCTAGAGAAATAAAACAGAGCAGCACTTCTCAAACTATATCTGAAACTGTACACCTATCAGAAGCCAAATTATTTTAAAAGCAGTCTAGCAATCCTATTTAGAAAGAAAAAGAAGCATTTGAAGAAATGACTTATTAACCCTTTTGTTCCCCCACCATTAGAAATATTTTGAACACTAAAAATGTTGCAATTAAAATATTTTGCCTGCATAAAGAAGTCTCTTTTTTAGTATCTTAAACTATCAATAAAACAACTTTTATTTCAAGATGCTACTAGCATTACTTCTTGCAGTAGAACAACTAACAATAAATTAAACATAGTTTTAAGAATTTTAAAACAAAAAATGTATCTGTACTTAAAAATATATACTTAAAAAGGTATTTGTACTTAAAAAATATTAGTCTGCATATCAAAATCAAAATATATCAATATAAATCAATATCAAAATCCTGGTCATGCAGGGCAGCTTTTATTAAAATACTAAAGCAGTAGTAATACTGAATGAAATGATGGTATACAAAAATCTAAAAAAACCTCATTTCATCAAGCTTGCAGAGTACACTGCCTTTCATAGATAAGTGGGTTTGCTTTGCTTTTTTCATTTATATGACGAATTTCTCTTTCGCCATTTCTTCCTTTTTCCATCTGCTCATGAATTACCCTTAGCATTAGTATTTTGTGGGTCAATTTTGTTCACAAAATGATATGAGCACATGGAAGCTGATACTAAAATTAATTTCAGCTTTTATGAATAAGAGAAAATGGCACTTTGTTTTAGGGAAGAAAGAGACTTCTGTTTTTTCTCTACAAACTTTTTTCCTCCACCATTTCATAAATTATAAGCTCTTATTTTTGAGAGCAGAAACGGAAATCAAAAATTTAAACTTTTCCATAAGTTTTCACCAAAAACATTAATAAGAGGTACCCAATAAATACAGTTGGCATTCCTGGAGCCAACCGAATTTATTTAACTTTCTAATGTGAATAGTGGTATTTACTGAATAGCAGTAAAGAAACATTCAGCTGAAATTGTGGTTACATGGCAGTGCTGAAGTAAGGCACCAAACAAGAAACCACATAAAATTTAACTAATATTTATTACCCCTCATTCTACAAAGGAAAGTAAACAAAGCAAATGAGTCCTACCTGACCTACCCTCATGCTCATGGTCAACAATGTGAAACAACAGCTATAGAACAAGATATATAACAAGAACACAAGACAAGCAATAAAAGCATTTGTCAGGAGAACAAAAAAAATTGATCTCGTTTTCTGACCATTCTGCATTTCAGGGTTTTTTTTTAATTAATGTTGTGGTCACAAAACCTCGCACGTAATACTACTAGTGCAGGATTAGTCAGTGAAAATTATGGAACTGGTCATAGTGATAGTTCAGCTGATTCAAATGATTCAGTTCTGATTAACTACAGCAAGAGCAAGAATAGCAGCTAGAAGAATTGGATAATGTTCCACAATATTCTGCTAATAACTTGTTAAAAACAGTAGATCTTTTTAGGGTGAAAAAGATGTTCTAAAGACACAACATTTTGAAGCTCTGTTTCCTCAGGCATTACACTTTAAGAAACAAAGTGAAAGGCTGGAAGGCCAAGTGTGGACTGGCAGCCTAGGATAACACATGGCAAGAAAAAAGAGTTGGCTGAACTATCGTTTCCTGAATTGTGACACCTGGAAGGAAGAATTCAGTTCCTTTGTGATATCAAAGCCATTGTTTCCAGACTATTCCTTGTGCATCTGATTTGGCTTTCACCCATCATTTTCAATTATTTCAGTTTTCAAAATGTATCCCCCCTCTGCTCCTTATACTCTGTAAACTGACAATATGTTTGAAACATATTCAGTTCTTGAAACACCAAACAGCTACACAAAATAATGTAACTTTTGTTGAATTAAAACAGTTGATAGAAAAGCTTTGGAGCTCTGGTAACACTAAAGGAGAACAGAGTTGCCTTATGTCTTCTGACCTCTCCTATGGCCAAACAAAATGTCTCTAGATCACACATTTGGGGAGATTCAGTACATAGAGCCATACATTTTTTACAGAGATTGTGCCACAAAAAGCTTTAGATGTTTGGACATTGAACACTACCTTGAGAACAACACGTCAACATTCACCTACAACATTATATCTAGATATCAGTCAGAATAACAGAGTTCTGTTAGAAACTCAGTTTAAATCATTACCTCAGAACACAATGAAAAGTTCACCCATCTCATGCCTCTCCGTACCCTAACTGTTACCAGATGGGTTTATTTTTGTATTTGAAAGCAATCAAAATAATTACACTAAATACAACAGAAAACAACAGTTAAACCACGTTCATTGGAAATACAACATATGCAATGGTTTTATTCTGTCAATTAACAACTATAATTTTATTTTGTTAAGTGCAAACTACACAGTTTTCAAAGAATCACAGAGGCATAGGTTGTAGATCTCTGCAAGTCATGTAGAAAAATTTCCAACCCGAAAACTTCTAGAGACTGGCTAACTGTAGCAAGATGAAAGCAGTGACTGCATCGTCCCTTATCTCCTTTTCCCCAGAACAAACAAAACCAGCTACCTTAGTCTCCCATATGGATAAGGGGCTAAAGCAAATTACATTTTAATAGCCCTCCTCTGATACTAGCATTACTTCTCAACATGTTTCTAGTTTGTCAACATGTCTTTTGCACCGGTGGGCCCAAAATTGTACAGTATTCCAGATGAAGCCTCACCCATTTTTAAACAAAGGGCAGCAATCACTTCTCTCAACCAACTAAATACATTTTTAGATATCCATAAGCCTACTGAACCGCAAAATTTCAACAGCGGTTCAAAAAAACAGCAGGAAATTGCTTTAATGATTCAGACTTTCAAGGGCAATATACTTGTGCTATTATTCAGCATCACTGTTTTCACACCTTCTACAATAAGGATCATGAGGACAACATGTATATATTATATTATATTTAAGATTCTTACCTGAATAACTTTGTAGAAATAAGCATACTGTCGAGCTGTATTTTTATATTGGCTAAAAACATCATGTATGGCCTGAGTTGATTGAAGATACTGTACTTCATCTTCTTCAAAATAGAGAGGAGTATCATATTCACTGGGGAGAGTCTGGATGTAGGGCAGCCAGAAAGAGTTGGGGTTGGCTCGCTCACAAAGGAGATGGAATGCCAATGTTATATTGCCCATGGCTTGAAGAATTCGATCTTGAGAATACAGAGATCCTGAATTAACCAAGAAAGGTGAGGATCTAAATTAATTGACCACGGAAAATATCATCCTAGATTTACTTTAAATTAACATGATTAAATAATAGGTAAGCATTTAAAAAAAAAAAGCTTTTCAGGTTTCTAAAATATTTAGCTGCCTACACTGTATTATACTGCAAGCTTTTTGACACAGCACCTGCCTCGTGTACAATTGCATGACAAAACTAGAACAATATTCTCAATATCTCAGAACATTTTATCTCCAAGTATTATACAAGCTACATGATATGTGTTCAAAATAACACACACACTTGTGGAAGATATCCAGTGCACTCAGCCAGAAACTAACCGGGAAATTAAATTCTTTCCACTGATACTTCAAGTTTCTAAGTATTCCAAACCTGATGGCTGGCATGATAAGCAAGCCCTGTAATAAAGAAGATCAGCTAAAAAAAGAAAGTCTCCTACTGAATGATCCCATAAATATTAATTTCTTGCTTAAGAACTTCCTTGAGCTCTTACCTAAGATTGAATTTTTAGCTGACTCAACCGTCATCAACAGTTTTCTAGGAACCCACAGAAACAACTCTTCAGCCTACAGAAAGAAAAGAAATGCAATAGAGGGTCAGTTAGTATTCATATGATATGCCAAGTATCTGAAATATACACCAGCTTCAAATTACAAGTTGTTTGCATTATTTTTTTTTAATCAAAATTATTCTGAGTCAAAGTTCTTCCTCCTCTCCCACTGCAAATTCAACAAACAACCTGTATTTTATATTGTGGTAACCAAATGTTCCAATGTGCATTACACAAAGCTTTAAACACAGACACTCAGATACAAAATAAAGCCCTTCCATACTGAAACTGCTAATATGTACAACTCAACCTTAAAGCTACCAGATACATTATACTGCTAATAATTACATGATCACATGTTTTCTCACAGTAGAGCTTTTTCATATTGGCTGTTTTTAGAAGAACTGTTCAGGATTTCTATCAATGTATTAACTGCACGCTAATGAAGCTTTAAGGTGATTATACTATGCTCATTTTCTAACAGTCTTTCTACAACAGCTGATTGGTCTTCAAAGCTGTTTCCCACCTACAAAATGGGAATGGAAAGACACAACCTTAAATGCTTACCTTTTAACAGTTAGCTAACTGTGTGTGTGTCTATACTCCTCATCTAAAATAAAAAAATCCTTTACAATTATCATACTTTGGGTTTTTTTTCATTTTCACTGGAAAATAGGTATTGCAAAGACCTCCTTCTCAGACAAAAAGACCAATTCTCTAAAAGAAGGGACATGAACGAAGAGGAGAAGAGACTAAGTAGGTATTGCAAATACCTTTTTTTCAGGCAAAAACTTTTCCAGTCCTTTAAAAGGGACATGGAAGAAGAGAAGAGACTAAATAGAAAACATGGAAGAAAGGGAAACATCAGTGTGGTAGAGTACTCTGGTGATGAGGTAAAGACGAACACAAAGGAAAAAAGAAAGACTGATTAAAAATTCACAGTACTATCAGTAGTCATCAAAAATAATACTCAATTTTATTAATAATGTTATTCTCAAGCATACAGTGTTGATAATGTTTCAGAACAGCATAAGCAGTTAAAAGGGGGAAAAGGGTGAGCATTTCAGAGCTCTGCAGATACATTCCAAACATTAGATTTTCTAATCTAAGTCAAATGTTCACATGCTCACCTTTATCTCTCTTGTTGCTTTCAAACCAAATCCCTCCTCTTCAAAGTTAGCTATTTCAAAACCCTCTGTGGATGCTCCATTTTCAGTTGCCCACTTTATCAATTCAGGGAAATAGTCATCTCTTTTTCCATCAAAGACAACAGACAAACCTATATACACAATTTATTGAAAAACAAAAGCAGAAATAAGAGGATCTAGAAAGAAAAAGAAGTTCAATACAAAAGCCCATGTAAAAAGCTATCCGCTCTCTCACAGCAGTGCTACTTTGAAGTAGCTGAGTCAGAACTAGTCTCTGTTAAGTGTTAATCAATACTATACAAATGTCATACCCAATTTTCATCAAATTCAATATTGTGCCAAATTGGCTTACCAGTCATCTTAAAAATGCAACTGCTCAAACTGAGCAGTAATGAAATACGAAACTTTCCTCTTCTTTCCCTTCTAATAAAAGCCAAAATATTTCCAATCTTAACATCAATGATAAATGCAATCACCACAACATGTTGATACAGACAAGGAAGAATTTGAGAGGCCAGCTGTAATGTCATTAATTCAGCACTGCAACTGATGATAAGCAGATCTCGAGCTCCTTCTTTCACATACAAGGCAGTTAGCCTTTTCCTGTAGCATATGGATCTACTAAAATATCTAAGGACAGATCTAAGCATAGATCTAAAATATCTAAGGATCATTCTCCTGACATCCCAGAGCTCATCCAAATTTTTACACTGTGCTTCTCCAACAGCATGTGGTCCACCAGTGAAATCACAAGCCTCATTCATTTCCTCAGCTTTCCTCTTTACTGTGAAATCATTGGAACCTCTCTTAATAGTTTCTGGCTATACTCAGCCAGCTCCTCTTGTACCTCTTTGCCTCTGTGTGTTCTCTTCAACCCAAACTCTTGCGTCAGATCACATTAAAAGTGTCCAAAGGCCCCTGAAATGCTCAGGCCATTTCATGAGTGACAAAATGTCATCAGCAAGATGCTTTACATCCAAAGATATTTTAGTTAAGCACAGGGAATAAAACATCCTGAGATTAAAATGGTTTTAGGAAAGTAGCATAAGTGTATTTAAAATATCCCCCTTCTGCCCCCAAATTTTGCATTTCAAGCCCCAGGACCAATCAAATCTGTAGTTAACTTAAAAGTGCAAGTATCATTTAAAACTTTCATCTTTGATGATGCAGTATAAAAAATTATTAAGGATATACAAAGTATTTTTTGGAATATAATGACCTCACAAACCCTAGTAAGACTAGTTGCATAGTTTCTACAGAACTTGGTAGGTGTTTATACTATCCAAGACCTTGCTCTTTTGATTTCCAACTTTTGCCACTGTATAAGGCTACTGGAAGCTTTTAACATCCAGCTTGTATTTGGGACCACTCCATAAGCATCTCTGAAATTCTACTTCTGTTCCTCATATACGATGTGGACTAATACTTCCCAAAATATTCCAAATTAAAAAGACCACCAGCTCCTTTAAATTATAAGCACCATTGAGGAATAAATTGTTTCTATATGGAACAAAATACAGCTGTACTGATGAAAACCTACATTGAAAATTAGCTTTATTTAAGATTTTGCTAATGAGTCAAACAAGGAAAATTTTAGAAATTAAAAATACTCAGTTTTCAAATTAAGAGTTTTCTATACTGAAGATCTTTCTAGTTCACATTCTGCAATCCAGTGTTCTAGTCAAGAAAAGCACAAAATATAATACTTTTGGCAATAAATATTAATTTGTACCTCTCAGAGCTCCCAACAGGAACTTCTGCTAACCGTCTAAAGCCTTTATTAAGTTAGCAAACTGTTAACTACTATGTTCCATTAAAAATAGTCTTGAAAGACACCATACCATTCCTACTCACCATGTATGCAAAAATGTTACATTGAAAGACAACTGTATGTCAATAGCAGTGTGGTTAGTAGGTTTTGTATCTTCCAAAGAAGAAAATATGCTCTATTAACATAATACTGCTACACTAATTCTACCATCTCTGCCTGCAGCATCTTCTCCATGGATAGTTTGATCTTTCTGGTGCAGAAGAAAGATACAGCGAAGAGGCCAACCCCAATGATAGCTCTGCTCTTATTAATCTGAATTATGACTTACCTCAACACATACATTACATCATAAAACCCTGGACATGTTCAGTAAGTTTATAGAAGTCATGGCACAGTTAAAAAACGAACCAAGTTCATGTCTACATCACTACAGAATGCAGTCACTCAAACAGCACCATTTATTCTTCCATACACCCTGTGCCAAAAACTGATGTTCAGGGGTTTGTTAAGTCCTTTCATAAAGTAAGATTTTAATGCATCAGTCAAAATATATTAAAAACAGGTGTGAAAGGGAAATTTCAAGCCTCTTAAGTATTTTCTGTATCAAGTAACACCATGAACTAGTCAAGTTCCATTTATATGTAGTCTGGCTTTCTTGCTGTTACTGTATAAATACCAAAGAAGAAAGAATTGTTTAGGACTTTTTCAGGTATGTCCAGCCCAAATCTATTCACTGCAAGGTTAAAAAGTTTTTTCTCAGTCATTAAAAGACATCAGTCATAAAAGAGGGTAATTTTTCTAAAATTATATGAAAAGCATTTTTTAGAGCATGCCATCAAATGTAACAAAATTAATATTAAAAAAGCATCATCAACAGCAAGATGTTACAGACCATAATAGAAGAAAACTGGTCTAGTATGAAAAATAAGCATACCTTAAACTTTGGAAAATTGGCAATAAAGTTCCTCATTAACTGTGACACAATAAGCATTTCTTTATTTTGATTATGTGCTTCATTTAGAGCAGATAGACTTATTAGCTGATGAATTTATTTTGCGCATTTATATATTTTTGCATCACTTAAGGTCCTGATGTTGTATCACTGAAACTGTTTCAATATCCAGTAAAGACTAGATGTAAAACTGTTACAAATTTAAATACAGCATGTTCAGATTTACAGAGGCAGAGCAGCAGACCATGCAATCAGGACCCAAGGTGGCCTATTATTCTCTAAGGATTTTTACTTCCAGTCCTTCAGATTGTGACGAGAAGACAATTTCAAGCTCCTTTTTCTACTTGTCAGACAGAATTCTCACAGGATCATCTGTCTGCGATAATCATTCAGAATTCTGAGTATTAAAATGGTTAATGCCAGTGGTCAAGCCCACCTGAACATTTCAGAAACACCTGCAAGTGTTTCACATTTACCTTTTTGCTTTTTGCGAATTTTCTCCACAAGTGAACGGATCTGTACATATTCTTCCCATTCCTTACCAGGACCCGGGGGAGGACTGCTGCATTCTGGAAATAAAAACGCTTTCTTTAATAAAGTATATTATATATATATACGCACACACACATATACAGGTATATTTTAACCTCAGAATTATGGTTTCACAGTAACTTAACTGAACTCCAGTACTATTTGTCCTTCAAATATGTTTACATGGCAAATAAAATAATTTCCACTGTTATAAACATCCCATTATATGACAGGCAATTAATTTAGACTTTTGAAATCTTCACAGTATAACTTTATTTTTAATATTCTTTCAGATGTAAGAAATCGCAAATGTCTAAAAAACTTGGAAGAAGAAAAGGTAAACAATCAGGCCATTAAGTAAATAGTATCTCAGATAAGACAAACAACAAAAAATGTGTCTGTTTTCAATAATTCAAGCAAAGCACTCTGTTTATATTAGCCTGCTTGCCATCACTCTTGCTGTAATGAAAGCAGATAATAATAGCACAGAGCATACCTTAATTAATTGAGAAATTTGGTGGTACATACATTTGACCTGCCTAGTCAGTACTGTTTTCATAGATGCACAACTACTGGAGGGACAAGCAAAGGAACACAAAGCCGTGCTTTAGCTTTAGATTACATCCACAGTGTCTCTGCCAATATTCTAAATGTCAGTGTGTGGATTTCTTGATCTAAGCCATGTAAATCCAAGTGGACAGCTGAAGATTACCTTGTTCAACTGATCTGAAAAAAATCTTAGCATTGAATAAAATATGGAAGCTTGACAAAAAGAACAGCTGATACTTGTCTTTGCTTAGCAAATTAGATCTACATTTTATTTTTGGTAGCAAAGCAGAGGCCAATTGTAGCATAAGCATCAAACTGCTTTGCCAACTCCTTGTCTCCTCTTCATGAGCAATGCTAAGAAAAATTTTAATTTTTCTAGGGCAACACTTAGATATGTCCAGAATATGAAAATCTGGACTTGTGTTTCAAAAAGAACTGTATCACAGTACAGTTACTAATGACAGTAGAAAGAGTCAATAGTATTTTAGCATCATTGTACAAAATTATGCTCTGCTTTTCATATTTACTAGAAATAATGGATGAGTTCCAAGTTCCTTAACAAGTGAAACAATCTTTGGTCTATACACAAGATCTAAGCACTACAAAAAGTTTCCAAACAACAAAAAATTTATCTAAGCAACAAAAATATCTGTGCAGTTGAACTGAGTTGTATTACTGCTCCCCACAGTTAATTTCTCTACTCTGGTATCAGTTCAAAATACTGTTCAAGTGATAAATGGAAACAGTGTAATTCTTCAAGTTCACAAGAAAAAACATTTTTGACAAAGCTTCAATGTCAAGTTATCTAGTTGTTTAAAAGTCTAATCTCACCCAGTATTTATGCTTGTATTCAGATGAAAAGCTAAATGCTGCCACAAATATGGTCTGTCCAATAAAAACACATTAAAATAAGCCAATGATGGCATATATTAACAGAGATAGCTTAGTATGTATCTCAGAGTATCTATCTTAAGCACTCCGAAATAGCAAGCCTGGCCACTTACAGAAAAAATACAACTCACTGGCTTCAACAAGAAAATGTTTTTGAGTGGTTTGCACACCATCCCTTTTCCCAGAGAGGCATAAAAACAAAACTTACTTTGCAATAACTCATTAATCAGATTCAACATTTCCTTTGGAGATATTGTTGCTGTGGCTCCTGTACCTGACTTCTGAGTTTTTACTCGGCTCTTCTTCCCCATCTTCCACCTAAAACAGATTAAGAAATACACTGTCACCAATGACTATGAAACAAAATACGGAAAGTATGAATGAACAAGAACTTCTTTCAGTAGTCAGAGAAAAAGAAAAGAATGAGAAATTATTTCTTGCATATATACATGTATCAGTATTATTTGCATGGCCTGAATGTAAGAGCCATACAGTGCAACCTGAAGCAATATTTCATGTAGTTGCACATTAATTACTTCAGAGTAATTAGAAACTAGAAATCTTAGAGACAAAAAGAAAAATTATTCGAATCACATGCAAATTCATTAGTTGTGAACAAATACAATGGATTCCAAAGTATTCATGCTACAGAAAACCAGGTTATTTTATCTCATCAGCTGCATAGCCAACAGCAGCTGAATTAGTATTTTGACTGCATGTTACATAGTAATTCAAAATTAATGAAAAATTAAGTATTCCATTTCAAAATAAAATCAAAATACCATCTGTATATCTGTGCTGCAGCTTCTTGTGATTCAAGACAACTAGTTAAAGAAAACTTATTTTCAGTTCCCAAAGTAAATGGAACATCGTCTTAGGCTGGTATTCCAATATTCACTGCCCCTTGTTCTCATGGAGGATTTAAATCACACAACACCTCCTGGAACAGCAGTGTAGTAAAGTGTGAAATATCCAGGGAATTTCTCACACGCACTGAGAGCAGTTTCTGATGCTGGCACTAAACAGGCATCTATGGGAGGGGTTGTGAAGGATCTGGTACTCATGAATAAGGAAAAACTGCTCATGCGTAAGACAGCCAACTGCCTTGGAAGCAGTAATTGTGAAATCGTAGTGTAAGTCTTGAGAAAAGAAAGGAAGGAAAAAAGCAGACTAAAGACTCTGGACTCACTGCAGTAGCCAGAGCTGGGGCTTGCTTAGGAAATGGTAAGCAGAATGACCTGGGAAGCTACAAAGGAGTCCATGACAGCCAGTCATCTTCCTGAACTCTCTTCTCTGAGCACAAAACAAGCCTTCCTAACATGAAAGAAAATCAGCAGGCACAGCAGGAGGCCAGCTGACTGTACACAGGACTCCTCACTGACAGAGCTCAAATGAAACAGAAACATATGTAAAGTGGAAGTGGGGACAGGCAAGTGGAGGAGAATATAGATGCACTGTCTGGGCAAGCAAAGGATGAAGGAGGGAGGCCAAAGCTTGTTTGGAGCTGATACTGAAGATGAATGTGAAAGGCAAGAAGAAACGCTTTTACCATGAGCAGAAGACACACTGGGGAAAGTGTAATTCAGCTGCTAAATCAGGAAGCTACCTAGTGATGAAAGGTACAGAAAAAGTTGAGATATCCAACATATCAGGCATGGTCTTTACCATCGAGGGCTGCTATCAGGTTTACCATCTTTCTGCATGTCATAGAAAAGTTTGAGGGAGAGGAGCTACCAAGTCAAAAGGCTAAGTTGGACCTACACAAGTACACAGGATCAGATAGGAAACACCCAAAGTACTGAAAAAGCCAGTTGATGTCTCTGGAAGGCTGCTGGCTGCCATCTTTAAAAACTCACAGTAATTGCCCATGACAAGAAACTGGTAACTTAAAATCAAACAAACAAAATCCAACTAAAAGGCAAAGTGGAGGCAGGAGAGAGTAAAGGATCCAGAGAACTAGAAAGTAGTGAGTCTCATTTGCTTTACAAAATGTAGAATAAGCTCCATAGCACTCCAGTTGTCAAACTGAAGAGACATGGACTGAACAGGCAGGCAAAAAATTCCTTGAATCATGAAGTTCAAAGAGTTCTGGTCCATAATCCTTAATGTCAACTGATTAGGTGCAGTATTTCTCAGTAGACAATTCTGGCCAACATCACCAGATTTGGATGCTAGGACAGAAAGGATCCTCTGCACATTTACAGATGACACAAAATGGGAAAAGCAGTCAACACGCTGGAGGGCAGGACCAGCATTCAGAAGGATCTCAACTAACTGGAGGAATCTCCCAGAAGTGACTTTGTTAAATTAGACAAAGACAAAGGTAAAGTATCCTGCATTTGAGAAGGAAAAGATCAGATACAGCATCATAGCTGCAGACTGGACCAGCAGCAGCTCTGCAGAAAAGGATTTGGAGACTCTAGGAGACAGCAAGATCAACAAAAGTGCACTCATAAACCAGTGAAAACTAACTGCAGCTTGAGCTGCATAAGCAAGAACATGAACAGCAGGTCAAGAGAAGCAATTATTCCCCCGTTTGCACTGGTAGACACATTTCCAGCACTGCAGCTTTGGGCCACACAGCACAGGAGGTACTGTCAAACTGGAGCACATCCAGAGGAAGGCCACTAAATGGGCTAACATGTGAGATGAAAGACATCATTTGTTCAGTCCAGAGATGAAAAGGAGTCCACTATTGCCTTCATCTATGTGACAGGGAATTATACAACAGGTGGAGGCAGATTCTGCTCAGAAAACACAGCAAAAACTCAACAGGCAATAGATACACAATGCCTCTAAGGAAATTCCACAGAGACATAAGGAACTCCTCACTATGAGGATGATTGAGCACTGAACAGGATGGAGATTTAACAGCATCTCTGAGCAACCTTGGAGAATTTAGAAATTTGACTTGGGAAGGCCCTAAGCAACCTGATTTAACTTTGAAGCTAAAGCAGAAAATGGAGCCTCTCGATCTCCAGATCTACTTTTTTTTCTACAGTTTCACATGTTATTGCAACTGAAGTCTTCACGTCTATAAGTAGTCCACACAGTAAATAATATCTTCATACAGCGTAGAAGATTCTATATCCAGTTATTTTGCAGTGAGCTGGGAGTGAGACAGTCATGTCCACAACTCTGGACATCTGAAAGGTTTCAAACAATTGCCTAAGTCATCAAGATCACCACAGCCATAGCAGCTTTAAGTTACGACACATTGCACAGTAAAATCCATAAAATGCTAAAACTCAACTGTACAGAAGCAGAACTTTGGGCTCCAGGTGTTCTGAGCATTCTGTATATATAAAAGGAAACATTTTGTCCTTGGTCAGTGTAGCTAGCTGACCCAAAATTAAATGTTTCCTCTCACATGCTAACAAAAAGTTTTGTTCTTTGGCATCTGGTATTAATACTGCAATGTATTGACCAGCAGCTGAAAATTCTAGTGGGAAAGGTATATAATCTGTCTGCTTTCCCTTTCCATTAAGATTACAGAAAACAAGAAACTACCAAACCTAAGGTTTATTTTAAATAGTAACTTTGAATATCAGGAAGCAAGCTAAGTTAACATTGTTAACTTATTAACCCAAACTTAAAGCAGCTCAAAACTGACTAAAAAGCAACACCTCATAAAAGTGAAAAAAAAAAAAAAAAGCCAAAACTATAAGGTGTTTTCCAAAGGGAAGGCAAAGAAACTGAGTCTTTCATCTTCTGACATTAAACACAGTGCAAGAACAAGACTAGCTCTGAGTACACAGAAACTGTGAAGTCCTGGGGCATATCCACATCCCCTGATTTTAGCACTCTCTGACAGATAGATGTCAGAAGCTCAAACAACCCACCTGTGCTGCGTAATTTTATCGGTCTCCCTTGAGTTGCATAACTTACTTTCCCAATACAGTTTCTACCATGAAAAGCCCACACACGCAGCTGGTAAAGAGAGATCCCACAGATTCAATGTGAGAATCACTGTCTGATCATGTCTCTTGATGTTTGTGAATGAACACTGGACATTTTCTTGAAAGGTGTTGCTCTACCACAAACAGTTACATCTGATATGAGATTTCTTAATATTTTTCAGCTCAGATGGAGGCAGTAACGCTCATTATGCAATCCATGTTGAATTTATAATAGTACTAATCGGAAACAGGATCAATATAAATGGTCAACCTGCCATAATGCACTGTGAGACAAAGATAAAGAATAACAATACCAACAAAAAAATGAACTTAGAGTTTATTTTCATGATCTTCCATTATACAGTCTTTCCTTCTGGTTTGTTTTTTTCTTTACCTCCCAGTAGTTTTCTCATGGTACATTCTTCACAAAGACTTTATTTGCACATCACCTATTCACTTGAGTGTTCCCCTCTCCTGTGTGTCATCCTGATACATTTATTACAGACTCTTCTGCACTTAAGAAAAATCAAGTCAGATGGGTCTGTAATGGATCCAACAGTAGGACTGGTGATGGACTCCAAAATCTTAAGAGCAAGAACAATGCAGTTCTGTGTTGATTCATACAAATGTTTTCTACATTCCCTCTAAGCACAAGTCCCTGCATCTTTAGAATCATCAGAAAATTAAAGCACTCACACACTGTGTATTTCATGATAAAAGTTAAAAATTACGACCTACAGTTTATATCAAGATGCTCATAAGTATCAAGATATGTAGGTTGAAAAAACAAAATTATTTTGAAGGATTTTGGTTTCTCTTTTCCAAGAATGAAGCAAGTTAATTGATCAGTAAATTGGGGAACAACAATCTTAGCAAATGTTCTGTATTCACAACTATCAAGATACTGCAGGCCTTTTTCTTTCCTTTTTTTTTTAAATAAAAATTTCGTATTCAAATTTTGTATTGAGAGGAATAATCTGCTTGAAATATAAACATCGATCAGTAAATTTATGAGAAGAAAAAACCAAAGAAAACTGTGCACATATTATACATGGAGACATGAAAAGTGCCACCATGGATTCAGAACAACAATACAGCAATACATGAAGCTGTTCAAATATGGTACACAGTCAGCACTAACTTTTGAATTTTTTTGTATGAAACACATTAGTAGAAAGAATCCATTATTCCAATGAAAGTATTGCCAAGAATTATGTCTAAAGATAAAGCTGATTTCAGAGGATGTGAACTTCAGCTTCCCAAATACAATGAAAAGGAAAATTTGAACAATGCTTCGTATGTGTATTATCATCCTAATGAGTATTGTTTCAGAGGCCAAAACCAAAAATCTAGCTGAAACCTGGTCTACACAATAAGAAAATCAAAGCTAATACAAGATATGTCTCAGGTACTAGTAATGTTCAAATAACACACAGCAAACATACCACAGAAAAAAACAAGTTCATTGAACACAACTCAAAAGATTGATGGCACCATAATCAGAAATGCATTTTTTCCATACACTGCTACCAGCATATGAATATGAAATAAGCTCTGTAAGTATCACTGCTCTCTCTTTTGATACATGCATCCTGTCTAACTATTGCTTCTTAGTCATCAGAATTTCTACAGAGAAAATATTCTGCATGCATGATTAAATCAGCAAGTCTCTCTCACACACAAAAAAAAAGCAAAACCATCAGACTGGCATCTTGAGATATTTGGTTAAGGAAGTATTTCCTTTTAAGGAATCATCTACCTCGATCAAAACTGTACTTTTTGATCCAATTCTCAATCAGAAAAACAGGTTTCTACTTCCTACATACTTATCTTCATTCACTGCTCAGTTACATGAAACAGTTATAACTATTTAAAACCTAATGCATTTGACAGCTGTATTGTTTAGTAAGAGCCATAATTTGAAAGGATTTGCTGCTATACATAGCTGTCTAGAAAATGTATTCCAAATACCAGCACAGTGAAGTCTATGCACCATTAAAAAGTCAGACATTATATTTTATAAAATATATAATGTAAAAATAGATTATGAATGTTTTTTCAAAACTTCCAAAATCTAACAGAAAACTTAATCCAATTTCACATTCGGAAAAAGAAGTTTAGTTGAGGAGTGCTCTCCTGTATTTAACCAGCAAATGTTGGGTTATATCACACACAGGAGACCCAACATGGAAAAGTAAGTGTGCTTCCTTTGTGAAACTAGCTTTTGTAATTCAGTTCATGAAACAGATTTTAGACTTAGATTTCAATTAAAAAAGCAAAAATACCAGAATTCCAAGAAATATTTGTAACTTCAGGAAAAAAAAAAACAGTATATGTTTAATTTTAAATAAAATTTCAGACAAAAAGTATCTTTTTTTTTGCAAGTGACTAAAACTACTGTTTAGAAAGAAATAAAGTACAAACCCTCTTTTTGACACAGCAGTGAAAAGAAGGGGTGGTTGCCAGTACCTGCATGACAACAGAAGAAGCAATCAATACATATTTTAAAAAATATATATATATACATAATATAGCTGCACTAAGTGGAGAGAAACAAAACAAAAAATCCTTCAGATGAACCACAAACGTCATGAACATCTGAAGAAGCAGCACACATTTCACTGGAAAAGTGATTTAGGGCTTTTTTTTTCTTTTTGAGTTTGGCTTTCTAGTCGTATTCTGGTGAATCGTTTTTAAGTACTATGCCATGTTTTCTTTCAAATGAAAGTTGTTGAAAATTCCTGAACGCATTCTCCAAAGAGCAAGTACCCTGACAGCAATGATGAATAAGCTTAGTAATACAGAACACAGCCACATTTCCAAATATAGTGTATCAGCTGGCTTGACAAAAAGAATCATGCCAAAACCGTCAGTGGGGGGTATAAATGATCCATCTCCCCTCTCTAATACTGCTATCAAAGAGCAGTTGTGCTGGATCAGACTTTGAACTGGTTTCCACATCACACACAAAAATAATATTTTAATGAGCTGTAAAATATGCCTCCTCTTGACTTACAGCTTTAAAAAATGAATATGTTCACCTAACAGCTTTAGACGGCACAAAACCTCAGAAGTACTAAAGAACTGTCACCAAGTGAATGCATTTTTGTTGTTTTATCAAAAAAAAACAACAACAAAAAAAAAAAAAAACAAACCCCACACCAAAAAAAACCCCATGACCGCTTTAACATTTTATTTAAGAAAACTAATACTTATGGTATTAGAGAATTTAACTTCATCACAGGACCACACTTCCTTATGGAAGAAATGCTGAGCTTGCACGACAAAATACAGATCTTTCCAAATAATAGTTCTGGAAAAAAAAATCCATTTAATTATTAACAAACCCCCCAGCTTTTCACATTCACATGACAACCAAGAAGTTCACTGCAACACTACATAGAGCTGCAGTCCGGTTTGATAGGAAAAAAAATTTAAAAATCTATCATTCAGCACTGTAAAGACACCTACCTCTCCCTCTCTCAAACTGGGTAAAAATCCGAGTTTGCAACCTTTGTTACAGAACTGTGAATATGGTCATTGCACTAAGTAAACACTATGTTAATTTTTAACTGTGCTGGTTTTAAAAAATTTATCCTACATGATTCAGACTACATGGAGTCTGACTTCTTCTGGATGTGTATCTCGCTTTCTTTTCCAGCGGCCTCAGAATCCTTTCAGTGCTCTGTCACCCTCCTTGTCTCTTCCAGGACTCCACGTTGCTTTCTCTTCCCTCCCCACATGACCACACGAGCCAGGCAGCATCTTCTTTTGCAGGTTTCAACGTAACTGTGCATGTTGGGCAAAACCACCAGCACACGTGGTCACTAACTAACAAACAGGCCAAGCAGGTGAACTATTCTCAACACAGCTTTTCCTCTAGCAAGCAGGTCAAGTTCTGTTAGAGTACTCCCACTCCACCAAAGTTGATTGAAAACATCCAACAAGTTGGATGGGTGAAGCAGGACGAACCGAGCAGCAGAGAGAACTGACAAGCCCTATTTGCTTCAGCTATTACTTTTTACTTTGCAGAGCAGTACACCAGCTACCTATAAGTCTGACAGACTTTTACAATACCAACCAAGTTAGGAATTCCCACAGCAAGAGCTACCTCTCCAAGTTTAACTTTGCTTCAAGGACTCAGTATATTTCAATGCAGTACCTTAACATCGTATCTTCTTTAATTCAGATCCTTGTAGATGCTAATTACATTATGTTCTCATTATTACATAATAGTTACCACTCCATGCATCTACTTGGCACATATGGGCACAGATGGCAGCGGGTGCAGATCTAGAATCTGTATTAGAAGGGCACATACAGGTAAACAAGGGCAGACAAGGAGAAGACAAGGGAATTCTCAAGCCATGCAAAGAGCAAGGAGAGGTGAGTATAGTAGGTGGCTGTGGGATATGTTCCTTGGCTGCATCAAAAGGGAGGACAGATGAGTGGGATGCACACAAATGAGGCTTGCAATTTCTTTTTCTAGTTTGATCACCTAGCCTAAGCCCTTTTCCCCCCTGCTTCAGAGAGGGAAGTGTATCATCTCTTATACCAACATATGTTAAGAAGCCAGGGTCTTAAAGGACAAGCCTAATTCTTATAGGCAACTGACAGGGGTTCTCCAATCTGTACGTAGGAGAACACAGTTTTACACTTGATATGACCAGTTTTACGCAGAATGTGATCTCTTGCTTCCACGGATCAAGTTTGGTTTTTTCTCCTAAACTTGAATCTTATGACTGTGGCTAAAAAGATAAATACATTTCATAGCAAATAGATGAAATCAAGAAGTGTAAGAACAGTGTGGGCGGAGGAAGAGATCTGTGATCTTTAAGAAAAAATCAGCTTATACATTTACAATGAACGCTATGTTTTCTTCTGAAAACCACCTACATCATGTCACTTGGAAACCACATTAACATTCTCATCACTCCTAAGGTATTAATCTAAATGTTCCCACTAAATAAATGACTAATTAGTTACTGATTCAATCCCTTTCCCCCCAGCTCTTTCACCTCTGATGTACTACACCCCTTCTCTTCTTGCTATTAATTCTCTTCTCCTATGACCGCCTTTTCCTTTTTCTTCCACTTCCTCTTCAAACTTGTCCCAAAAGCTGTTCTAAACACAAATGTCACTGCAGTTCACCGTCTGTGTATTTTCTTTCTCCAGAATGTCTCTGTTCTTCTGTTTAAGTTGCAAGCTCTTTTGGAAGTTGGACCTTCTGTGATTATATGGAGGAATAATAACAAGGCGGCCTCTTTTTTTCAAACAGGATCTAAAGTATTTCTGCAACACTGATGACAATGCTGACAAAAATGACCTAAAGAAAGCACTAATGAGATTAATAATAGAAAAGCCCATATTTTTCCCACTTATGACTGCATTCCACTTAAAATACAATCTGAATTTATGTTTCCCTTAGCCACAACCCACACAACTGCCTTGAAGAGCTAGCTTTGATACACATGCTCCTTGTGGCAAGATGCTGTACTTAGAGTCAGTCCAATGCACAACACAACTAACACAGAGTGCCCTAGGATCTTCTGCTCTCCCAAAACAACTTGCACCTCTCAAATGCAGTCCCTTCTTGCTAGTTAATCTGTACACTCTCTTCTATAAAAATACAAGCCAGCATGCTTAGGCTTTTCATTTGAACATCAAGTCAAGAAAGCCACCTCCAGCAGCAACCCACAGCTCCAGATACGCGTGTTCTGCAGGAAGAGGGAGATCCTGGAACACAAATATATTGGTTACATACTGCAGTTTTTTTCCAGTTTCATCTGATGAGGTTCTGCTTATCATTGCCCCCTCCCTTTCTAGTGTCTGCTTCCTGGATTCGAGGCTCCCCAAAGTCACAGATCTTCCTCCACAATCTTCTTGATTAAAAAACACTTACTACATTCCTTCATATCTTCCCATCTATAATGAACTGCACTGAACAGCATCCACCATCTTCTGGAGGAACAGTGAAAAGTTGCTCTGCTTCTTTGTAAAGCCTACAGTTTTCATCCTTCCCATACATACTCTTCTTTATTTCTCTTCTCCCCTCACCCTGTCTTTTACCAGCAGAAAAGTAACAGTGACAGCAACCAAGAGCAGGCTACTTAGAGACCTACAGGAAAAGCAGGACAGAGGGATTTTCTCCAGTATGTTCACACTGCTTCTTGCAGCCCAAGCTGCAATGTAGCAAGCCTCCCTTCTTCAGGAGGCCTGTAAAAATATCCAGAGTAGCTTCTCCTACTTCATACACAAACTCAGTTTTATTTTCTTTTCAAAGACCTGATTTAACCACACGATCTATTTGCAATAAGACTCTGAACATTCCCTCACTCACCTAAAGCAAATTAAATAGGTTGTCACCATCACTTCTTAACAAGAACAGTCTTCCTGACAAAAAGTCTTCAAAAGCCTCATGTCTTTTGATTCAGTTATTTCCTTCCCATACCTTTTCTCATCTTTTACAATCACTTAGCAGATGGATTTTATTCCCTTCAGGAGTTAGGAACCATTACCTCTGCCTCCCCTCGCTGGGACACTTGCTTTTCTCAAGCATCTATTTTCTTCAAGGAATCTACCACATCAGTGGGTTGTAAGCTTTGCTGTTCTTTAAAGCAGGCACAGGACCATATTAAAAGTACAATCATCTAAATAAATGTAACTGATCAAGAATAAATTTTTTCCCCCAATGGGGAAAAAAATAAAGACTGATATGGAAAATGTCTCTCTAGCCTTCGCTAATGAAAAGAATTTACCGGCAGAAAAAGTCATTAGAAATGTTTGCCTATGTTCTTAATGCTTCCAAATGAATGCCTTCTCTGCCTACAGGACACGTTTGAGTACAGTTCAAGTATACGTACGGCACTGCTTTAAAAAAAGTTAACATCAACTAAGTAAATAAAAAAATATTGACAGATAACATTTTTGCTTTTGTACTTACTCAGAAGAATCCAGTTCTTGCAAAGAACCTGTTTTTCAGCTAGACTATCTTTTTACTTAATTCTTCATCTGGGCTGTTTACTAAGACCTAAGACAGTCACATGATTGACATATGCTTCAATAAACCCAGATGTAAAATACATTTTGACTGCTTGTGAGAACACTACTTACATGTTGTGTCCTGGAAGAGCTGTTTGCTATGACAGTGTAATCCCAGAAGAAACACCCTCAACACAGAAAAGAAACTTTGAAAAAGTTTAGTCTACAAAACAAGTAAGATTAGTTGTTGTTAAGATCTAGCCTCTCAATGCTCACACAAGAAAACTTCCCAAATGCTAAAACCATAAATACAGAGATGTTAATATGGACCAAAATATTTATTAGCCAGTATGTCATAGCTGCACAAGATTTATAGTTAGAAAGTTGCTTTGATTTTACCTGTTATCCTGTGCACATACATACTACACAACGCTTAAGTAAAAGTGTTCATATGCTAAGACATGAACCAGTAATTATCTGCTACCTTTGCTGTACTTAAACGGCTTTGTAAAGATCTAAACATTCCAAAATTTTCAAAAATAGGTCCTGTGATGGCTTCACACAACCTGTTCTACTTGCCATTGCAATGTGCCAACAAGGCTCAAAATCACTTCAGCATGTCATTTCAGACAGCAACTCCTTGGCCATGCTGGCACATTTACCAAGCTTCTTCCTGGAAATCTCAGTATCAGTGATGACCAATGAGATCAAAAACTAGGACCTTCCATCACCATTTTCTGTATTTTGCTTAGTCAGACTAAGTAACAAAAGTAAAAAATTTAGTCACCACTGATGACTAGGAAGGCATGAGTTAAAATTAAGCAATACTATGTTAATAGAGGTGCAACAAAACACTGTAACACTCAATACATTGCTGCAGAGTGAACAGCTAAGAGCTTAAGTTCTGTCCCTGTTCAAGACAGCTGATGCACTTTGAAGTTTTGGCAAGGTCTTGCATGCAATTAGGACTTTAGGATGATGCTATCCAAGCATATATTTCCACGGGAATTGTTTTTTAACCTAAAATGTACGTTTCACATGGCTGTGTCTTGGTCACTAAGAATTATAGTAATTTTAACCATCAAAAAAGAGGCAGCACCTCTTTAAGTGCAGGAAAGAACTACTAATAAAAATTTAACCCATTCCTCCATTTGTGATACTGAAAAAAAAAAAGTGTGTGTACCACCTATTTTTTTTTCAAATTCTCTAGAATGCACAGAAAAGACTGATGCATATTGATACATATCCCTACATACTTACTGTGACCCGCTTCACATAACAGCTAGAGCAGAAGGAACAGTGCCTGGCTGAAAATCTAAAAAAAAAATCTGGGGTATCACTATGTAGATTTTTTTAGGTCCTTTTTTAATTGCATTATAGTCAACAGCATAAATAACACGTAACTAGGCAATAACATATATTCCAATTAACTGGATTGTCTCAAAGGAAGAGATTTAAAGCTGAAGAAACTTAATGCCAAAGACTACTGTTTAATTGCAACAATAATTCCACATAAGTGGAATGCCCTCAAGCAACCTAGTAGCAATTGGGCCCATGATTATTGCTATGCACTGAAAAATTCTCCTCTTAGTTCAGCTTAGTTTTTGCCTTAATGCCTTTGCTTACCCTCTGCTTTCTACACATACTGCAACTCCAATATGATTTATTATTGCCTCCTACACTGCTCCCTTCCAATTAGATAATTGCGTAGGGCCATCGTACTGACAAAATCATGCCTCCAGTCTTGGCATAGGCAGCACATCCTATAGAGGGATGGCCACAGCCCTTGGGCCCTCCTCATGTAACTAATTCACATCTTGAAGTTACTCCTCCAAGTAGCCAGGTGAGGCAGATGTAACCATACATCAGATACATCACATACCTTTCACTGAAAAGAACTCACTACCCACAGGGTACTTGCAATATGTACACAAAGTTACAAAAAGCCTCCTGCAAATCACGCTAAGAAAGGGAGGAAGGAAAGATGAAATCCAGAGCAGAAAACAAGTTTCTACAAGCTTTAACACTTGTTCTAGGCTGTGTGGCAACAATACACAATTCTTGCCCTCAAAATGATTGTCATTATACATTCATGTCTTGTACCAACTTAAATTGGCTGAATGTTTCGATACCACTGCTGGAAACAAAAAAACACTTAAGTGTCTATATTTGGACACTGAATTGAACTACCCAGTGCGCACAATTAAACTGTGCTCAAAATTATAAATATCTGAATTCAGCTACAGTTTCATGTTGCTTCCTGGAATACCCTGTCCTTAAAGAAGGGAATCTAAACAGTTTTAAAGTAACTGCTGTATTTTTTCTAGCTAAGATTATGAAGCACAGCTGTTTCATCAAGCTTCTGCAGCAGATGAATTCCTCACAGATGTAGTCAGAAGCGGTACTGGTGGCACTTCACCCTGACGAGGAGATCTTAGGATCACTATCAGACCACCACAAACAAAACATGGTCCAGAAGTGTTTATTGAATTCCCAGGGCTTCCAGGCTGTAGCCAGGAACCACAGCAGAAACTAGTGGGAACAATGAAAAGACAAGTTTGGAGAATTCCATTGGGTATTTGTGCACCTTTTCTTAACCTTTCCAAGACATGGGAATAGTTACACCAATTAAAGGGCTTGCTGTTAAATTATACAGTGTGCCTTGTACACTTCTGAAAGACACCTGACAGATCATGTTGATATAGGATCATGGTTGTATGGAGGCAAAAAGTTTGGAGTGGCACTCCACCTCCACAAGAATGTGCTGCTCTTTTAGCCACACAGAAGGTACACCTGCTCTGGCTGCAGAGTGATATCAGCTCAATGTATACATATATATATAAATCTATCACTGCTCATTTGTGGAAGTAATGAACAAGCATCACTGACATTCATTCCATATACACCCACGTGAAGTTCGAGGAGAGTTGAGTGCTTTGTTACATAGCAAGGTTGTACAATGGTTGCCAATGTATAAATTGTAGCAGTACACAGATTTACTGCAATGCAATTGACAACAAACACTCTGGGGATGTTCCTTAATAGCTGGAAAGAAACATTTTACCAGTACATTTATTACAGAGCTGCTTCTTCTGCTGGCAAACCCTTACAGAAGGGATCACAGCCCTCAAGCCCAATTACGATTACACTTCAATTCACTGCAATTTTAGTGTCCTCAGAAACCACCCGGGGCAGACCAAGCACCCTACATTTCTAAATCCTTAAAGAGTACTGTTTTGACAGTTGGGTGAGGAATGTCTGACAACATTTAAGAGCTATGCACACCAAAAAAAAAAATTAAGAAGTTTCTGCTATGAATGCCTGATACATGATGAAATTGAGGGCTTAACAACTGTCAGAAAGTCTTCCAAACCCACTTGCCTTAAGCCCACTCCTTAGCTAGTGGTTAAAATGGTGATTATTCCAGAAGGTGTCTAGAAGTTTCAGGTGAAAGACTGGCAGTTTTCTGATCTTTTTATTCTAGACCTGGAAAATTAAGCAGCATATTCTTTCAAGCCCCTTCATATCTTCTGGCATTCATAGTTGGCAACTTGAGACCTTACAGTCCCCTCCATGTTTACTCAAACTCTGCAGTGGTTTGAAATAAAGAAGCTTTTAACATACACATTTACTGGGCTCTAAGGAACAAGAAAGACACATCAGTACTAAGTGTTACTTAGTTTCATCCCTGAGCTTTCAAATGTTTGATAAAGTAATAAAATGTATACAGACCATAAGGTACTGTAAACTGCCATCAGCTTCTCAGAATCTTAATCCTCACAATTCAGAAGAATGATGGGAGAACTGTTAGGCAGCACTTTTTTTTTTTCGGTATGCTCACAGGTGACAATACAGACCAAAGCACAAATATTTTAAACATTTATTTTAGCACACACATTACAGAGTAAGCACATTGCCCACTACAGTTCCAAAATATCTAGGAAGGTCATATAACTTTCTGAACAAAGCTTTCCTCTCCGTATTAAGGCAGAAAGATTGACCAGTATGTTTTCACAAGGTAACTGCCTCTAGTATACTAATAAACTGTTAACATGCTGGCTGAGAATCTGTTTTCCTGCCCTGTCTTAATTTGGTGGACACCCCTAGTCATGTCACCAACCTATCCCTTTGACACCCAGCCATGCACTGAATCACAGAGTAGGGCTGACCAGACCCTACAATCAGTATTTCAAAATGATCAGATAAAGAGCTGCAAAGATTTCTATAGTCTCTCTACAAACCTCTAGGAAGCCTGAGCTTGTCTTGCCTCTGACCCCTCCAAACTGGGATTTCAATGTTTTTATTATCCTAAGTACCTGCCTTCCTAGTTTCCTGGGCCTATCTTACTCCTGCCCAGCCAGCAAAGATAATCCACTCGTGCCAGATTCCAGCAGTTTGGACTTTCAACAGTCCCAGGCCTCTGTAGACCCTGCACCTTCCATCTCATCCGAGACCTGCACAGCTTCCTGTGCTGCAGCAAGAATCCAGTTTAGGCAGCAGCCTCAGGACCTGCTGCCACAGCGAGAGCCCTGTGTCCCTTGCCAGCAACACTATCAGGTCTCCTTCGGCCGTAAAGGACCACGAACAGGACATTGCATTAACCAACAAGTCACACCTGCAACACTTGCAAGATGATACTTATATCCATCAGCCCAAAAAGAAACTTTGTTTCTACTGAATATAATTTCAAACAAGGGTGAAAGCAGCAGGATTCCAGACAAGACTGGCTGTTAGTGTTGTGATTCCCAGTTCTTGTAGCTGAGTTTCCTGCTACCACAAATAGAACCACTATCTACGAGTCTGGCAAATTTGTAAATAGATAGAAATTACTTCTACTCAGACCAAGTAATTCTTCCAGAGAGACACAAAGGACTGAACTGAATACAAACACCGTGGCTATTGTAGCAAAGCTGCTCCTGATATCTTGCTGCAGGTGATACTGGTAAATCTCTATCCACCAGAAAAAAAATGCATTCTGGGAGCAGCAGTACTTTCCAAAACTAGACCGCTCATGTTCTAGGCCTTAGGCCAACATGTCATATACTGTCAGGACAGAAGTCTGCAGAAATGTGCTCAAACCAGCTTTTTGTTATTAACCTGATCTGCCATTTGAGAGTTTTCTGGAAAAGATACAACTTTATCTTTACAGAAGGTAAAATATTCCTCAAAGTTGCACAAAATTTTGCTGTCTTGAAGTGCTACAGTAAAACTCCAGCACAACAAATAAAACCGGCATCATTACACTAACTTCCCACTCTCAAACTAGGCATACACCATGCCTTTAAGACTACAATCACTGTTTACTAGAGTTTGCAAAGTTTTTGGCTGTTCACAGCATTATATGAAACTCTACGCTATACCTCCAAACCACTTAGAGACCAACTTTCAGACATCACAGGACAGAGCAAGCAATTTTTGTATTAGTCTATTCATTTTTTTCTTCTAAATGCCCCAACTCAAAGCACAATAGGCCAGTTTTTTATATTCAGGCACGGATTCAAAGACTCGGTAAGCCAGAGAAACAGGTTGTAGAAGCCAGGCATCCTACAGTGACAGAAGGAAATCATAATATTATCTGTCATTGTCTTGAAAACAGGAATTCTATTTTCTAATAGGGTATTGACAAACGCAAAAATTGTAATTTCATGAGCCCTTATAGAGCTCACTGTTCCCAATCATCAGCTGGGAACAAATAACTGCTTGAATGATGACTTTTGGAAATAGGGGCAGAGAACAGATACAATCTGAATCTGACAACCACATGAAAACACAACACTCATTTTCTGCAACTCAAAGTTTTACAGTTCCATCAGCGTACTCACTGTATCAGCACACAGAGCTTCTCAAATTGGTCTGACAACATCCATTTTACTTGCTCCTGACTGACAGAATCAGGTGCAGCATACTCCAGAGGGAATGGATGCTTCTCTATTTTAAGGAGAGTTAATATATTAATATGCTATCAATGCAACTCTGCTTAGCAAAGGGGAAGATTACACATTGCAGGTGGTCATCCAAAGTAACCAGCCATTTCTTTCTTCACCAGCCAACCCTTACTACTTCCTGCAAGTCTAAAAACACTATCCCAGCACACAAAATTCCTTAAGCAAAGAAATTCATCCATATGCACCTCAGCTTCCTGCTAAGATCCACTTCATTTGAAAAAGGCAGTTTCCAAATAAAGGATTATCCAGTTGCAAGATCATAGATATAGATAGACAGACAGACAGATAGATCTCAATGACAGTCTTCAAACGTCAAGACATACCAGGAATATCCAGACACAGGCAGCTATGCTCCAAAGTGAGCAGTAGCAGCTATAGAATGGCTTCTGGCTTACAGAGGTTAGAGTAGGACCACAATAAGACTGTTGAAATGCGTCAGTCACCAGTTTCCTGAATGCCGGCAGCTCTAACCATGCCACCTGGAAGATCACAGACCACCCAGACACCACAGCCTGTACAAGGCAGTGGAGGCTGACCCAGAGGGTTGTGAGCCTATTTTGAAAAGTCAGTTTTGTTTATTTAAAAAAACTAAACCCTGGACAAATGAGTCATAGACCTTTAGATACAGGCCAGTAGCTATTTCTGAGTAACATATTCAACAAGAAAGAAACTATGCAGATGCATTTAAAAAATGCTTTTCTATCAAGTGTTCAATTTACAAAACTGAATAAATAAACTCGTAAATAGGTGCAGGGAACCAGCTAAGACTGGAAGATTTGAGCATTTTATCACTGGTTTTGAAGAATTAAGAAAACCAACTTTATGAACATTGATATCAACCTCTGTCCCATTCTATAAAAAGAATGGAAGAGCATATTGGCGACAATTCATCACATCCCAGTGAAAGTCTAGAAAAACAAATGTCAAAACTGGAATAAGGTGTAGTGACTATCAAAGCAGTAAAACAGAACCATTTTGACAAAGCCTGAAATGCTGTCTCTACAGGTATCAAAATTGTAACAAAATCATCTATATGCCTAACACCTTCTACTTTTGGGTGATAGTTTTGAAAATGATAAATCGTATTCTGTTTCATTTAGGGGTGAAAAAAGGTAACATCAAATGCTAAAACAAATCTTATATAGTTGCCTGGAACTAGAGATTTGATGTACAAGGGTAACTTGGTGTTTGTTAACTCAGGCATCTGTTAATGGTTTCACAAAATATGCTCTAGCGGCCTACTACTTTCACTTCTTATAAGAGTACACAACTGAAAACTGAAGGATGGAAATAAAGCTATTCTGCTACTACTCCATCATTTTTGAGATCTTAAGAGGTAAGACTTTCAATGATCACTTCTTCCAAGCTCAGGAATGCTCCATCCCTACACGCGGGATGTTAAGTGAAGGTGGCAGGTCTGCATCAATGAACAAGACACTCCTGACAAAACTCAAACAAAGAAACAGAAGAGGTGGAAGCATGGCCAGGCTACTCAGGAGAAATCAAGGCACTGTTTGAGCATGCAAGGGTGGGGACATGAAAGCTAAAACCTATTTGAGTTGGATCTGGCAACGGACAAAGCACAAGAAGGACAGTAAGAATAGCTTCTACAGGTGCATCAGGAGCTAAAGGAGAAGACAAGGCAAGGTGTGAGCCTGATGCTGAATGGGGCCAGGGAACCTGGTGACCAAGGACACAGAAAAGAAGACTGGTACTGCATGTCTTCTTCAATGACAAGACTTGCCTTCAGGAATCCCAGGCCCTGAGATCTGATGTAATGAAGACTTATCTTTAGTGAAATAGGATCAGGAATACAAACATTTAAACAGAATTAAAAAAAAAAATCTCACACTGAAAGGGACCTTTGGAGACTGACTTGTTCAACCCCCCTGCTCAGGCAGTGCCACCCAGAGCCAGCTGCCCAGGACCATGTCCAGACAGCTTTTAAATATCTCAAAGGATGGAGATTCAGTCTCCAAATAGTGCTCAGTCATCTTCAGTTTTTTACTTCAGTAAAAAAGTATTTCCTGATGCTCAGAGAGAATATCCTCTGTTGCAGTTTGTGCCTCTTGTCACTGGGCATCCCCGAAAAAAACCTGGCTCTGCCCTCTTTGCACCCTCCCTTCAGATATTTGTACACACTGAGAAGACCCTGCTGAGCTTTCTTTGCTCTAGGCTGAACAGTCTCAGCTCTCTCAGCCTTTCTTCATGAGGAAATTCCCTTAATCACCTCAGTGGCCCCTCCACTGGCCTCTCCTTAGTTGCTCCACCTCTCACACTGGGGAGCTCAGGACTGGACACTACACTCCAGATGTGGCCTCACCAGTGCTGAGTGGAGGGAAGCTGCCGAAGCAAGTAACCTTGATGGGGGAGCAGTGGATGCTGTTCATCTCTACATTGGTAAGGCTTTTAACATCTACCATCACAGACAAGCTGATAAACTACCAACTAAAGTAGCGGACAGTGAGGTGGACTGAAAACTGGCTGCACTGCTGGATTCAAGAGGTTGTGGTGAATGGCACAAAGTTCAGCTGGAGGCCGGTCACACCAGCATACACCAGGGATTAGTAGTGGGACTAACACTGATTATCAACCTCACTGATGACTTGAGCAGTGGGACAAAGTAGGCATACAGTTTCACAAAGTATATAATTGCAGACACTAAGACACTTTCCATTTGAATTACCTAGAGGCAAACCTGTAAAAAGAGATCTTTCAGAAGTCCTTGTCAGAAATATTTCAATACAAAAGTTCTTAAATGCAAAATCTCCTTCTCTCAGTTCCTGAAGTTATTATGTGGCTACATCTATAAACCATCACCAAATAAAGATAACCAAGCACCTCCAACAGTGGCCACAAAGACAGCCCCTACAGGACCTGTCACAGGCAGGAAACAGCCTGCAGCTCATCCTTGGTTGGCACCAACCCCTTCCCTCAAAGTCACTCATATTCCCTTAACTCAGCATGAGAATGGGCACACGAGGCAAGACCCAGCATACCGGAAGTTCGGGACCAGCAATACAGGTTCCATGGAAGTAGAAATCCATACATCACATCCTCTTCCTACTCTGCTGAAACACTACCTGAAAACTTTGAGCACTAGTGCTATAAAGCATTAAAGACAAAACAAGATTAACTAAGATATACAGGTAGCATTTGAAATGTAAGAAACTTAGTTTTATTGACATGATTCCATCACTACTTATCATATTCTAAAATATATACACACATACAAAAAGCACAACCTACAAACTGATCTGCATGCAAAAGGCTAGATTCAGATAGCTAACACAAGAGCCCCAGAGATGGACTCCCCTCCTTTCAGTGCAGGTTATCACACTCTTAACAGAAACAATCAAAAAGCAACTAAATAGAACTGGCAGACTTTACACTCTATCTTCAATTACAAAAACAAGTTTGGCCTACATTAAAACAGTAGTTGAAAACCATGTGTTCAAACCCTGCTGTTTGAACTTCCAGGACAGGTTAGCTAACTCCTTCAGAGATATTGGGAATATACCCAAGAATAAAATAAACCATGACTAATCTGTCATCCCCCAGTACACAACAGACTTTAACATCAGGCTCAGAAAATCCTTCTGAAAAATAAAAATATATCTCTGAAGTTACAAGTTATATCCTATTTAGATTCCTAATAGGATATTAGCAGCTACATTCTCAGAAATATATGTCTTTTCCTTTATTTCTGCTTTATGTATTACCTACATCTGGCCAACTTCAGAGCCTGTAAACACTGATACTGGAGATAAAACTGATCTCAAGCATGGTCATTCACATCTCTGCATGATTCAGCCCAGGCTAGACACACACGGAATCCTCCCTGCAGTGACAGGTCTGCTGCTCTGGCCTGGTCACAGAACCCAGAACTGAAATGAAAGAATATAGCCCTAATTCTTCCTGATTTCAAAGAAAGAAAAGGATGAACAGACTACCTGAACAGTATGGGAAGTGGTAAAGGATGGACAGGGATAGATGGAGCAACTGGAATAATCATTTGCTAGAAGAGATGCAAGCAAGAGGCAATGTAGGGCAGAGCAGCTAAAAACAGAAAAAGGGAGCAAAGAAGGTTAAAGCAGAGGAAGGGCAAGACCAAAAATGCAAAGCAATGTTAAAATACACTTGGGCATGAACTCACCTCTTAATCGCTACAAACACAAGCCTAACTCCAAATACACAAAACTTGGGCCAGACAACACTCATGGGGCATTTTTATGGAGCAATGAAGAACTCCTGCTGTACTTTCAGTTCTGAGAGGTCCTTTCTCATATTTATATAAATAGTCTAGGTTAAAAACACTGTTAGTCATCTAAAGCCAAATCTAGGAAGCTGAACTGTCTCTAACAAGTTATCTGGCAAAGGATGGTCAGAATCAAACAATTCCCTTTACTATAAAAAGCTGTACCACCACAGGTTTGCCAACATGAGCACAAGCCTAAAGCATCTGGAAAAGAGGAAAGACTGAACCACTCCTGTACACATTGCATACATCTGCTCTGCAAAGAACAAACTTTGCTAATCCCATTTCAGTGTAAGGTTAAGGAAAGAATGATGGGATATAAACACTACTGTGATACTGGGAAGAAGCCAGTCTACAGAATAATATCAAAAGAAGCTACTAAAATTAGGTAAATATTTGTTGGATACACTTACAAAAAAAACCAACTACAACAAATTTAGCTAATTGTTGGGAATCAAATTCCAAAAGACATTTATTCTTATAATTAGAATCAAAGAAAATGTGTCTTGACAGTATTCTGATTTCAGATGCTTGAGATAGTACTAATCTACCAAAAAAAGGAAGTACTGTCATTTTGACATTATCTCCCCCCCACCCAGTTGAACCTAGCTAGATACTAAGCACAAGACTGCCTCATGCATTAAATATAAACTTCTAGTGAGAAATTATTAATTTGAAGGTAGCACAAAATGCTGAAGGGGAAAAAAAGTCCATATCCAAGAGAACAGCTCAAAAAAAAGTATGCATTTCTTAATTCACTTTTATCAGCTTGCTAATTCAGAACTATTACATTATTTAATATAGGTTTGTCCCTATACCCCTTCACCTCCCATTAAAGCTTTCTTAAGCAGATAGAGTGCTTCTTACTATCAACACCTGACTGATGGGAAGATAGTTTACTAACTATCCATAGGAAACAAGCTCTTAATTCCCTTGCCTCTCTTGAATCAGATCTGCAGACAGCTATTTGACCAGAAAAGAAAAAACACTTACTCTTTGAAGAAAAGAAGCTGATAAACTCTACCAATTTGCCAACCCACTTTTGTAATTTTATTTCTTTGCTTTAATTTTGCTCCTCCTGAAGACTTCCACAAACTTTTTTTTCGTAATTTCTTTAGAGCAAAATTAATTAAAAACCCTTACGTACCGTCTTTATCTGCATGTTCCTAAATAATGTTCTTAATTTAGAAAATATTAACGTCACTTTAAAAAATATAACTCCTAATTGAGAATAAAGCAAGCCACCCTGACTTCAGCCATCAGCATGGGCAGACTTAACAGAACCACCCAGGCTGCCAAAGGCCTAAGCCACAGGCATCATGAGGTCTCATGCACCGAGCACTATGACAGCCTAGTAGAAAAGATACAGATCCCTTAAGGCCTCCAATACCCTTAAAGTGCCTCTTGTTTTTTTCAAGAAGCAACCACTGAAATACTCACTTGCTGAGAACGACACGATTTATCAAATTAACTACATAATCAGCACCACTATGATGAAGTATTACATAGAGACAGTAGATATACCTAAATAGATTTATTACAATGAAAACATCATCAAGATGTACACTTTTCCATACAGAGAGGCATAATATAGTTTATTTTTAATTTCTCTACCATACTGAAATCAGAATTCTATTTCAAGGCACATCTGACTTCAGCAACAGACCAGGACATCTCTGGAAATAGCGATACAGAGATTACAAATGATTTCAGGGTTTGTAGCATTTCTCCCCCCAACAACCTAAATCTATTTCTGAGCACACAATGCCAAGAATGTGTTTTCAACCGCACTGCAACATATACTTCAATCCCTGCTAAACATAACTGAAAACTTTATTAAGGCACAAGCCAGCATGCTTGAATCTCTACCATATTAAGTTACTTAATTGAGCAAAAATATCAGGAAGCCACCCCCGCCTTGGAGCCCATCATGCCTTTCCCTCCAACAACTTGCACACTGGCTTACTATTTTATACCAGGAACCTGATAGTGGACATACAGAATGCCACAGTTGTTTACTCACCTACAAAATACTTATGTTTCACTTGACAGTTATGAGATTACGACAACTGAAAGCAGAAAACACTTGCGAGATATTAAGCTAACATTGTAGCAATTTTCAAAGAACGGAGCTGTCACTTGAATAGACAGGTGCTTACATTACATATTCTTAGAAGGGACAAAGACAATCCACTTTCAGCTTGATCTCAGGAGCAAGCTTATGTTCCAAGGACAAGTCCATGCAGAAAAGCAGATACCAAGCTTGGGGCAAGAGCAGCTTTGAACCACGACGGACAACTTCCAAAAGGAAAAACTGAGCTTGTCCTGATAGCTGAATGTAGGGTAAAAAACTGTATGCCAAATTCAAAATTTAGGAATTTGCTAAGAACTGAAGGCAAAGCACAGCCTCAGCTCAAGCAACTCTAACCAAGGGTTGCTGGGTAAGGAAGAGGAGGAAGGGTTCATGGGACGGGCAGCTGCTGTAGCAATAGGGGAAGGCCTAAACACCGGGGCTGTTTCAGGAGCAACACCCCTGACGATAAACAATTTACGATTTATTCTAATTTTACCTCCCCGCCTTCTTTCCTCCAAAGGTTTAATCTCTTTACTAAAGCAGGCTGCAGACGAGGTGAGAAAGGAAAGAAACCAGAGCACTCTTCTCCAGCCAGAGGAGGGCTCTGAGGAGGCACACACCCGCAGAGCCGCCCCTGAGCCAGACCCCGAGAGCTGGGGCCATGGGAGGCTCTATGGGAAGCTCAAGCAACAGCAGGGAATATTCAAACTGTGTCACATATTTNCATGGGGAAAACAGTTTTAAGCCATTTGCATTACTCTCGTTTCCATCAGCCTCTCGAGGGCGGATGGGGCAAGGGAAAACGCCAGTGCCGCCGCCTCGCTCGCTTGAAACCCGCGCAGGCCGGGCTGGAACGAACCCGGCCCGCCCACGGCGGACCCGGAGAACGCGCCGGCCCCTCCGGCCGGGCAGCAGGAGAGGGAAAGGCAC
>VZTG01005027.1:1445696-1564293 GCA_013397845.1 Melanocharis versteri | reverse complement strand
AAAAAAAAAACCACAGGAGTAAGCAGCAAATATTGGAATGAAATGGAATTGGAAGAGTGCAGTATCTTCCTGATGGCAGCCTCCCAAAAAAGACAGAAATGTAATTCTGTAAAACCTTGGTCTTGTGAATGCGGGGTAGAGCCTACTAGAGGAAAAGACCCACACTGAAAGTTTTAGTTGTTGCACTGAACTTTAACATTGTTCAGGATAGAAAGATGATAATATTGCTAATTAGCTTGAAAAGTGTGAGAGTTCTTTATAGGTGTTATGTATTTCTTCTCATGCTTTTTATGCCATCAGCACAAATTCTGCTTGAGTTGTCAGACCCGTAGGATCTCTTCTTATTTTTCTTCAACAAAAATGCCTGGGACAGTTTAGCACATCAGAAATGGTTAATAGCAATTTTGGTTTTCCCGTGTGCTCCATCTAAGTTGTTATGAATGCTTGTTCATTCCTGTAAAGGAGCTACTGTTATAGTACTACTGATTTTGCCCCATCCCATATGTTAATGAAGTACCTCGTGGAAAAAAGTGATGTTTTGATGCTTTTGCATGAACAATATCTGTTGTTCTTGAACAGTTGCCTCTGGTCAAGCCATCAGTGAAACTTACCTTTCCTGAAATTAGTTTGTGGTTCATCACCTAATAATCAAGGAAATAAGTACTACAGATACCCTGTAGGCAGCCACAACAAATAAAAAGCAAAGGGTGACTCAAAGGAGTTCGTAGGAATACAGCACAACCAGCATGAATTTGAGAAAAGTAAATGTGATGATCCGAAATTGTTCTTTATCCAGAAAGTAGTCTGGGAGAACAAGATGTGTGGTGTTTGAAAGATTTACTTGGTGCTTCTAAAATGTTCTTGAGTTAGATGTACCATAAACCTTACTTAAAATCTTTGCCTGCTTCTATAAATAGAGCTTTGCATGACTTCTCCTTTGGTTTGTGCAGAACAGAAATACACTTTGTTCCTGGAGGCCAGATTTTCAATTTACATGAACTCTTATAACTCCATTACCTTCTACTGAGCCAAGATGCTTTCAAGCAGCTTAGGCATTGGCCCATGACTTACAGACCCATACCAGATGTCTAAAGCATCTGCACATCCTCTGCATCTCTACTGGTGAAGAGTGCTCGAATTTTCAGTTGATTTCACTAAAAATATACTAGTGAATCATTAGATGTAAATAGTATTTTCAGTTGGATTAAACAGGAAATTATTAGGGGGAACAATTTTATTGCTCACAGAAACAGCAGTAAAGGAACAGTTCCATTGTATCGATTCAGCTGAAGGTTTTAAATACCCATCAGCATGCCAGTAGATAATATTGATTATTTATTATAATTTATTATGACCCTCAGGTGTTCTGGCTGGGGCAGTACAAACTACAGTGCAGTAGAATGACCAAATAAATGCTTGTCTCTATTTTAGCAGCTGCCATTATTAGGGAATTGTTGCTACTTAATTCTTTTTTTTTCTTTGGTATAAATGCAGTTTAAATTTATGTTTGTTTTTTCTATCAAGAGTTATTTTGCTCCAGTTTCTTGTTCTACTATAATGGTGTACCTTGATGTTGTTTTTTGAACATTAGTCCATATTAACAAATGCACAATAACTGAATTGCTTGTCACCTGAAGTGATCAACTGACTTCACAAAATGAGTGATTTTTGGAAAAGATCCAACAAGTAGTGATTTGCTTCTATTTGAAAGTTCAGGGAGAGCTGATGCAGTTTTACAGGCACGGAATTTATTGGTAGAAAGTCACAAAAAAACCATCCAAGTAAAATGAAGGCAGCAGATGAGTCTGTGAGAGTCACTAAGAAAAAACTATGTGTGTTTGAAGTGATAAGAAAAAGATTGTCCTTAAAAAGCAGGAAAGCAGCTGGAAGGTGTCTGGAAAATTGAAATGATTATCAAAGGAACACAAGAATGAGGTTGCCTCAAGCAGGCAAAAATTAAGCAAAAATTTTGAGAATACCCATAAGAATTAAGGAAAAGTTACTGTTCAAGTTGGACTGAAGTGTGTGTCCATTCTTACTGTGGAAAGTAAAGTGAAGGAAACAGAGGAACAGTTTGTGAAGGTAAAGCCACTAGAGAGAAACAGTCCCTTAAAAAAACATTTTCATCGAAAAGACAGAGAAGCTATATACTGTACCCCTCTGACCTTCATCATTCTAAATATAGTTGTACTTAAAATTTCAGTTAACTCTCTGCTTTTGTCAGAAACCATCAGGTAGTCATCTCAGTGGGACCGTGTAATCTGGGAAGATTTTTCTTATTCCCTTATCTGTGATTATTTTAAAAAAAACTACAACAAAACAACAACCAACGAAACAAGAAAAAACCCAACCAAAAACTTGTGATTGAAAGGATGATGTGAGGGTTTGTGGGTTTTGTTCAGTGTGCATACATTTTTTTCCTGGCATAACGTTTGTATTTTATACAATGCTTTCCATCTGAAAGCTTCTGAAATATTTTACGCTGTGCAACACTTTCACTGCCGTCCTGCCCTGGTAAATAAAGCATAAGAGCCTGAAGTGATTTTGGCAAAGGTTGAGTGACAGGTCAAAGCAGAATTGGGAACAGAGGCCAAGCCTCTTGTTTTCAGCTCAGTGAGCAGTGAACCAGACCAAGACGTATGTGCAGTGGATGATAAATACGTATGTGCAGTGGATGATAAATACATTAAATGAGATGTTACACTCAACAGTGGCAACAGCAGGAAATGCTGCATATAAAATACCTGCTGTGTTTCCAGTCTTTTCATTCTGCCAGTTAAGCTGGGCTTTCCCAGTGTGATTTGACTTTGTTCAGTGTTTGTCTTGCATTTGACGTAAGAGACTATAGACGCGTTTAGGTTGGAAAAGAGTTTTAAGATCATCAACTCCAACCATTAATGCAGCACTGTCAAGTCCACCACTAAACCGTGTCCCCAAGTGCCACATCTACACGTCTTTTGAATACCTACAGGGATGGTGATTGAACCACTTCTGTGGGCAGCCTGTTCCAATGCCTGACCACACTTTCCACTAAGAAATTTTACCTCATATCCAATCTAAACCTCCCTTGGCACAATGTGAGGTCGTTTCTTCTTGTCCTGTCACTTGTTACCTGGGAGAAGAGACTGACTGCAATGGTCTTATTTTTATCTTCTTTTTTCCTTTTTTCAAACAGGCTGTATCTCCAAAAGAAGAAACAAAGGCAGCAGGTAAATATTAATATTCCGTTCATGTTTTTTCCATTTTACTGCTTAAACCAGAATAAGTAATTTGCTGACATGCAATTTGTTTGCTTACAGGCTTGGCAGTTCTAAACTATTTTGATCCTGATAATGCACCTTAAACACATACAATAACTGTTTTTAAAATGTTCGTAACTGCAAAACTTGAAAAACTTTAGTATAGCTGTGCCCAAAGAGCCCCTTAATAGAGTCTATTCAGTAGACGTCTTGCTGAACTAGTCAGCTCTCAATGTATAACTCCATGCATCATTTGGAGTAGTTCCTCAGCAAGCTGTGAGGCCTTGAAGTGACTGAAGGTACCATGTCATTAAATAGCTGCACTGACAGTAAGTGTGTTGGTAATCAGCAATGTTTGTAATTGGTTGTTGGCATGGCTGCCACTAAAAGGCATTCTGTGTCAATAGATAGTGTAGCTTAAGAAATACAGACTCACTGCAGTGATCCTGTCTGGTTCTTTTGTTGATTTGGGGGTTCTTCTTAATTTTGCTGGTTTGGAAAAAAGTAGTTCAGGATAGCTAGGATGTAATTCCTAAGGAAGTCTGGCATTTATTCCCATGTAGCTCTGCAGATAGATTCCAGAGAACTGTCTCTTCTCCCTCCTCTCTCCTGTCCAATTGCTGTTTAGTTTGGTTTCTGACACATATTTCCCTAGCAGAGCGTATGTCAACTTCTTCTGAGAGCAGTTTCAACTATTTACAAGTTAAACTTTTGGGCTAGAAAGCATATACTTGCTCATCTTCACTTACATACTGTTATTGGGACAGTTTGTCTCGAGTTACAAAGTTACTTGAACTTGTAGGCATACGTTCTTTTGGAAGACTTGTGTGTGATACTTGATACCACTTTATTTATACAAAGGTGTTGATTTTAGTTTTCTTTATTAAACATACCTAGTAAATAGGATTTCCACTGTACTTTTGCATAGTGTAATGTGATGTGATAATCATTAGCATGAGAGCAGAGCTGGAATTTGGAAAATATTGCAGAGCAATAACCAATCACAAACTGACATATGTTTTTTAGAACCACCGCCACCATCTAAAATTCCTAAAATTGAAACTTCACATCCACCAATACCTCCTGCACATCCACCTCCAGGTAAGCTTTTATTTTCTTAAACACATTTATTCTCGTTATTAACTTCCTTGCTTTTCATTCAGGTCATGGTAGGTAATGGTGTGGGGGCACGGGTTTGTTGCCTTGATTAATCCTCTTGGCAAGTAAAATTACGAGGTTGATAAGCTCTACAGGGTATTTCATTGTAATAGCACAGGCTTTTCCAGACAGAAGTAAAAAACTTACAATGGAAACAAGACTATACTGGGTGCATAAAGGCAAAACAAAGCTGCAACTATTAAAGGCCTAGAAGACTATAACTAATTGTTAATAGCAGGCTAAAAGGGACTTGATCTCAAAAGGATGGTAGATGCCATATTAGATTACTAGAGCAGCTTTCAGCTGTCCTATATAAGTTTTCCTTGTTATGTGTGTAGTACAGAAATTCTGCAGGTGTGCAACTTACAAACCATAAGGGTTTCTTTGCTGTACTTTGCTGTACCTCAAAAGAGGACTTTTTTCTGCCAGTGAACATTAATACTGCACACATGCCTTACGTTTGCAAAATAAATTATACTGTTGTAGAAATGTGCTTCCAGCGCCTTGATGCATTAGCTGTCCTTCCAGTGACCCTTAAATATGACATAAATATTTCACAAACCATGGTCCATAATGTAACTGTAAGATGACAGCTTCTAACAGGGAACTAGAAGAGAGAAAACCAGTACCCTGAAATAAAGTAGGACCGTTTTTCTCATTTGTTAAAATCTAATCAAGTTTTTCTAAATACCGTGCTCATTATTCCTTCAGTTGTTAAATCTTGAACGCACATCTTGTATCCAGAATGGTTCTGAAAATGAGCAAATGAGGAAATTATTGCCTGCTACAATTTAGGAGCTAGAAGTCACTGAAATCATGGGTACCACTGCCAGCATACCCACCTTGTGTGATTTAATTATGTGGCTTTCCTAGGGGGCAGTTTTGCTGTTAAAATCCTACTTAGGCAGGTAATGGATTTATTTCCCTTGTTACATGAAATTTTCCTCTTTGTTTATACAAGGATGTAATTGTATAAGCACTGAAACATCAAAATAAAGGGCAGCTCTGTGGAAAAGTCAGGTGAAAACCAAGAATGCATATTAACCAAGTGAACTAGGAGGAGAATTTATCTCAAATTCTGTTAAACAGTGTCAGTGCAGTATGCCACTAGAAATGACTGCCCTGTATGTGCTTCTAAATAGCTTTTCTTACTGAACAATGTTTTAGATGCTTATATGTACAAGCAAGATGAATGCCAAGATGTCCCAAACTTTTTTTTGTTGGTCATTTTAATAATCTCTTTGACCATCCAGAGAGGTTGCTATTAGGTTAGTCATCCTAGTGGGATTACTTACTTTATAATGTCTGCGTTAAGAGGGAAAAACAAACGATTCTTATTTAAAAAGAAGACAGCTTAAAGCATGTTCTTTCCAGAAGTGGCTAAGTACAGTTCTGTAAAATGCTGACCTTTTTATGAACTTCTCCAGAGTGTCAGGTACTGAGTTCACTGAAATTAATCAGTGGGACAAAGCTGATCAGATTTCATGTCCTTCTTACTTACCCTCTGGTTTTCTTTTTTTCTTTCTTTGGTAAACAGGTTTAGAACTGAGTGTTAAAGACTTGAGACTTTGGCCTGTGTTCTCAAATAATATTTCCCAATATGGGAGGCAGGTGAAGTGCAGAGAGTAATCCCAGGCCACCTCCTGGACTACCAAAGTGGTAGAAAAGAGGCCTGGACTAAAGTAGGTGGAAGCACTGAACCAAAGATTTTTGGTATCGTGAATCCCGTGACTTTTAAATCCACTAGTTGTGATTCTGTCCATCCAGTCTGTTAATTCTGCTGATTGTACAACAATATTTAAATTCGAAAAAAACAGTAATAAGAAAGATGAATTTAAGTTTTAGAATGGGAAAAGCTGACCTTGAAGCTTTGATAGGTGGCTTAGTTGGTTTTTAGTGACCTGAGAAGGTCGACTGGATACCATATGGCATTCAGAGACTTAGAGACTTGAGTTTTCTTTTGCTAATTTAACTGGAAGAAAAATATGAAGTATTCAGAAGCTGTTCTTGCCAGTATCCTTCAAAAAAATGAATGAAATTTTCTCTTCCAGAGCGCAAGCCTCCTTTGACAACGGCAGTTTCAATGGGAGAACCAGAGCAATCTACTACTGTGGACTCAGTAGATATGCCAAAGGTCCAGATTCCTCCCCCTGCTCATCCTGCCCCAGTACATCAACCTCCACCTCTGCCGCATCGTCCCCCGCCCCCACCCCCCACCAGTTATATTACAGGGATGTCTACTACAAATTCTTATATGTCAGGGGAGGGCTATCAAAGTCTCCAGTCCATGATGAAAACAGAAGGACCAACATACGGAGCTTTACCGCCGGCCTATGGACCGCCAGCTCATCTACCATATCATCCTCATGTCTACCCTCCCAACCCTCCACCACCAGTTCCACCTCCACCCCCTGCTTCTTTCCCCCCACCCAATATTCCACCTCCTACTCCTGGATATCCTCCTCCACCTACATACAACCCTAATTTCCCACCTCCGAGACTGCCTCCAACTCATGCAGTGCCACCTCATCCACCTCCAGGGCTGGGAATGCCACCAGCTAGTTACCCCCCTCCTACTGTTCCCCCAGGTGGACAGCCACCTGTACCACCTCCAATTCCACCACCTGGTATGCCACCTGTAGCAGGACTTGGACGTGCTACATGGATGAGATAGCATGAGGTAATTTGCACGATATACCTTTATGTTGATTAGGCAGGAGTAGATAGCCAAAACCTACATTGTAAAGATGAAAAGGAGGGTAATCTGTATAATTTAGATGAAGAAATGAGATTAAATGAAAATTTAGCTGATCTGTTTGCAGTATGGTTTATGGTGAGTTATATAGGCTTCTAGATTTTAATCAGCTTTGCAGTATCTATTCTAACTTTATACATTTGACTTAAGTTTAAATTGTCTTGACTTATTCCAGCACTGGATTACTTTGTACTAGCAAAACCAGCCATATTGGCTCAATTATATCAGTAAGAAGAAAATTTCCTTCTAGAAATCAGTGCCTATTTTTAAGTATCAAAATAGCCAGATACTATGATATTTGATCTATAATAAGAAACTTCATTTTTAATAGTAAGTAAAACAACACGATGTCAAGCATAAAAGCTGCTTTATTTAAGAGAGTTTCTGAATGCTAGCTGACTGGAATAATTTTGAGGTGTTTGCCTTGCTGATAGTTTTGGTTTGGAATGTACTGGTATCTTAAAATATTGTATGTTTACACCTATTTGCAAATTCCTGTACATAATATATATATTTTCTAAGTGTGAAAGTCTGAATGTAACAGCCTACTGTGATGTACATCATAGTTATAAATGGGACTACTTTGTTCACTCTACCCAAATAAAATTGGTTCTGAATTTAGTGGATTTCCAGGTTTTTCATATTAGTTCAGAGTTCATAACTATGGTTACTCCAAGATACTTACTCCAAGATATTTCAGCAGTGGTCTCCCAAATCTTATTCATCAGTTTATTTAAAAAGAATGTAATTTATTTTATTCAGCTAGAAGTATACACTATCACAATCAATCTCTTACTTCATTTTTACTAAAATATTTCAAATGAATGTTTTACACACATTATCAAAAAAACTGTACTATTACTTTCCTTCCCCAAAAAAGCCAGAGTGGTTCAATAATAGGTAAAAACGCGTGCTAAGGTCTAAAGAATTCTGCTATATACACAACATCAGGTGCTAACTTTTCCAGTTCTTTGTAAATCATATACAGAAAATATAGCAGGGCTGTAAGATCACAGGTTTAACAGAAATCAAACTTCAAACTGATTTCTAAAGCAGCACAAATAGACTTTCCCCACATTATGAAAAATATACAATTTTATCACTTTACAGTCATGCACTTTGAAAAAGATCAGTAGTACTCTTCCCCCCCAGTTTCTAGAAAGATAAAAGGTCACTTTAACACTGATTTCATTTAATATCTAATATTTGGATAAAAATGTGCCATTCTCAAACAAGGTTGTGCTCAGCAGTCTTATCAAGGTGCGAAGAGCCAACTGAAGCTGGTTACACTGCAGCATTTCAGGAATTGTTAGGGAAATGCTGCTTACTCCAGTCACTGCAAAAAAGTCAAGGATGTGATTTTACTTTCCTTAAGCAAGCAAAGTCCATTTGTAAACAGTGGATGCTGTCTTTGCCAGAGGATTGCAGAACCCAGGGCTTCAATCTTGAGAAAATTATCTTGGGCTATTGCCCCAAATATATGAATTTAATGGCCACTATTTCAAGGGATGCTCCCCTTCAACTTAATGTACAAAGCTCCTCAGGTAGTTTTCACTGAATACTGAGCGCAGAGGTAAGTGAATTTAAATATGTGTATAAAACATCTATTTAGACAGCTGAAAATTCAGCACCCAAGTCATCCTGTAAAGTCATTGAGCATCATTTTACCCCAGGAAGACATTTAATAGCTCACATGGAGCTAAGTATGAAGAGTAGCAAGGCTAAAAACCCCTAAACAGTAACACCCCAAGGTACAGCACTGTCATGTTCTTCTGTAAAATCAGTGATGCACATCTTAAATTGAAGATGATAAATTAAATCTTTAAAAGGGCAGTACCCTATGAGTATGAAGTTTGTTCAGCTGAACTGCTGGCTACCCTATGAACTGGCCCTTCGGGATTTGCAGGGCTAATTGTCCTCAATTGCAGCACCTTTTCCCTTGTAGGTGAGATCTCCAGGTGGAAAAAAACAAGCTTTGCTTGAAGTCATTGAATAGATTTTGAGAGAGGTTTGACAGCAGGAAGTATTTTAATGGGAATTACATAGTGGTGAGACTAGTAATCTGATTAGTTTAGCTCTTGTCTGGTTGAGAGGACCTGCTAATAGCCTCATATACCTCTTAAATAGCAAGCCTATCATGAACACAGTTAACTCTCTCCAAGTGCTGGCAACATTTGTGTTGCTTCAGTTAAAATTCACTGACATAAATCAACCTTGTTCCAAATATACTTGAACTCTCTGCTTAAACCAGCAATCAGATGCCACCAAAGTTAAAATGGGCTTTCAAGCAGGTAAAGTAACCCTCTGTTTGACATTAGGTGTTAAGGACTAATGGTGCTCTGCTTCACATCACCTTTTCTGGTACAGAAATCTCAATGTATAAATTGTACAGGAGGAAGACAAGTAATCACCAATGGAGACTAGAAACTGAAGGTCAAAATAAAAAGCAAAGAGGAGGAAATCCAGAATCCTCTAAAGATGCTGTTTCTTCAAGGAGACAGTCAGACTCTAGAATGGATTTTTCCAGACTCCATGGGATGTAAATACTATTAGACTGAGAGCTATCTAGCTCAGTGTTCACTGACTGAGCAGTAGTAAGAAATAATCTACTGGTGGGTGTGCGAGTGAGAGTATGCACTTGTGTTTTGGGGGTGGTTCTTGGTTGGTTATTTTTAAAAAACCTACTACACTGTTACATTTCTATTTCTGCAGTGAATAATGAAGTGGTGCTTACTCTTACTGGTTACTGTGTATTTTAGTTGTATTCCTGCTCTATTGTTTTACTGGTTACAGGTTTTGGCTCTGACACCGCAAATTCTTCAGCCAGGCAGCTATAGTTTATTGTACACCACGGGACCAATTGCCTTTCATAAGCTGCCACATGGGCTCCTTGGTATTGTATCGGTGCTCCATGTTAATACAATACCACAAGTCAAGAACTCAACTGGTAGAACAAATTAATTTAGAGGAAGAACCTGTCCAGCTATTACAGCTGTCTTTAGCTGTGACTGACTCTTGCAGAGAACAAAAAGAAAGTAATGGTGTTTGAGGTCATTACATCCTCCAACTAATCACTAAAATCAATGCAACTTTTGAAGAGGAGGCTTTGATCTTTTCACATGCCTGTCTTTAAAATTATTTTACACCAATGAGTTCTAATAATGAAGCCCCGCTTCCTTGGACTATTGGGAAAGAACATCTAACGAAATACAGGGACAGCTGCTGTGACAACTTGGAAAAGGAGGGAATCAAATTCTTACAACTACACAGGCAGCTACTCCACAATAGCAAAATATAAATCCCATTGTTTTATATACAACCATTTGAAGAAGGAAAAACCCACTTGTTTTGGTTCATTAACAAAAATAAAGCTTGAATGGCAGGAAGTAGTCTCACCCGACAGCCCGTGTTTATGGAGTTTTTATTCAGCTCTGCAAGGTTGTTGTTTGGTTACCTTACACAGGAACCAGTATAGGTGAGGGATCCAGCAAGAACATTAAAAAAACCCACCCAAATCTTCCTTATGTGAAAGATGAGCTGCTTCTGAAGATCCTGTGGAAGCCATAAGCATTGTCAGGATAGCAGCTTCTGCTGAATTATTTCATAGTGAAAGCGTTACAGGAAAAGTGTTGCCATATTTGTAGGAAATACTGGTGTGTGGCTAAGTGACTTCATTCACATTATGACTGCAGAAATCTTGTGTCATTTGATCATGAAACATTGTTCATTAACACCTGATACAGAGTCTTAAGCCTTTATGTATGCTTGTGTGATGAGTACCACCGTACAATGTAGGGTAGTACAAGTGTTTTTAGCTTGCCACTCAGTATTTTACACAGAGCCTTGTGAAAAAAGTTACATGTCATTCTTCAAAATAAGGACCTCCAAAAAAAGTGTTAGCAGCTCATGAGCTTGACAGGCAGTAAGCCAATGAATTTGAATTGCATTTTCCTTGGCTGCCTGGAGCCACTAACCCAGCTACGAATCACTGACAAGCGGGTGGACAGGAGCAATACAAACGGTGACTTCTCCACAGGTTAAGGGTTCTTCTTGTTCCTCTTAGAAATTCTCTTGAGTTAGTTAATTCTACAAATAGACCATTACAACAAAGCAGGTTTGAGCTACAATACAAATGATGCAAGTCTGGCATTATTGGATGGTTACCCGGTGAACAGTAGTTCCAGAGCACCACAGCCTGGAAATCAGGCCTTTAGCTGCCATATTTACACTATTGTTACAAAAAAAAAAAAAAGCTGGGAAAAAAAAGAAGAAAAAAGGAAACCCTGAAAAAACTCAACCCCAACTCATAAAGAACAGGCAGCCAGAAACACTGCACTCTGCCTCTTTAGTCTTCACAGAATTCATCACTTCCAGACACCAGGGCGGTGTTCCTACAAGGGACCCTTGAACTGGTTTCCTGACAGATGTTGCCTGATGGAGGGTTTGGAGCTCGCAGCATCACCCAGCTTTCGCCAGACAACCTGTAAGAAAAAACAAAGGGTTTGAGGAGAGAAAGACAGGAATTAAAACAAAAACAAAACCAACAAAACACCAAACAACAAAGCCACTGAGGAATAGCAGTATTTTTTGAATTGCAGTCTGAAAGCCAAAACCAGCCCTTTCCTAGAGCTGGGCTGCAGTTCTCAGCAGGGACACTGGATGGCATCTGTGCACCAGTTTCCAAGGAAAAAAAAGACATTGATGCATTTTTCTAATTAGTCCCTCTTGAAATTAGAACCGTTTTTGCCTGGGGTAATAGTATAAAACATATACACTAGATTCAGAACTTAAGTTCAATGGTAGGTCAACCCTGCCATGCTTACAGAAAAGATGCTACCATGAACAGAAAAGATAATGAAAAAGATAATGATTAAAATTATATATACATGACTTTCTAAAAACATACATTTTATCACTCTAGGGCCACTATTCAAATAAAAAATAAACTGCAAAAAACTTTATAGCTGCCTTGAATCTACATGAAATGAATATTTAAAGAGAAAACAGCTGATGATAGACAAATAGAGATGAATCAGTTTGGGAGGATGAAGTTACAGTATTTTACCTCTCCCCCAGCATAGCTACAAGGGACTGGGAAATTAAGCAGACAAAATATCCTAAAAGGCAGGCCCTCATTTACTCTGGTCTTGGCTCTGCTTATAGGGATCCAGCAACCAAAGTGAAGTGCCTCAGGCCTTGCCAAGGATGCTCACAGTGATTTAGCTCAGCAAGCTGCACTTGTGCTCTTTACACCCTCTTTTTAGGGTTGAGGTGGGTTTCGGAATTTAAACAGAGCATTGGCCCCTCTCAACTGCTGGAAGGCACTAAATGATGCCACCTCAGCTGACCTCTTATGTGGACTTTAAAAAAAGAAGGCTCATAAGCATTCTCCTCCCTGCTCTGGGCAATTGAACAGCACATCCCCAACTGCAGGTGACAGGCAGCTCAGGCCGTGTTCCAGCAGAAATCTCAAACCCTTTGTTCAAAGCCAGAGGGTGACCAAGGTGCTTTGAGGCTGGAGGCAATGCCATGACAGCAGACACCGCAGAGCAGAAGTTGGGTACGAGCACTCACCATACAGGATGTGGCCAGCTGAGTTAACAGTGTGGTTGCCCAAAATGTCGGGAGTGTTAATAGCACCCCACATATCATGATGCTGTTCAATGACTCCAGACAAGATTCTCCCTCTGACGTTACCATGTGGTTTAGGCTCAAACCCTTTCAAGCTGTACAGCTTTAAACATGGCAAGCACTTGTTGCTTAGTCCTTAAGGGCACAGGAGGAGACAATTGCTAATAGAACTCTCCTAGTCAGGGAGAGCCCCTTGCACATCTCTGGTCAGCTAGACTAGCTACTCCACAGCCTGGAAGGCAGCAAAGTGGGAACTATCTACTGAGCAAAGGCTGCTCTGTGCAGTGAACAAGGCACTCAGATTACCCAAAACAGTGGTCAGCAGAGCCTCCCCTCTTCCCTTGTGCCTATGGACCTCACAAGGCTTACACACAGCAGATCCCTGCTCCTCCATTCTTCTAACATAAGACCACAAAAGGAACCCCAAGAGTTGCTGGAAGGAGTTCTTACATTGCACATTTCACGAACGATCGCTTTCTCCTTTTCACTTAGGTCTTCTTCATAGTTGTCTTGCATTTGCCTGTCCAAATTTTCATGGACCTCAAGGACCTACAAACAAACAATATTACAAAACCATTATGATCCTCAAATAATTATTCGCGTCCCTAAGAACATCATTAACAAGTATTTAAATTGGCAGGATTCACAAAGCCTCAAGACAAGCAAAGACAAGCATGACATCAAGCTGGGCACCTCTGTCCTCCCTGTTCCCCCAGCCATGTCCTGCTTCTGTCCTGCCATCTGCATGGTGTGGCTGCTGCCACAGTCCTGGGGACCATTGGCAGCAAGTTGCTTGTGCCCACAAGTGCATCTCTTCCAGGAAGGCTGCTGGTAGTCCCACCTTCCAGGCAGCACCCTGACAAGTATGATGTTGTCCCTCACCATGTGCTGCCCACACCCCAAACCTCTAGAGCAGCTGAAGTGGGAGCCAGCCCTGGCCTGCCACATCCCACTGTCGTGGCCACCCCCACAGAGCTCCTTCAGGGAGGCAGTGCCCAGCTGTGGCCAGGTGGTCCCTTGATCACAGAAAGGAGACTGTCTGGTGCTAAAGGCAGCCTTCACTTCCAGCTGGAAACACTGACCCAAGGGATACCCCTCTGTCACATCCACATGTATTCTGACAGTTCCTCCAGACAGGCATATCACACAATGTGGGCACAGCACAGCACAGGAACCTCCAGGTTTTACTGCTGCCTCTGCGCTGATTTACACACCTCGCCCACGGCTCCACCACTGATGTGCCAGGGAGTCAGCTCAGTGTGCAGGGTCAGAGATCCTGCAACCACTCACCGCCATCAAACAGCACGTGGTCTCATTCACCACGATGCATCCACACACATACGAAGGTGTACAACAGGTGCAGTTGTATGAATAAATATCCCTATACATCCCAGGGGGATACAGAGCCAGATGCAGTGCTAGGATGAGTTTCAGCCTTTGCTGAGGTATATACAGCACTGGCTGCTCCACAAAATGGAATATTAGGGAAGATTATCCCCAGGACTTCTTCAGCACAGCAGTCCTGCTGTACTCAAAATGAGTTACAAACAAAAAGGTCATTCTCCTAGGGCCTGTAGCCTATTTGGGACCAGTCTTTGCACAAATAGGAATTATCCACATCCATTCTAAGAAAACAGGAAGGGCAAGAGGGATGCAAAAAGCATGTACATGCTGACAAAGAGAGCATCTATTTTCTGCTAAAGAGGAAGGAATTAATTATTGATCCAGCTGGACTCGCACATTGAACTTGCTTGTCTGGAGCCCGTGTGCTTCCGATGCTGGCTGCAAAGCCAGCAGCCTGCAGGATCACATCCTGGTATGGAGCACCAGGGCTGCCTGGCTGGCAGCTGAACACTGGCTGTGTCCGCAGGGCAAGTGTCAAGGACAACCATGGGGTAGATTAGTCAAAGATCACAGCCCTAGCCTCTGCTTTCAACAGCCATCCATCTTGCACGCACAAGAGTCTCAGTGGACTAAATTAAACTGTTTTTCTACAACTTGTGCTCAAACTAAACCCACGTTCCTTAGTCCAGGAGGTGTGAAAAGGTGGCAGAGCATATTTCTTTCAGTGGAAATGTCTTTTAATAGTGTTAACCAGGCAGAGCTGGAGCTGAAAGATGATCAGATGGAAGTTATGTTTGTATCTAATTTCTGAATCTCATTTACTCTGGAAACCATCCTGCTTCCCAGGCTCAACCCATGTCTGGCTAGGCACTTTGTAAAGATGTGTTAGCATCTTGGGTATGGGAAAATGGGATTCATACTGATAAAATGTAACAGCCCATCCAGGAAAGGCATGTTGGAAGCAAATACACTCTGAAGAGTGAAATAACCTCCTGAAGAAAGACAGGAAGGCCTTTTCTTAGTGCTGACCCAGCCCCAGCTATTCTCAGATCCTGCCAGACGCCTCCTCAGCTGTTTAGAAGGGCCAGGTTAATGTTCCTCCAGTTACACCACTGGGGAATACGGACATGCCCTCACATCAGCTATCTACGGACCAGCTGAAGTTCAAGGACTGCGCGTTCAGTGTGGGTCTAACAAACTGGGGTATGTCCCTCTGTGATTTCTGCCACCTCCCAACCCAGGAGCCTAAAGAAAACAGACAAATGTACCCCAAACTCGAAACGGCTCATGCCATCCCCTCCTTTTTGTTTTCATCAAGCTGCACTGACAGCACTGGGTCCTCTGTTGACACGGCAGCCCTTGGTGATCTCCCTGGGTAAAATGCCAGCCAGTGAGAGCAGCCTGCTCCACTCAGGCATGGGGCTGTTCCACATGCAGGAGGATGGGGCTGGACTGGGAAATGCTGCTCTTCTGCATAGGGATGTCACTTCCCAAAAACAACTCTCACCTTGCTCTCAGTGGGCATGCTGGCTTGTCTGGCTTTTTCCCTACTGATACATAAACCGAGGAACACCTCAAGTGCTCTTTGAGACCGCACTGATGTCTGTAAGCAAGGCAGCGTCACCTTAAAGCCACCCAGTCCACCACATCCACCTCCCTTCTGACTTGCTGTACTGACCCCATATGGCCAAGATATAAACATATTCTAAAAATAAACATTCAATCAAAAAAACACCACTAAAGAGTCCGAATGACAGTGGTAAAGCTTTGGAAGGGAAGCTGAAAGTTGAGGTATTCATTTCTGCAACACAAAGCACTCTGGGATTGAGGGATACTTTCCAAATTGTGCAAGCCTCACTAATTTTTTTGCTCCATAAGTCAGCTGGACACAGCATTGGGAAACACAGCATCCTGTTTCAGAAAGGGAACAGTCCATATGCCCTGCTAGGACTTTTCCCTAGTTTTGGAAGGCCAAATCCTGTCTTATCCACAATTAGTGGGAGTGATGATCACCTGCTTGACTGCACTTAGTGCATGGAAGAGGTCCAGGCTGCTGCTGTGGGGGCAGCTGGGTTTTAGGCTAAATGTCGTTCTTTTACATTTGTCTCCTCATCACCTCCCCACGTCTTTAGCAGGTTTGCTCAGTTCCTAAGAAAAGTGCTTTGATGTTCAGTGAGATACTGAGCTGTAGCATATGTACCTTTTACTCTTGTTAGCAAAAACAGCTGTTAGGAGTGCCAACCTGTCATCTTGCTCCTTATTTAGTAGGTGCAAACAAACAAAACTATTTCAGAAGGAAAAATAAAGAAAATCCTAAATGTGCCCGAGGAAGAATTTATGCTAAATTGCAGGCAGCACTTCAGCCACATAGATAGAATTTAGCTGGCAGAAAATCCCAAGGGAAAAGCCTAGGGGATATTACATATGTGAGTGCAGTCAGCGACAGTCAGAAGCCCTGCAGATCCATGTGGACTGGACAGTCCCTCAGTGACTTTTGCTTGGGCACAGAGCTGCATCCTTGCTGCCTCATCACTTGTGGACAGACTTGCATGCAAGTGCTCCACAAGACAAGCGGAGTCAACTTCATAGAATCATAGGATGATAGAATGGTTTGGCATGGATGCCATTCATTAGAGCAGGTTGCCCAGAGCCCCATCCAGCCTGGCCTTGAACGCTTCCAGGGATGGAGCATCCACAACTTCCCTGGGCAATGTGTTCCAGTGTCTCACCACTCCTACAGTAAAAAATCCCTTCCCAACATCTAATCTAAACCTGCCCTCTTTCAGTTTAAAACTATTGCCTCTTGTCCCATCACTATGTGACATGAAAGTCCCTCTCCTTCTCTTTTATCAGCCCCCTTCACAGGACTGGAAGGTGCCATAAAGTGCCTCTGGAGCCTTCTCTTCTCCAGGCTGAACAACCCCAGCACCCTCAGCCTTTCTTCATAGGAGAGGTGCTCCATCCCCTTGATCATCTTCATGGCCTTTTCATCTCTCCTTGCCTTTTCTTGCAGTAAGGAGCTGGCCTGCTAGAGCCATAAGGACTTCCTTTCTCAACCAAGAAGGGCTTTTTCCAGTATCTGTTGTGGTACACCCAAAGCACAAAGTCTCATTTGAAGGCTGCACTCTTCTCAAGAGAGAGTCATGATCTGTATCACAGGAGGTGAGGGTCTAAGGCAGCAGCTGCATCCAGCTTCCCACATGCAGGGGCTGGCACTGGAAAAGCTTCCCTGTTCTGCAGGGTGCAAATAAGACCTACTCCATATGCTACAGCACGACATGGCCAAAAACAGGTCTGCAGCTGGAGACCAACAGCTACTGTTTCACTGTGCCACAAGGGAGGAGGAGAGATTGAGACCATGACCAGTTTCCTCAGTCTTCCAATTTCTAGATGATCCTTGGAAAGGGGCCACAGGATGGAAAAATAGACACTTTCTCATCCCTCTGTGCCACACTGACCTACAGGAGAATTTCCTCCTCACTTCAAATGCGAGAATATTTTTAACCTCAAGTGAGTGAGCAGGACACATCACGTGAGATCATTTATGCCCCATGAGATGTAACTGCTGTGTCACCTGCTTCCTGACTCAAGCCATGGCAGTTTCCAGGAATTTGGAGACACAAACGCACCTCACCAGCCATGAAATTGCAGAGGAGAATTTCTTCTGAATTTCTTCTAGTCCTTCCTAGGAATCCACAAAGCTCTGAAGCAGAGGAATTACTAATATGTGCAAACAACCAGTCATCCAATTTCCTTTCAATTCCTTTAAATGAATCATTGCTCCAGACCTTCCAAACCTAATTTCCAGTTTCCAAGAATCTTCCTCATTAATTTTCAGTCCTTTTCATAAGCTTATCACACCACATCTTAAAAACATTAATGTTTCTTGCCCTTAGTAAGAAATTCAGTCCTGTAATTCCTAAAGCAAATAGGAAACTAATTACTCCCCAGAATACGATCATAATCAATTTATAAGTATTTGAACTTGTAATTTAGAAACACTACCAACTCTGCTTAATCCTATCCCTCACCACTACCTCGCCAAATGCAACGAAGAGCAGGAGCAGAAAGGGATGAATGCCACAGTTTGGGTAGAAAAAGCCAACAGCAGTAGTCTGGACTGCATCAGGGCTTGGATGATTAAATGCAATCAAAGCCAAATCAGTACAAAGTGACAGAAAAACAAAGGTTCACATGAGTTTGCAACATTCCGCAAGGCAACAGTTTAGCAAATCCATCTGTATATATATCTATACACACATATATATATACATATATAGACACATAGGAGAAATGTCACCCACAAGCACATTGCAGCATAGTACAGGATGGAGTTTTCTGATTACACAGAGCCATTCACAACAAGCAAAGAAGAAACTTGTTGGAAAACACAGGACAAATATATGTCAGCATGTGAACTGCCACTTATGTGGTCAGCTCCTTTGGGAACAAGCAAAAACTATACTAAAGCTATTTCTTAATCCTTGACCATGCTGGACCTCCTTCTCTTAAGGAGTTATATAATCAATCAACAGGAGTTATACAGTCTGGATGTATAATGCCTCAGGAAGGCTGAAAAATCAAGATTTTCAATTTGAAGGATCATTTATAATTTAAATTCAAATTAGATCCAAATCAAACCAAACTTGTCCTGCCTTTAATGACTACTTGAGAAATAGTGGCACTCAATATCCTCCTGGGATCTTGCAACTGCCCAGTAGAACCAATATCCTTGCCAGCCACACTACTGCTTCTCCTGACATTTGTTGTTTTTACCACCACCACAACATCTGTCCTGGAGCCAAAAGACCCTGGACAGGCATGATACACTAAGATAGAAACACTAAAAATTATAAAATTTAGGGAATTTGTAGATCAAAACCATGAGCAACATCTGTGCCATTTATTTATCCATCAGATGTGGAAAGGTACAAAGCAAAGAGCTTTGTAAGCTTCTGTCTCCAGGTCTAAGATCATCCAAGCTAGTGATGCCACTGCTGGACCTTTTTTCCAGCTATGGCCATAGGGGTCTGAGCTCCAGAGCAGCCATCCAGGAATCCTTCTTTGAGCTGATGAAAGCTTTCTAACCCTGTACAAAATTTTTCAGCTTCAGCAAATCCAAATCTATAAATCATTATATTTCAACCAAAGACTAATTTAGTTCAGAGACTTTACAGCCGTCCCTATGGCACCTTGTAAAGGATTTGTGCTTCTGTGTCTCTCAGGTACTCAGAAGTATCTTGGTTAACTAGTTAAACATGTAGCACTGGGGAATTACACTTTTTCTGCTAATGGGTGGTCACTAGAACCTGAGAGCTGCTGTGAAATCACAGTGCAAGTTTTCTCCTTTAACTCAGCTACCAGTCTCCCATGGTCCCATTGTCAGTGGTCCTGACTTTAACCCCTACTGATGATGCACATCCTACATGGGTAGGATGCCACTGTTCACTGTATATTTTCATAAAGTAAAATCTTTCTCCTTTGAAGGCTGCAGCAGGATTTTCAATAACAAAATATATGTAGGAACCACAGTTTTTGTGTCCCCTTTTAAAACAGCATTTTGGTCACCACTGTCACCCCAGAGACCCAGTTTATGCAGGACTGATGAACACAAAGGATAACCAACACCTTCAGCATCAGCAGCTTTTATTGGAGGTTTCCCATCCCAAAAAAATAGCTGTGCATAATCTTGCTTAGCTCTGCAACTATTTTATGCAACACTTATTCATCATGATACAGGTGCTGGTTACCAATATCCTGCCTGCTTACTAACTTTCTGTGTCCAGTTGTTTCCACAAAAAGAGCCAATGCCCAGCTCTGCCACTCAGGTGCAACACAGGACACCTCAGAGCCCCACACAGCCTTACCTTCATAGCATGCACCACCGCCTCTGGCTTCTGACCCACAGGGACGTACCCCGCTGCAGGAGAAGATGCAAGGTCAGATGTCATGCGAGCTGGTCCCTGTGGAAATAAGAGAAGATACATGCTAATTCCCCTTTGCATGATTTAAGCAAAGAGGAAGAAAATATCCAGAAAATTTGACCACTAGCTTGTCTCAAATTCAATCCCCTTTGCCACCTGCAAAGACAAAAGACACCACTACCCCTTCCTCACAAGTCACTGGATTTGACACCATTTAAGTGTACCAGCACTCAGTCTAGATGTGTTCAGGCAGGAGATCACCCTGGTTTAAATCCGAATTGATTCAAGAAACATTTTTTGTTCATTTAGGATAACTTTGTACAAGGACAAGATCAAACAGTACTCATCCTTCTAGACATGGGAGCAATGCAAACAAGATGATTTTCCAGCATAAAACGGTCATTTCTAAGAAGCTGTGTTCATAAAAGAAACAGTTGGCATAACTTCATTGCTTCTCTGGCAGCATTTCCACATAGACATCAAGTACCAATCTTCAGCTACAGAGAAAATTGTGAAAGCAACCTTAAAACAAGCAGATGTCCAAACCTAATGTCGGCTGGGTTTGTTTCCAAAATGCTGGCCAGTCCTCCTGCATGAAGGATTCCATTGGGAAAGATGCCGAAATGACATTTTACAAAAGATTTCCACTGTCCAACCAGCCTTGTAAGCATTTTTCATAGGGCTTTCCTTTTTCTACAGGCATCCAGCTTGAATTATAAGAGACACAATATCTTTATTCAGCAAGATGCACCCTGCCTGTCCCTAATATTTTTGCATTGCTTTGTAACTCTGGGAGAAATCAACAATGAAATCATTGACCAAACTTGTATTTAGTCTTCACATCCTTTAGGAAACACAAAGAATTATTATACTTGGGGGCCTCTGAAAGCAAATTAGGATGGCAGAGCGGCATGTAGCACCATCACAGGAATGCTTTCACACACAACACACGAGGCACTCCATTCACGTCCTTTCTGCGTTTAAAAACACAGCATGTTTTATGCTTTGTCTCATCACTTTGCCTTCCATGCCAAGGCCAGCAGGCTAGTTGTGCCAGAAGAATCAGAATAATAGAAACACAGAATGGTTTGGGTTGAGAAGGACCCTAAATATCCTCTAGTTCCAACCCCCTGCCATGGGCAGGGAACCTTCCACTAAATCAGGTTGCTTAAAGCCCCATGCAACCTGGCCTTGAACACTTCCAGGGATGGAGCATCCACAACTTCTCTGGGCAACCTGTTCCTGTGCCTCGCCACTTTTACAGTAAAGGAAAACCAATGGAGGGGCACCTTCTCAGCTCTCATTCTTCCAAATGTTTTAAGTTGTAGGGGCCTTTTTACTAATAAAAGCATTCATGTGCGTGTATTAAAGGAAAAGATGGGCTAATCCATTAGGCTACAGACAAAACGGCATGGAGCCTTTCAAGCCCTGGCCACTGATCTGTGCCTAACCCATGCCGCGGCCAACAGCCAGTCATCATAATAGCAACCTTCATGAACTGAGTGGCAGATGATACACAAACTTCCTTTGGAGAGGGGTTGGCACCTCAGAAAAAGGAAAGTTAGATGTACTAACCCCGCAGTAATTCTCCAAGGTATTTAACAGAGTGAAAAAGCAGAGGCACTCACAGGTTAGGCATTGCTCTGGATCTAGTGGGAGAGCATTGCAGCTTGTTGGAGCCATGGCCACCTGGGGACACGTCCTCAGCCACCCCGTCCACAACATCAGACACAAAAGACAGAGGCTGGGGAGGGAGCACTAGGGACTGGATCCAGCCAGTCGACAGCTGCGACTTAAAACTGCAAAGTGGGTTACAAATTTTTCACAGGGCTGGTAAATGCAACAGAGTCCTTCAAGAATCAGCTTCCCACAGAGGTCAGAGACACCAATGCATGCATAATTATTCCAGCTTCATCATGAATTCATCATTCATGCCTTCTTTCTATAAATGACCAGGATCATGACAACTGAAAGAAGAATATTCAGGAGTTTGTGGTCATACTTGATATGGATCTTCTCCTATGGCCCTCTTCAGAACTAACACAGGAAATGCCAAGCAAAGGTCGAACATCCAATATTTCTTTGGAGTTGAGAATAATATGGCAAAGTCATAAGGAATTCTGCTAGATGGTGCTGCTGACAGTATTTTAAATAGTTTCCTGCCCAAACTAGAGCAGATCACAAGATGTCCTGTATGAAAGACAGCAGCAGCTTCTCCTCACATAACTGAAGTCACTAATGAGCTACAAAGCACTTCCATGATCGCAATCACTCTCAAAATTATTACAGAATACAAATGAAACAAAAATGATTAGAGAGAAATGTTTTCTAAAGAGCTTGATCATACTTAACCAATCACCATACTGACAAGATAAAAGCATTCTTGCAAACACAGTGATATACTGGATATATCATATCACACAAAAAACATTCAAAAGGTCACCTTCCTTCTCAGACAAGGGCAATCAACTGAATGGCCCCTGAACATAGGTAGAGAATTTGACTGAAGAAAGAAAAAATAATTTTAAAGAACAAGAAATGCAGCAAAAGAGGTAGACCCAAAACTTGCAGCCAGAGTCTAAGTGGCAGATTACTTCATTTCTAAAACAGGCATGATCCTTGATCCTTAGCTTGGAAGCCAAAAGCCTCAGCCAATAGAAAGAGATGTCCAAATTGCTGAGTGCCATCATCAGCAATGGTGAGTGCACCACACAGTCACGCCACTGGCCCTCTGCCCCAGGCCACAGAGACCTCCCCACCACACCAGGCTGGTGCTATGAAAGGTCAAACACATGTGAAGAAAGTGGGGGAGCAAGCAAGGATCTCACCAACATCCCCGCTCTTTGCAGCTGAGGGATGCAACTGGTAAAAATACACACATGGCTAAGGGTGGCTCAATATACATCACTGCAGCCAGTGCTTCTTGTGCAGCTGCACCCTTAGGGAAGGCTCTTTCCGGCCACACAAAGAGTCAGCGTTTTATAAAGGGGTTGGTGCTTCATTCCCACTCATTTCAGTGTGGTTCACAAAAAAAAAAAAGCTTCAGCCAAACTCCTATCAGCTTCCGGCACAGAGGCACACATAAAGGAGGCCAGAACTGAGAGGTCTGCAGTCAACAAGTAAAGAAGTGACAACATATCCAGCAGGATACATGGCCAGCAGGATGCATGGCCAGCCTTTGGAGGATGGAGGAGAGGAAAACGGGCAGAGTTCACCGATAGTGTTAGCTGAAGGGGAGGAAATGGAAGGAATTGGAGATAAGGTCAAGGTTGCTGTATTGGAAAACTGCCAACAGTGGGAGAAGGGAGGGAATGGGAAGGAAGAGGAGGATGTGTATTTTACCCAGCAGGAAACCCATTGAGGTGAAATGCAGAGGAGAGGGAACCAGAGATTAGAGACAGGAGACTGGAAGGAGGGCAGGAAAGCAGGGAAAATCTCAAGAAGTCAGTGTTAAAGTAGTAAGTAAAACTGCACAGATGGAGGAGATTCCTCATGCCTAGAACAGATGCATTTGGAAACTGCAGGCAAGAATTCCCACAGCTGCACCCCAGCACTCTAACTCAGCTAATCTGAGGACCCCCACCACTGCAGAAACCCATGCCCTTCCTGTTCCCTATAGCTGACATTTTCACAGACACAGGAACACAACTGACTCAGCACCCTGGCAGACAATAATAGCAAGGTTAATCTGGTTACATCCTAAGAAGCAGAAATTGTCCATATAGGCAAAAAGCAATATGGTGTGTTTTGAGGCATGCATCACTCTCAGTTTCCTCTCCCCGTCTGGTTTTGTCGAGCATGCAGTCTTTGTATTAAATGGACATATGGCTTTTCCACTTGCTAGGTTTTCATAGTGTTTGGTAGTTCAGAGGTGGTTCACTCTTCATCTTCACATATGTGGCTGAGGCATCACATAATTATATAAATGAATGGTGCTACAAGACAGCTCAGAAGTCACCAAAAACGCTCTTAAAATTTATAATAAAGGTGTTGAGTAAGTGAAATAGCATACCACCTTCAGCTACATCTAGCCACAGTCACCCCATCAAAAGGAAGAGCTGCCCAGCAGTGAGCTTACCAGTCTAATTAAGGAGAGGGGGACTAGGTTATGTCTCTGAGTTCTCAGGTGCTTGCAGGAAGCACCTTTCTTCCCTATGCACAGGGTTTATCAAACACTGCACCTCTGAGACCCAAAGAGAGTTCTCCAAGATACATCCTTAAGAAGCACGAGTCCCAGGGAACCAGAGGCTGTGGTGGAGCTGTGTGTGACCCATCCTATGCTTCCTCAGCAAGCTGGTGCTTTTGCTTCTCTCCAAACCACTGTGGCTGCTCAGAACATTCGAGATCGCTGTGGCATGGACCTCTGATGAGTTCAGCCCTGGAAAGAACAGCCCTATCTCTGCTGCCAGGATGGTTCTGGGGCTGCAGTGCCCTGAGAGGGTCCTGGTGAGGCTCTTCGCATCCCTCAAGGGACAACAGTGCCAAATACCCCCCCATCCAGGCCCTTTTCCACTGGGAAAACCACAAGAGCTATTCCTCTGCTGCCTCTGTGCAAACAGCAGTACTGAAGCACCACTGAACACATTTCCCTTTCAGCCCTCGTTTGCTCCTCCATTTCAAGCATATCAGTTCTGAATATTTGCTGGTATCACTGATGGGACCAATGCACTTCTCAGAGCTTACTGTTCCCACGTGGCATCAGAGCCCTCCCCATCCCACCCACCCCACGTCACACATGCACAAACCACAAATCCACCAGAGAAGCTCAATTCCATCTGAGACCCTCTCAGAAACCTCTCTCTGGAGCCTGCAGGACTTGTCTCCAAGTCTGCGTGGAGATTCACAGTCCAGCTGTATAATTGACTAAGAAAAGAGAGAGAAACTCTGCAGTCTCTCATGCCAGGGCATCCTTGAAAGAATATGCTACATGCAGGGGATGAGTTCCCCAGATCTCTATTGCTAGAATGACACTGACACCCTCCAATCCAAAGCAGAAAACAAAGCAAATCAAAGTAGTCCCATTCACTGCCCCAGCCGAGAACCCAAAATCCATGAGCAAAGCAATAGTGCTCATGTGAGAAAGAAAATCCCCAGACCACAAATACTGCCAATGATCCTTTTCAGTCTGACACCAAAAAAAAATGAAGAGCAGAGGCCTCAACTTGCAGCTGTTGGCAAACATCTGCTGCTCTATGTCACGCCACGATGTCATTACCAGTGTCGAAAACCAAGTTTCCTAATGAGTCCTTGCTGGCTCTGTCTGGCTGCATGGGATGTGGTCCAGCACAGATGCTGACAAGCACTGCCATGGATATTCCATTCCTGTGTGTTTGGAGGACCAAAATTAATAAGACTCTCTGCAATAGGGCACGCTGTGAAGTCCCAATAATGACACACCTCCACGAGGTAAAGTAAGGCTAAAAATATGAACATCTCTTCATAACAGTGGAAATGCTTTGGAACCCAAGAAGAAAAGAGCCTAACTGGGGACAACAGGTATTTGCTCTTTTAGAGGTTTTGGATCAGAAATTTCAAAAAAAGAACAAAGAAATTGTGATAAATAATTTCTCCTTGATTCCTCCAGGGATCTGAAAAGACATGAGACCTTGGGCCTTCCATCAGTTTTCAATCTCTTTTTTCTCAATTATATTCTGTTTTTTAGTGACACCCTTTCCTACCTCACCTCCAAGAAAGCAATTCCTGATCTGCAGAAAGACTGCAAAAGACTAAGTTTCAAAACCCAGAGGAGAACATGATGCTGTTTTTACTTCAGCCAGTAGGCACAACCTAGGCACTGAGGATGCTTCCGACCATCATGGAACATATGAGCAAATATTAATGCTTCTGAATCTTACATCTTCTCCTTGCCTTCTAATAATTTTTGTCTCCCATTTCAAAAAACAAGCATTTAGAATTCGAACCTGATTAAATAAGCCACACTCTTCTAATGGCATACCTCAGACAACATCAAAGCTAAATGGAGTCATATCAGACACAGTGAAGTTTTTATTGCCGAGACAGAACACAGAAAATTACATTACATCAGGCGCTGTCAGACAGCTCACAATAAAATTCCCAGGCACATCTATTTATCTAACAGTGGTTTTGTTTCCAGCCTGCTTACCCAGGTTTGAATTATACTTGGACCCTTCCTTAGCACCTGTCACCATCTAGGTGTTTTAAATAAATAAATAAAGGTGTCAATGCCACTCTGCTAATTAGGAACTGTTAAGAGACAAGCAGGAGGCAGTAACATGCTCACAGTTCATGGAAAGTGGGTGGCAGAGAGAGGTAGTACCATGGAAAGGTGCCACGTCTGGCACCCCAGTCCTGGCGTGCCAACAGAACAGGGGGCCCAGCACATTCTGGTTTTGTGAGTAGCACGTCTGGCTACAAGTTTAAGGAAGAGCCTGGAGCAGCTCCAGCCAGGCAGTGCTGGGGGCAGACGGGGAAAATCAGCCCCAAAACCAAGGACTGAGAGCACAAGGCCACTCTGGCACGGGAGAAGGGAAGGCAGGGAATGCACCAAAACCCTGAAGCACAGTGTCCCCATCAGAAGAGCAGCACAGGCAGCACCAGGGGCAAGCACTGGGCTCACATGGACTGATGGTCCAGAATGAGGAATCTCCCTTCACACAAAGATGAGTGGCATCCCTGGGTGATCACACACAAAAAAATCTCCTTTTACCAGCAGGCTGAGAAATTCCCTGGGCCCCCTCATCGTTTTGCATCCCTGGGCCACATTTCCTGCGCTCCGCTGCCCCGCAGCTGCAGCGGGGTTAACGGCTGAGCGCAGTGCTGCAGCCTGACATGACTCCAGGCTGACATCTCACCCTCCCTCCCTGCAAAGTCCCTTCCCTCCCTGCGGCATCTTCTCATGCCCACAACAGCTCTGCCATTGCCACCACGCGTGGTGCTCCTGAGGGAGCCCCGCTCCTCTCATGGCCCTGCAGGGACAGGGCTACCTGGCAGCACTCTGGCAGCAGCCCCAGGCTCCTTGCTGGCTACAAGAAGATTTCCTGGAGGCACAAAGAAGCGACCAGTGCCGGCTCCTCTGCGGACCACACCATGTAAAGCACCTTTTTGCCACCCTACTGCAGATGATGCCAGACCTCTGGTATCTGAGCATGGGGCACCCTCATCACAGCCAGGGAGCACCCGTATATGTCCTGTCTGCCTGGCAGATGATCCAGAGCAGTGATGGCACTTGGCTATTGTTATTCCATGCCTACTGTGCAGAACGCCTGCCAGCACCCAGCTCAAACCGAACCACCAGCTCCCTTCTTGGGCACTTAAATGGCTGCACAGTCCTACGTTCCCAAAGACACAGTGGGCTGCCCCACAGCTGCAAGCACCTGACACCCTGCCACCAGGCACAGGAGCAGGAAACTGTGGAAGATGCCTCAGACAGACACAGCTCTCCAGCACAACACAGGTCCTGGCCACTGACAGGGAGTGAGTGCAGAGCCATCAGTACTCTGTATTAGCATCTTCCTTATCAAATCAAGGGACTTTATTCCAGATGATAATCTCCTTTGGCATTACTTAATTTGCTGCCTTTAATCATAGAGAGCAGCTGGCCATGTAAACATTCAAATCCATGAATTAACTGCTGGGTCCACACAAAAGCCAGACAGATCCCGTCTGTGTGTCTCAGCCACCTCCTCCTGTATCTTTGTGGTGTCCCAAGCATGCATGGATGTCTACTTAAATAATAAAAAGGACTTACACAGCACTTTCTGATTATTAAAGAAACAATTTAACTGTTTCATTGCTTTCTCAGCAAACATCACAGACACCCAGCAAAAGAATAGCTCCTCTCCCTGGCAGGCATGACACAGCGCTGGCTGTACGGGCTGTGCTGGGACACCGAAGGGAAGGGAAGGGAATATTTCAGGGACTGCCCCAAACAGAAAAACAAAGTCAGGACATTGTTTGCAACTGGATGTCATTACAAACAGGAAGGGTGTCTTTTCTCAGCACTGAGTTGATGGCAGCTCCAGGCTCGGCAGACTCCTCGGAGCACGCCGAGCCGGTGAGTCAGCCTCCCCCGGCAGCGGCGGGGGACAGGGGAGTGGTCACTCCATGGGTTGGTAACAGCGCTGGGCAGCTGGGTCGGCTGCACCCTGGTAGAAAGCACCACCGACAGCTTCAGCTGCCCCTCGGACTGTGAAACCCTTACCAACATGACATATTCAGAGCAGTTTCAGCCCGTAACCACCTGACACAAGCAAACAGAACAAGTCTGTCCGGATGGAGCAAGCCCACGCTGTACCAGCGGAGGAGTGCACTAACTCTGACTGACTCACAGGGGCACTGTCAGCGTAAGGATTTTGAGAGGTGCTACCACTTTTGATAAAGGAACAGCAAGCACATTTGTTTTCAGAAGGAAACGGTGGGCACTTTTAAGACTTTCATGATTTTGAAGCAAATCTGATCTGGGAATGATGCAGGTGAAAGCCTCAGAGTGGGTAGAGGATGCATGCAGGCAGAGGAGATACCTGTGCGCATCTGTATCGCCCCTCAGGTCTCCATTTCAGCCTGGCTGCCCTCCCAGTCCTGTGGCAGAGCAAGGGTCTGTTGTGCCCCTGCCTCTCCCCCGACCCATTGCCAGCCCCACACAAAGGTACATGAAAAATGAGCATGAGAACCTACAGCATATCCTCAAAGCAGATGAATTTTTCTTGCCTCCTGTGATTACTTGTAAGGGCAGATTATGGGCACAGCCTGTCAATGCCTCTTTAGCTCATCAAATCCCCAAACTTTGTCATTGCCAAACTTTGTGCTGGTTGGCTGCCATGGGAAAAAAAGCCACCCACTGCTCAGAGCCTCTGCAATAGCAGCAGATGAAGGGCAGCTGCTTTCAAAAATGGATTGATTTGTTCTCAGCTGCTGCTAATACACCCTGAAGCTTCACCATAGCACTCCCTGGGCCATAAGTCCAGACAAATCTTTCATTTTACTTTCTCTTCTACAGCTACTGTTGCTGCAGCAGCAAATCAGCTGCCTCAAATTTCTCTTTTTGTCTGCTCAATAACATCCTGGTGGTATCAGTGAAGCCAGTGGGAAGGAGCTGCCTTCTGCCACGCTTCTCACGTGTCTCTCAATCATTGCTTCCCCCTGCCTAAAAAGGTACCATGGCCATCACTGATGTGGGAAGGTGAGAAACCAGCCTAGAGTCATCCTCTGACACACACCAGCTGCATTCAGCTCACCTGACAGCTACAGGGATGGGGTGCAGGCATAGAAGGCAGGGGACCACCAGGGCACTGCACAGAATGGGCTTCTGGAGCAACAGAAGGGGCTGAAGGCATTTTGAGAGGCCGCAATGAGATGCTGAAGATGCAAATGCAGTCCTGGGGATGCCAGAGGCACTGGGCAGCCAGGGATCCCCCTGCCCAGGGACTTCATGTAGCACTGTGAGGGGCTGGGGGCTCCTTGCTGGCAGTGGAGGGGTTGCTGTGCTGTGCTGGGACACCTTGGGGCCCTGCTAAGGTCCCCAGTGCACCAGGTGACTCTGCAGGGGCATCAATGCCCCGAGGGTTCCCCTGACTCTTCCGGGTGCATCTTCAGGACACCACAATGAGAACAGCGTGGTTATCTTTTGCCATTTCAAGCTTGATTTTAGAAGTCAGGTTGGCTTTAAGAAGCTAATCCAGTTGTCCCTGAGAGGAACAGATTTACTCCCATGCAGGCTGAGGAGGGACTACAAGGCTTGCTCTGGGTTTCCCAGCGAGACCCAAACCAGGCTTGGGCCACAGTTACACCGTGCCTACACCAGGCTGGTTCAGGGGCCGGCTTGGTCCTTCCTCTGCAGGGAGCTGAGGGAGAGATACTGAGTTACCTCCTCGCTTTTCTTCTGCCTTAGCCCTTGTACTGAACAGGATGGAGACCACAGTCCTTCCAGCCAAAAGGGAGAGACAGGACTGTCGTTGGGGCTGGGGTTTAGCTACTATGTGCCCTCACATCACCTCTCCTCACCACTGCTCTCACAGCCTCAGCAGACAGCCAGCGCTTCAGCCAAGGACTCATCATCCCTTCCCACTCCATCTAAGGGCTTCTCTTTACACCTACAGACTACAAACATTTGGGCTTGTTTTTGTAATAGCAAGTGTGCCATATGGCAAAACGAAATACACTTCCCCCGAGTATCTCTACAAGGCAGAGGTACAAAACATGACTCGTTGTGACAAAATGGTGGGAATCAGGGGAACGGGCTGGTGCTGCAGCCAGGCAGCCAGAGGTATCTCCCAGGCTTTGCATCCTGCAAGAAGTGGACACTGGAGAAAAATACAATCAGAGACTGTGTCAGGAAGCCAGAGACTCAGCAGGCCTCTAAGTTGAGTGCTCTCCACTACATAACCACACCACTACTTCTTTGCATTTTCCTATGGACCTTGTTGGGATTGGAATAGATTTAGAGAGGAAAAAGAAATTGTCTCCCCAGTCTGGTCTGTAGTCTATACAGACTCCTGAGACAAGCAGCTTTGAACACTCTAACAGAAATCTCACTTTTACCTGGAGATACTTATTGTAGTCCTCAGGGGCACATATAAAAGCTGGGTATTGGCACCATCAGCATTGTCTTCTCAACAAGAGAGAGCTTGTCTCAGCTCTCACAGAGTGTATCTGCAGGTGCTTTCCCCACAGTTTTCCAGTTCCAGACCCCGGATGAGCACAGGTCCCTTTCTCCAGTCACCACCTGCAGCACCAGCAGACACATCCTCCTGCACCCAAGTGGGAAACTGCTAGGAGGTCCTGCTCCTCAGCAAGGGAGTGCTACAAACTCGGTACAAAAAATTAAGGAAGGGGAAGGTGATGATTATTTCAACCTAACATGTCACTCACACCCAAACACCTTCAAATACACATTCACATGTTCACCAAAAGGTGGTCAGGGTCGCTGTCTGTGGCACAGAGGACAAGGGACACCCACTAGCAAGTCCTAATGAGAGCCCTGGCATCCCTCCTCATTGACAGCAAAGAAATGGGTTCTGGGACACATTTTTCACATGCCTTAGGAGTCAGTGGTTATTACAGGCTGATCTTTATCTCAGCATCTTGTTTACTCACCCTCCAAAAACCCTAGGAAAGCTGCTACCTGTTGCCTCTTTTCCATCACTTTGGTCACCTTATCTACTCCTTCCTCTTGGAACCACAGGAAGAAAAATCATGGTGTGGCATTGCTCCCGTTATCAGGGAACAAGTCCTCTGCTGATGAGCCATCTGTACTGCGGCCTTATCACAGCACAGACCTCCCAGTCCTGACGCTAACCACACATCCTGTGGTGTTTACCCATTTGTTTGCTGCCAGTTACGTCTTTGGCCATCAACACAGGCCAAAGCATCCTTTCCTCTAGAATTCCTGCTGGTGTTTTCACACACACTCTTCCACCCACACTCCATCCACACTAGCCTTAGTATTTCCATTACAAATCTCTACAGTTATTCCCACCAAAAGCAGGATTTCCATTATAAATCACATAAACATTGCTAGCAGATTCTAAGTCTAAGCCAGCCCGGCTAGCTCCGACTGCTAGTAACAAGCTGGTTCATGTTTAATGGTGTTCTTTGCCAACGTGGATAAATGGCTCCTCCAGGCAGCCAGTTCATGAGCTTCCCAAGGTGATGGTACCTTCAGCCATAGGAACATGAGCAGCCCTCAGGCCACCTTCTCATGCCTGGGCACTGAGAGGGGCCAGCCACAGGGCAACAGGCAGGTACATGAAGGTACATGTGTCCACATGGCAGCCAGAGCACCCAAGGAGAGGCCAAAGAAAAGAGAGAGGTGCCAGCTCTGGGCCATGCCTCAGCCCCCACATGCACCCTCAGCTGTGCTGCAGGGGTCTTGGATGTCCCCCTGGCCGAGAGGGGAGCGAGCAAGCAGCTGTGTGGGGTTTAGTTGCAGTTAAACCATGACACCCAGATGCCAGGCGGGCCATGGAGTCCTCAGCAGTGCACGGCTTACAGGTACCTCAAAGACAGCTCTCATGCCTGGGACGTCAGCTTACACGACACTGAGCAGCTCTGGAGCCTGCTGGCAATGGGAAAAATGGAGCCAGCCTATCCCACTTAGCCTCATCCCAGAGAAATGGCAGGTCCCATCAGGAGCTTGCTGCTGCCTCCTCTCATGAGTCTAAGCCAGAGGAAATCACCCTCACCTCCAAAAGGACACAGGGAGCCTCTAGTACACCAAGAAACTGCTCTGGGTGGCAGTCCCAGAGCTGGGGAGATTGACCACTCTGCTATCAGTTCAAGCTAACATATATATCACACCTTCCCTCGCAAAGGCCAGGGTCTTGTAGGCCAGACTAACCCCCAGGACTGCTGTTCCTGGATATCTGGTAACAACCGCAGACTACAGAGCAAATCTATAATTACCCATGTGCATGAAGCCCAACACACAGAGTGCAAGTGTGTTTTGCTTCTGCATCTCGGGTGTGCACTGGTGTCCCTGATCCAGGACTCAGCAGAAACACCCGGCTGTGTCATTAACTGAGGTACGTCAGGGCCCTGCAGAGCTGGAGCGATGCCTGCGTGTAACCAGTGTGACAGCGAGGGATGCGCTGAGGAACTTCCCCAAAGAGTTGCACGGGCAGTGCCAATGGTGAAACCCTGAACGGATGTGACGGCTTTGAAGCTGACACCAATTGTCCATCATTCACCAACATGGAGCTTGTGCAGGCACAAACAGGAATGATTTCTCGCAAACTCATGCCTGCTGTCTATAAAAAAAAGCCACAAAGGAACTCAGGTACATCTAAATGTCCACTTCTGGGTGTGCTCAAGACATTCAAAGATAATTGCACGAATTTGTGATCATCATCCTTCATCACAAAAACCGTGTATTACGTCAAGCCACAAACCAAAGGGATTTTGGTAGGGATAAGTAAATAAATGGCTACATAAGTATCTCAGGCAACACGGATTTGGATCCAAAGCTGGTTTTGTTTTTCCTCTATTAACTTCCCACTAAGAAGGCAGAATACATCTCGGGTGACAGATGAAAGTGAATGTCACGCAGCACCCAGGCCTCTCCATAAATGCCAGGTGCCATCTCTTCCTTGAGGAAGGAGAGAAAATAGGGACAAGTAGCCAGGAAGGGCTCCAGCAGGCAGGACCATCTGCCACCAGCCCTCACACAGCCTCGGTGAGCTGCGGGGGCCAATGCTCAAGCAGAAAACTCCCCTGCCAGCTCCCATCCCAGCACAGCTCCTCTGCAGAGAGCTGCTGGACGTATCCCAGCCTGACTGACTAAATAAACGTAAAATCATGAGTAGCAGCACTCCTTGGGGCAACCAGCACAGGCTGACTGAGCATCGCCCACCTGGAACAAAGCTGGGGATCAAAAGCCTAAGTAAGCACCAGGGAAGCAAAGTAAAATCTCCAAAACTGTAAGGCTGGCACAGCCACACAAGCATCTCCAGGTTCAAGTCTCTCTGCACTCCCTATGAAGTCTCCTGTCTTTATACATGGGGCACAAAGTTAGAAAAGTGAGTATTCACCTGGACAGTTTTATCCCCTTTTTTTTTTTTGCTTGAAGCATCTCCCTCCATCCTGCCATTTAGCAGGTATAGGACGGGGATATGCTTCCATACTTGAGTTTTATTTATGCAAACTTTGTTATTATTAAATTATTATTAAATTATTATTGTGCCCTTCTTTACAACTGTAAGAGATACACTAAATCTACAGAATTATTTTTTCCCAATCAAGCAGCCAACACATGACTGGTCCTACAGGACCTGCAGTTCTGCTGACCAGTGTCCCAGACATGGAGCAGGGATGTTCTCCAGCTGTGCTGCCATCAGGATTTTGCTCATATCCACAACACTTGCAGCCCACTCCCACCAAGACTCTGACTGCTTCTACAGTCTTCCTGTAATCTGGAAAACAATATCACCAGGCAAACATAGAGGCCCAAGCAGCGAGGGAAACATCTGGAAGGCAATCACCGGGCAGGGCTCAGGATCCTCAGCCATGCCTGGCACATGGGTGCAGGAGGAGCCCTGGTGCAGTACCACAGTATCCATCCTTTGCAAGAGGCTTTAATCAAGATTATTCTGTTGGTTGAGAAGCAATGCAGGCAAATCTTAGGAAACATAAACCTCATTTGTGATACAGAAAAACCTAAGAACTGACTCACTAAACAACCCTGTCCATGCACCACCAGATATCTGGCAAGCCTCACCCACAACCAGCTTTTTTACTGCAGGCACAGGGCATTTACCAAGAAGAACCTGCAGGCGTAACAAGACTCACCCCAGCTTTAAAAAACTCACAACAGTGACTGTCAGTTGACTGAAAACCCATGCTGAGAGGTTGATGAACTAAATTCAGGCAAAGATTAATGTTCCAGGGGCTCCCCATCCTCCCAACATCTGCAGGTTTTAGCTGCACGTTTGCAACGCCAGTTTCAGGGTGAACAATCACTTGGGAGAGCTCCCCTGTAATCTTCACCTCCAGCCATGCCCACTTTCGGGGTAACCCACGGCACTGTCTGTGTGGGTAAGGAAATGTCTCTTACATTTTGCAGGGCGTCTTGGTACTGTGGCAGTGATGAGAGCTGAGACTCAGAGTGGTACGGGGACAATCCTTTCCTCAGAGTCCTCAGGTCCCCCGTGCTGGACTGCTGCAACGACAACAGAAAACAGGACAGTCCATATTAATGAGAAGAAAGAAAGAAAGCTGTGCCCCTCCTGCTGTCCTGGCTTTTCCCATGACCACATCTGTCCCCTGATCTGCTCTCATTACTTCTCCCTGCACCAACAGCGACAGTAAACATTGTCATAAAATGCTTTTTCCATGCCCAGTCCTAGAGAAAACACCTGCAAGTAGCTGGAGGTGAACTGTTCAACATCTGCTACATTAAGTGATACAGCAGGAAAGCATTTTTGTTTTACCTAAATTCCTACATGCTCAATGAAAACATTTGTTAAGATGCACATAAAAAAATATCTTAAGACTTCAGATTAAATCAAAATCAGCAAAAAATCCACAAACCCCAAACAAACAAACAAACAAAACAAACAAAAAACTCCACCAAAAAAAAAAAAAAAAAAAACCACACCAGGAGACATTTTCTAGATTGAGGGTTTGTAAGCAGTGCTACTATGATGCACCTAAGCTCGCAAAAAAGTGTGTTGACAGGAACAGTTTCTTATTTGTTTACAAATTTGCTTGCACCTACAAGTCTCAAACATATCCAAACAAATGAAGGTAGTCTATACGACCCTAGAAATCAGATAAATGCGCCCACACCAAGCCAGCACTCAAAGGGGAAGGAGCACTGGGTGTTAGGAGTACCGAATAATCTCCCTAGGACAAAGTTTCTGCCTTGTGTTATTAACTCTATCTGTGTTCTTGAAATGTGAAGAATGAGAAGTGTTTATCATTTATAAAAGCGCACCCACAAAAAGCCAAGACACAAGTAGCCAAAATCAAAGGTCTGGGAGAATATTCTATCTTTATCACCAATAAACATCCTCATTAACTTTTCATATTTTTAAGAGTATCATGCAGTGCACTGTCTTCTTTTTAAAGCTAAAAAATCATGACCTTTCAGATTTTTATGCTCCATTAAGACTTTCAACTTGCATTTGCTACAGAAATTATGTTTTCTACTTCAAAAGAACCAAAGAAAAGTCATTGGAGCAATAAAATTTAACAGGAAACCTCATAAATCAACTCAATTGTATATAAAATCCCACAGTAAACAAAAGGCCTGAACATAACAGAGACTTTGGAGACTGTTGCTGTGCACAGATCTCTGGAAATATTGAAAGTTCATTTCCATTTCCTGCTCAAACAGAATGATTGGCGCACTCTGAGTGGATACATCATTTTCTATCAGTGTCAGAAATATTTTCTTGTAGCTACATGGCCTGTCTTAGTTGACATTCAGCTTTGGTTTTATTTCAAAATATTGTTTTCTTAGGTTAAAACTTCTACAGTGACCCAGTGCTTTCACAAGCATTCTGGAGCCCTTACCCTATCAATTTTCCTTTTATAAGCTGTGAAGAGAAGGGCAGCTCTCAAGAAAGTCATCATGAGCAATGGATGCTAGTCCTGTATGACCCAATCTGCTGGGAACTGTTGTGCCTCACATGGAATCAAGTGATACAGGATGAGTTCAGCATATCAGATGTCTGGGATTCCCCTGAATTTACGAAGAGAGAAGATGTGGCCTATATTTCTTTCACATTTCACAACAGAGAGCCAGAGAAAGAGAGAGATCTGAAGGAGATAACTCCTTCTGAAGCTGAAAAGTGGCTGCTGCAAAACTGAGTTTCCACCACTATTCCTGGGAGGTATATAATTTCAAAGAAAGGTTAGCAGGTCACGAAGGAAGATGATGAGAAGACTCTTAGTTTACTGGCAGTGTCCCAGGCATGTGGTGCCTCTTGGTGGTTATCCTGAAAGGATTTCACCTTGGCTGGTTATGCTCCCACTGCCCTGCTGTGTGCAACCTCTTCTCCACTCTTGTGTGCGTGTGGGGACACAGCAACCTCCTGGGGAGGTCCTGACACTGCTACCCACACCTTCAGGCTGTCAGCTCAGCAGCTCAGGCACTCTTCCCCGACATCTCTGATGAAGGAGCACTTGTGTGGCCAAGGGAAAAGCAGAGTAAAACAGCAGAGCCAAAATGTGAGGTTGTATCTTTGTGCTGGAGACCCCAGAGGTTGCAGATCTCCTTGAAGTCTCTGCTCCAGAAGGGGGTATGCTGCCTCAGGAGGTTAGAGGCCATGGATTACTCAGACCTTTGCAAACCACACTGAGACCTGCAAGGTGCCACACAATTGTGGGGCACCAGAAGTGTAGAAACAGGCCTGAGGAAGAGAGATTTGGTGGACATTTGTTTGCATCCCAGAAACTTGCTGTCTTGCCCCCAAATCTGAATGGGTTGGTCTACATTGGATCCCCATGTGTTTCATCACATTACAACTTGTCCTGACAGAAAGTCAAAATGCTTTGCCCACCTAAGGAAGGAAGACAACCAAACCCAAGTCCAGACAACACCCAGTATCACACTGCTGTCACTAAAAATATGCTAGGTTAAATTGATTTAATTAACTGCCCTATGCTCCTGCCTGGAGAAAAAGCCTGCATTAATTTCAATTTGGCTTAAATTGGTTGAAATTGTGTTGGTAAATACACAGATACAGTCAAAACTCTGCTCTAACAAGTGTTTATAATGGATTAGTTCTATTGCTTTTTTTAAAGCAAATCCCATTTAAGACTGCACTAGCATGTGACAAAACTATTGTTAGGTTGTTTCAGAGGCTGCTGATTATGAATCTGACCTAATGCATTCAATTTGATGGAAAGATTCCCACTGAGTTCAATGAACATCAAAACAAGCTCTTAATTAAAGAACAGAAAGGAAAAAGAGAAAAAAATAGGACAAGAAAAAGAAAAGACATCTAAGAAAAAAAAAAATGCTGAGCAGAGATCTATCCAGAAGAGGAACGAGGTGTTTGGAGCAGAGAGTGGGTTTGCTAGGGCAAAAAGAGTCTTCATCTGCCATTGTTTATGACATCCCTGTCAGAGACGGGCAGAGAAAACCTCTTCCTCCCACTGTCTGTCATAAAGCCAGCCCCTTTCATGAGCACTCCACTCAATGCAGTTTTCCCTCTATATTTTCTAGAAGTTATTTGGAAATGTATCTTACTCTAAATGCTTGGGGTTTTTTTTACAACAGGCTACCAATCACAGCTCTGCACTATTTATCTTCCCTGTACTAAAAGCAAATGTGTATTTTTTCACCATAGAAAGAAAACTGCTTTTTCTTCCTTTTTAAAATTAAAATGGTGCAGTGACACATATTCAACAGACCTCCCTAAACATTTGCACATTCCTTGGGCTTTGCTATCAGTGTTAGAGCTAACCAGGGAAAGAAAGCGAATCCCTCATTAAAAAGCAATATGACTAATGATGCATCAGAATGAGTAGCCATTACTCCACTTAAACCTAAATTAAAAATCCTGATATTTGCATTGTCAATTCACTCACAAAATGAAATCTCTTATTACCTTACCCAATTTTCATTACTGAGATGTAAGTGGATCCCAAATTGCTTTTCTAGTCAGAAAGACATTTTAAAAGTAGAATCCCTGATCATCTCTGTTCATCATCATTGCTGGAGATTATCTCAGCTAATGGGCAACATATCTATAATAAATTATCCTTCAGGTAAAATCACTTCACATTTCTGGAGTTTCAAGGAATTTATCAGCAAAATCGTTTTCATCTGAATGAAAACTCCATGGGAGCATACAGTCTCAATTGAACTTCTATTGGAAATGTTTCCTAAGCTGAGGAGCAGAGACAGAAGGAGGGACACAGCAAAGGAGACCAAGTGAGAGCTCAGGAGATTCACACTCTTGTCCCCAGCAAACACCAAGAACTGGCCACTGACTACTCCAGAGTGGCTCTTGCTCTCTTACTGTGAATATTTTTCAAACCCTAGTTTCACCTATGGTTTAAAAAAAACCCCAAACATGTCATGACTTTCCCAGCGGTACAGAAGTGCAGGACCTGCCCCAGGTCTAACTCAGCACTTCTCTCCACGGCGTTGTCCCCCTTCCCAGCTGATGAGCATGGGGACCAGGGCGCAGAGACAGCGCCTTCGCCCGCAGCACAAACCCGCGCCGCGCGCTGCCAGCGCCGACACCCCACAGCGGCCACCCCGACACAACCATCCTTTAATACTCAGAAATAATGACAGAGCATTTATTGATAAATTTTTCAACTGGGCAGAACTTGAGTGACCCCAGAAGATCCCGTTCTTGGACCAAAGCCCAAGACCTTTGTCAGCTTGTTATGAAACAAAGGGACACAGACATGCCCCTCCCACCAGGGAAGGGAGTTTGGCCTACTCCTACCCATGAGAAAAGAGCAGGGCCAACAAATCAAGTTTCTAGTAAAAAATAGACTGCAAACCCAACTTTATTTCCATGTAGAAAACAGAAGCAATTTGATTTCAGAAGCAATTTGATTTCAGAAGCAATTTGATGGGTGGAAAGTGGTATTTTCCATAACAAATAATGTATAATTTTAAACGCTTGAGATAGAAATTAAAGTTTTGGTGCTTACCAAAGACTAAAATTACATTAAAAAAAAAAAAAGCCAAAACAAAACAATGAAAAAACAGCAAACACTTGTTCCTATCAAAGCTTTCTATCCTGCTAGCAAAGAGAAGAAATGGTGGCCTCTGACTTTTTGACCTGCTGTGCTGAGTGATTCAATTGAAAAATAACACAAATAACACAGGAAGATGGATGGTGTTTGTGGTATTTTAAGGTCAAAGTACTATGAAGAAACATTTATTTTCCTCTCCGTTTCTGCCCAGCGAAGTCAGATCAGTGCTGTGGCCATGTTGGACCAACTGTGAAGATAAAGTGTTGAAAACTTAGAGACAAGTCAGACAAATTATCTTTTCTGTTACCCTTCAGTGTTACTTCTGCTAGAAGGGAGAAAAAAGAAGAAAAATATTTAATTCTGAAATACTTTGATGCAACAAAATGGACTGTTCTTAACATAAATTACATACAGAAAGACAGAAATTTACTTGACAGAAAGTTCTCAGTATTTATGAAAGAGATTAGCAAAAAAGGATTTCAATTAGAATTATGCGCTGAAGTGACCGAGGAAAATGAAAAAGCAGCACTGTCAGCTCCCAGTAATTCATGAATTAGCATTCAAAACAGGGTTGTTACATAAGTAGCCTTTAATTGAAAACACTTTTTTCTCTTTTCGCATAAGTTGTAACAGATGAAGGCTGAAAAGAGGTTAAAAAAAGTATTTAATCATAAATGATCAGTTTGACCCTGTGCCCTGTGGAAATACTAAAGCATCCACAAAGAGTCACAGCTTCCCTTCTCCCCACAGGCTGTGGGGTCATTTGGGAGTAATTTGGGTGTCTAAACATGGGCATCCTGTGCCTGAGCGTATCCGAGGCACCCGTGGAGCCTCGGTAGATGTGATAAAGAGCTGCTGGAGACCCGCATCCTTCTGCTGCTCGGCAGCAGCCAGGAGGGCAGGTCCGGAGTCACCCGAGGACCGCAGCCCAGCACCTGAGGTGCTGCTCTCTTCACCGCTTTCTAACTCGTTTCTAACCTCCCGCACTGTGAAAACTTTCTCTCCTGGCCCACAAGACATTTTAAAAAATGCACAACAAAGCACCAATTTGAAGGTCTGGAGTCCTACACAGCCCCTTTTTGTTTACCTCTGGGGAGCCCCTTTATCAAGGGATGGCACAATGTGTCCAGAATACAGAGAATCAAGCGTACATGAGTCACTGACAGCAGACTTCCCAAAGTGCTGTCATTTCCGAGGGTTTACGATAATCAGCTTCATTTTCCTACAGCGCAGACCCACTTGCACTAAGCTCAAGAGACAGCAGATTACACACCGCACCACTTAAATGTATTAATATTATATCTGCTTTCAACAGAACTTTAGAAGAAATTATGTAACAGCATGAAATGCAACTAGATGGAAAGGAATACTGCAAGGAACTCAGTATTGACAAGAGAACAAACCCTTATTGACACCAGCTCAGAAGATTTTCTTTGGACAAATTATTATGCCACACCATCACCCAGCCCTCTGACAGACAAGCAATTTCTGTTTTTCAGTGGCTACCTCCCCTTTTACAAAGCACAGGATTTCCTTCAGCCATCATTTAAACATCAGAATAAACCTGGTCCTTAGCAATAGGGCAAAGGCATCACAGCCTGACCATATAAGCCCATAAGGATTTGGGCTCATGATTTGGGTAATTCTCTATTGGGGGAGGGTGGAAGTCTATATTAAAAAAAAAATCATTCTTACTTCAGATTTCAGTTTCACCTCAGAAATCTTGGATGTTAGATGGAAAACCCTGTTGAGACCTTGGCTTTTGACTATAAACATTGGTGAAAAGGAAAAAAAATGCAGAAGGTTTAATTCAGCCCACTATGTCAGGCTGCCTTCATCTTTATGGACTCTTGCACTGCCCATTACCTGGATTACTTGCCTGTCACTGTAATATAAACTCTTAACCTACCAGCAACAATAAACCATAATTGTTCCAGTAATTGAAACTGCCTCAATTTTGACACTCAACAACCCATTGCTTGCAACTGAGTAATTAAATGGAAGGTTTAGCTCAAAATCTTTTCCTGTTATTTCCTGTAGCAATTTAGCTGAAAGTGCCCATCTCTCTTCACGTAGGCAAGTGGCATTGATTTGAACTTTGCCAAAACACAGATATTACTAACCAATGTCTTTTGCACAAGTACAGGAGGGAAATAAAAATAAATTAGTGGCATATTTAATACATTCAGATGATTAAAAAATGGAAATCACCAACATTAACAAGTGAAAGAATAAGCAATCAGAGCCCTAAACAACCAGCAGCAGTATTAAGAGGCAGCCCCCAGATCCAAGAAGCTGCTCATGGATGCATTAGCTCTCTCTACCTTACTGAAATTTCATGGCAAGCTGCTGCAGTCAGCCAGCTAGAAGGGAACAGAAGAATATCATACATGTGGAAACTTACCAGAAATAAAGTTATTTTATCATCTTGAAAAAAACCCTGTATCTTTACCACAGATGGCCAAACAGTCTTATATGCAGCACTTGATACGCTAGTATTGTTATTTGAACTTCAACCCCTTTTTCCCATGTTGATGAATGAAGCCTTGCAGAACGCATTATTATCTGCACAAACATTAACATCTTGCTATCCAGATTCAGAGCATGGTGATCCCCCCAAACGGTCGATAAAGCATGATCACCTTACCTTTCCTCACAGCTACAGGCATTTTACCACACCTGCAGGGAGCACACAGCTCTGTAAGAACCACCTGGCCCAAGGCAGCCTCAGGTATCACAGCAGAGCAGTGGTATTTTGCTGAGCTAAAGCAAAGCAGAAACACATCTCAAATAACGTGCAGGAGGTGGTGCAAAGCACCTGCCTTGCACAGCTCTCATACAGGCATCAGGGCAATGGCCCCCGTCTCTCGTGACCTCAGCACCACAAGTGAGTGGCCTTGTCAGGCAGCCTCGTGCCCCAGAGAACATCCCCTACCACACGACCTTGCATAAACATTTCCCCTTATCTCATTAATCCATGTTCTAGTGTCTCATGCACGAGGAATCTGAGGGATGGGCAATCTCACTGTGTGAAGCTAGCAAATAATTGAATTAAGGTTCAGTAATTGCAGTTATCACTACAAGACATATTCAAGCAAAAATAAGCTCAGCAAAGCACATATCTGACTTTAAGTATATGTGAAGAGTCCCATTAGCTTCAACAGCATTTATCAGGCAAGTTGGAAATTATACATATGAGAGTGCAAAAAAAAATCAACATATTTGATTCTGGAAGAATTCTGCAAATAAGGAAAAAAAATTAGGGGATGAGATTAAAACTATTTAACATCTTCCTTGTCATACGAGCTTTCTGTAACAGGAGAGATTAAATTCCTTTACAGTGGTTCACACCCCTGCGGTACATGCAGCAGATCTGGGGATCACTCCTGAACTGGTGACAAAGGCTTTAGAGGATAACGGTCTGTCAAGACACCTATTCTCCTGATTCCCTCTTCAGTATTCAGCCAGGAGGTCACAAGCACAGCCTCAGCCAGTTCCATCAGTAAATCTGTTTTTAGTAGTTCATGTAGAATTGGAAATGCATTTGGGCATTGTGCCACGGCTGGATCTCGGCCACTCACAAACATTACACAGGGATGAAGATCCCCACTTCCGCCTGTGCTCTGACTTCCCCCTCACATCATGATCTGTGCTCACAGAAGCTGGAGGGACAACCAGATATCACCTGGTGACAGCTGGAATTCTCTATTGTTGGGGGAGCTAACACCTTTAGGAAAGGCAGGAGACAGTCAGTAAGAGGCTTAGCAGATTTTACCATGTAAAACCACTCTTGGAAAAAGACTTTTATTAGTGTCTCACTGGGGTACAGTGAATAAAAGCAGTGCAAGTTTCAAACCTCTCCATTCTCTGTAGCAACTGAGGTAGGGAACTTTAGTACATATTCAAGAATGCCTGTATTTTTGTCCTCTTGTTTTAGATCTGCAGAGAAAGATCAAGCCCATAACTCACAGGAGACCCTGATAATCAGTTCAAGCCAAATTGCAGTATATAATTATAATCACACAACTGGCAGGCTTTGCTCAAGAGGAAATATGAGCTGGCACGGCTGAGAGATTCAAGTATCACGGCCTATAACCCAAACAGAAATGCAGCTCAATAGTTAACAAAGCCAAATGGAGCTATAGCCATTGGCATTTGCTGTGGCCCAAGCCTGGTCTGTGGCTTGCCTGCCACGAGTTTCAGAGTCACAGACTAACAAACCCATCGTGGCTCATTAGAACCAAAAGCAGTGTCTTTACAAGAGGTGCCAGTGGAGAAGCTACAGAATGCTGCCCCAGTTCCTCCAGGGAAGTAGATGCTGATTTGGATGTAGTATCAAGCACAGGTCTGGACCATCCCCTGGGGCCACCTTTCATTTTCTCCTGTCAACTGCACTCCAGGCAAGGAGGCCAAAGGGAACCGCTGCACCTCCTCCCAAAATCTCAGCCACAGCAACACTGCTGGGCTGCCTTCAAGAAACTCCCCACATCCCACAAAACAGCAGAGTTGTCAGGAACAAGAAAAATAAAGACCTGAAACCTCTTCTGATAAATCAGCAAAGGTCCATTGCAGGATTTAGCTCACGCTGGGCACCAGCTGACTGAGGGCTCTGCTGGGCACTCAAGTCCCTCTCCTCTGGAGGACCACTCGGATGTTCCAAGCTCTCTGCTGAACCAGGACTCAAAGAGTCAGGGAGAATCAATTATAGCCAATCTCAATTTTTATGAGATAATCTGAACATTCTTTAAAAATCTCTTAGAAAGATTTAGATTTGCATTTCTGGCATCATGAAAAACAAAACAAAACTGAAAATCTTGTCATAAACTTACAGTTTTGAGTAAAGAGGCTTTTTTTTTTTTAAAGCAATGAATGATTAACATCCTTCCCATTCTTGTCCAAGCTGTTTTCAGATATCAGACTCTGAATTTTTCTTGATCTGGGCTTGAATTTGGCATTTTACTCATTGTAAAAATCTTTTTTTAAGCCTCTGCAGTTTTTGCTTAGTTTCCCCTCAAGACATTTTTCAGTACTTCTCAGATGGACTGATCACTGAGACTCTGTGTACTTTGAACCTCTCCACATGTTTCAAAGACAGAAAAAGCTGCTTCTTCATAGCCTGATCTAACTGCAATTAAGAGCTTTTTCCCTGGCCCTGTCCTCACACAGAGAAAAAAAGTGGAATCTAGTGAAATTATTACAAAGCTGGTTAAGCACAGGATATGACTAATCCTGTATTTCACAGCTGGAGGTTAAACTGAGCCTCATTAAACCCAATGTTCTTGCTTACCCACAACAGAAACAAATGGGGCATGGCAGAGCTTTGCGTGTGTGCATCTCTCTCACACACATTCAAACACTGAAATTCAGCTCCAGCCCTTCCAAAATTTTAAGTTGCAAGAAATTGTATGGTGGTCTCAAATTTGTAAGACTCAATTAATCCAGAATGCCTCTGTCTATCTGTAAGTCGACTTCTGGATCCAGATCTTTTGAATTATATTTTCTAGGTTTTTAGGGAACTCTATTTACATTCTCGTAAAATCCCTGTATACCACAGGTGACAACCCCCAGAACACACAGTACACCACCCGGATTTCATTACAAGTTGCAAAAGCTCATTTCTGTCACTGATCATGCATTTTAGAAGCGCATGAATGTGAGAGAATATTTATTTTGGTAGGTAGCAGCCCAAGCCCCTGATGTCCAAAGTAAAGAGAAGGAACTCCACTGTCTTAAAGGGCTTGAAGGTATTTTGAACCGCTCCTATAAAACTGTACATTTCTTATTTGGGGAGAAAAAACATTTTATTCAATAAGTACATATTGTTACTCACATCTCAAGTCAACTTCTTGGATAGCAAATTGGTCAGATCAGTCTTGTCATTTTAATTCATAAAAGGAGGTGAAATGGAACACACTTGGACATTGATTGGTTTTGCATGCTATGTTTTTCTGAAGATTCTGCTGCCACAACTAAGAAAGCAACATTTGAGGGATTCTGTTACCATATTTTGCATTTACACATCTAAGCAATGCAGTGCACTCTCAAAACTGTATCAAAGTCTTGGTCTCAAGAAAGAAGGTCTCATGAAAATCTGGTTCTTCAAGAGCTGTACTCCAAAATGCATGGAGTCCTGCAGGAAATCTCACCTTTGACTTGAAAGGAATATTTGGATGTGACACCAAATACGAATCTCCTTTTTTATTACCTAAAATTAATATGCAGCTAAACATTTAAACACTGTCTAAAAATGGTAATAGAGTAACTGAGGGCACATCCCCTTCAGTATTCTGAATTTAAATGGAGACCAACTGCCTGGAAAGCTTTCATGTCTGAGTTGCTCTGTATTACAAAAAAAAAAAATCCAATTTCCCTTGTGAGACCTTAAATTAAAGCAATTATACTTATCCTCCTCACGCACAAACAATAGGTAGACTTTGGGGAAATTAGCCAGGTTTGTAATTTTGTTCCAGTGGTGGTGAGCGTGAGCAGTGCTCCTGGCACGAGCCACGGCCTCAGACAAACCTCCAGAGCCAATTCACGGAGAGGCCCAAATGCTAAGCCCTTATAGCAGCTCTGAGAGCCAAGAGGCAACTCTACAAGCAGGAACTGTTAATGGCAGGCTTGGCACAGAAGTGACTGATAATAAAACAACAGAGGAAATTGCACTCTGACTCTCCTGGAGCCAGCCAGCACATTGTGGGCAATTTCTTTTACTCCTCCTGGGGAAGAGATCAGGTTCTCCACTGAATGGCATTTACATCTTTGTTCTTTGCAGTACTAACGGTTGTCAGGCTCTTTTTGACCCTGGGGTCCAGATTTCCCCCCTTGTTTTCAGAAACATATGCTAGAAACTGCCTGCTGAGTGCACGGTTGTGCCAAGATCCCATTTGCCTAAGAATTGTGGCAGCCTGCAGGTGCTGTGGCCATGGAAGTTCCTTGCTCAAACACCTCAGCTCCATCTTAATAGCAGTGCTTACAGACATTGCCTACTATCATTTTATTAACTCTACAGCTGCAGTGTTTTAATTCAGGAAAAGCATGCAGTTTCTTAAAAGTAAGACTAAGAACAGTTTTCAAGAACTTCTAGAGATGCTCTAAAGATCTTCCAAGGACACTTTAAATCCCAGGCAGCTAGCAGGCTGAACTGCTGTGAAGTGCCGGTGCTACTGAAGTCTATTTAGCAATTTTAATTAAATACTCTTACGTTCCTCATAAATCTCAAGGGCTGTCACTCCCTAGAGAAGAATTTTTTTTTGTTCCTGCTCTGCACCAGGGATTGAAATTTTCTGTGAAAGAGGCACCAGGACTTCACTGTCAAACATCCAGTTACTTAGAGCCTCACCTGCCCAATGCATCTGCTTTGTTAAAAGCTGGACTTTTCGAAATAAAGGTGTGTAATGTGCCCTGAGCATCTCTGAACAGAAAAATGCTTCTGGCATTCCTGCTCTCCAAGGAAAAGGTAGACACAGCTCAGCAGAGACTATAAACCAGAAAGAGTCCTGACAGCGAGCCCATGGTGCACAGTACTTAGTTACAAGGAAAGAGAAAAATGATGAGTCCACACAGCCTATAAACTTCAGGTTTAGTTAAAAGTGCTCAAACCTTGTGAGTGTACAGAACAAGCTGAAAATGCAAAATAATATGAAAGAATGGCCAGAAGTCTGTTACTGTCATTATCTCTAAAATGTATGCATTAGTTATGAAACTACCCAGAGCTGACCTTTGGAGCTCCTAAATGTCATAAATACAGGTGTCTCTAACCTTAAGGGGAAAGTGTGTGATTAAAAATTCCTTTTTGCTCAAGGGGCAGCATGAGGTGGCTTAAGAGGTCTGTTTTGTCCTTGGACACTTCTAGCTCAGAGGAATGGAAAGCAAATATGGTGTCCCACCTCAGGGATTATATCTCAGCAGTATGGAAGGTACCCCCATCTAGTCAACCAGGCACCACTAAAGAAAGGGTAACACCAGCTCTTCTGGGCATTTCCCACAGTGACACTGAGGAGAATCAAGACTTCAGCCACATGATGTTGCACAGACCGAATGGATGCACACAGCAAAACCCAGTGCAATTCTTCCCTGGAGAATTTGAGACTGCAAAAGTGATGCCCATGAAGCTCTCTAAAACCAACACCCAACATTTCTCAGAGCTTACATTCATCTTCTTTACACCACTAAAACTTCCAGAAACCAGGTACACTTGTGAGAAAGGCTCACACCATCCCCACCAGGCTCTGTGGGGTCTTTGCCACTGTGTCTACACCACAGACACCTTCCAGCACTGGAGATCGGGATTGAGTGGTCTTTTCTGGTAGTGGCATTTGCTACAACCTTTTGCCTGTCCCACTGAGGGTTTCTTCTAAAGTGCTTATAGAGAAAGGGTATGTTGGGAAGCAGGAGAAAAAGTGCAAGCTCGGGATCCCCTGCAACAACTTGATTCCAGAAGGGGCTACAAAGACACCACCTCTCAACATACCTTCACTCCAGAAATGCTGAAGTAGATAAAGCAACAAATCTCACTTAGGATGCACCAGCCAGCAAAGGGGTATTGTGTCACTGGCCACTGGAATATAAACCCTGCCACAAAGCTTGCAAATATCCTTTACAGCACCAGCCTTCCCAGGTTTCTCTGGATGAAGCACTATTTCAGCTCTATGTTTAGCACTTGGAAGGAAGCCAGGAAGACTTCCATAACCACCCCTGATTTGTTAATCCCTTAATGCACAGGCACTGTTTGTTACTTAGGACGTCAGGTTTCATCACTCCTCAGCACGCTGGTGATAGAACTTCTTGACACCAGGCTGCAAATATTATTGCAAAGTCAATACTCCCAGGGAGAAAGCCAAGCCGAGTTAAAATGTGACTTTGGTGTTGACAAGCCAGTTTGGCACTGCAGAGTTCAAACACCCAGGATCACCTGGCAACTTTCAAAACAGGAGAAAGTTTGCCAGGATCCTTTTTGACTAGAGTCTTATCCCAAGATCCGCATGGTAACAGCTAAAAACTTTCCAATCAGACAAAGCAAGTAAAAATACAGTAAGTGGATTATACCTTTTGGGAAAGTGCTGGGAGCTATAGGTACATACGCATGTGAGTTTGTGTTTATACAGATTTTCCTAATCTTGTTCATTAAAACAGAAAAAAATCCAGATCTCGGTGTGTAGCATGACAGACTGGAGGTGATGCAGTTCAGTATTCCCAGGGAGTTCAGCCAGCCCAGGGTAGCTTCAACAGCCCTGTTGCCCTAAGGAAAGCTGACTCCCTGCTTGCAGTAAATAAAGTTATTTCCTGAATGTGATCTAAAAGAGGTTGGATGCTGGTCTTTTTGGAGGACCATGAGACATCACACAGGGGCTGCACAGCACATCACAGCCAGGCTCACATCAGTGTCTGCTGCTGCTGGGGAGGTGGCTGGCCTTCTCCAGAGCACAGAGCTATTTTAAGGTAATTTGCCTCCCTCCTGGATTCAAATATTTGTAATAACACAGCCCAAAAGGTGATGACACCTGAGGACAGTGGAGGAAAAGGCACAGCCTTCACACCCAGGGCAGCACATAGGTGAAGGGTGGATGCATGAGCCTGAAGCAGCCCCGCACACCCCAAAACGAACTGGGTTTCACCTTCCCAATGCAATAAGCCCATGCAGTTATTCAGCCCCTATTCGTTACCACCATTAATTACCAACTTTTTTCTGACCTCCTAAGGCAGATCCGACAGAGTAATGTGTTTGGCTGTGGCAGGACAGAGCTAGGCCAAGGGCACATCGAGCCCATCCCCGAATCCATGCACATCCCAACTGCCCGCACACAGACCATCTGCCTATCAATAGCTCCAATTAAACTCTCGGGGCTTCGACCGCCACCAGACACCAGCTCAGTCACAGTGTGGGAGAAAGACAGAGGGAGGTAAAATTAAATTAGCAATCGATTAATGCATGAAGCAACTCCAAAGCTGTTGAGATGGGCACCCTTTTGTGGCTTAACCCTTTGGTGCCCTATGAGTTTTGTTTCATGGTTAGTAACGCCAAAGAGTACGCTGGGAGAAAGGAGTAATCTTTTAAAAAGCTCAGAGTCAGGTCAAAACGTGTATTTCAGAAAAAAATAACATTTGACAAAATTATGTTATTAAAATTTCAGTAAGCATAGAGCTCTTCATTATTTTTGTTTGTTTATTTTAAATGAGAATGTTTTAGAAATGTGATCCTGGATCAGTCTATTCTCTGATTCAGTGAAATGCAAAGAACAGTACAACATAAACTGGCAAAAAGGCATTTAAAAAACATTACAAAGGCTTTTCTATTTCCAGTCCTTATAATTGGGAAGAATCTGGAACAAAATGACTGTGAAATGTGGTGCTTGAAGTAAGAAGCAAAGTATGGAAAAAAAACTTTTAAAATGCCGTGAAGGTAGAACATAAAACACTGAAAGGATACAAAGAACAGGAAAAAAAGGGTAACTTTTCTGATGGTTTAAACAGACAGTGCCTTATTGAATGCAGCAGAGCTGCCCCTGTTTACACCAACTGCTGTGTTTTACAGGGGATCCAGAGGACATACCAGAGAGAATGGCTGTTTTCCTCCCGCTGCCTGACATTGCTATATAAAGACAGGTGAGCATCATGAGTGATCAAAAGCACAGTGGCACGTGGAGTAGACTTTGAAAGGGAGATGCAAGCAAAAAGTGCCACTTTAGAGAGTCTGTTCAGATTTAAGTAAGATCTCAAATAAAAGCTGGGAGCCTGCACCACACAAAACTATTCCCAAGGCTGTCCTTTGACAACAGCCTCCTCTTTCAACAAGATAAAAGTCAATGTAAATGGGCAAGCAAGACAAAATCCTACAGCAAGGACACAGGCAGAGCTGGACTCTCACAGCACCCCCAGGAGCAGAGGTGGATCAAGGAGCTCTGCAGGGAGGCATTAATGCATCTCTGAAACACCCACAGGCACTAACAGAGGATTCACTTTATTTTCCTATTTGCTTTTTTTATTTTAACAAAAGGAGACCAAATTCTATCTGTGTGGGGTTAATATGAATTATGTTCTTCCTGGGCAGGATGTTTACCAAAAGCCCTTGTGCCATCAAATGGGCAGTCAGACACAGCCAAATGGAAACAGGAGAACTCAGCCACACTAGTACATATTAGACAATAAAACCTACCTGCGAAAGAAGCTTGTTGTCATCCTCCAGCAGTTTCACTTTTGTTTCAAGTTGCCTGATATAGTTGGAAGACGAATCTTTAGGAAAAGAGAAAAAAAAACCACATTTAAGCTTCTTGTGCTTCAGGCAAGTATTGTCAGACAGTTTTCCCACTCTGTGGAAGGCAAGTTTGGGAAAGACTTAAATAAAACCCCAAGTGTATAGGGTGAGGAGGGACTCCATCAAAAGTTTTTTCACTAAAAAGCTGAGATTCAGCAACAGCAATATCTTCTGTGCATCTGCATCAATGCCAATTTGAGGAGTGGGTGATACAGAAGGAAAGTGAAGTTGAAACACTGTGTTTTGTATTTTTATAAAAGTAATTTCCTAGTTTTGGAAGCTATTCTCATTCATCTAGAATGCACCAAAATACTCCGCAACAGAACAGGATGTTTCCTTTTAGGTCTGAATAAACAACCCCTCCACACACGTGCCTTTTTCTTTCAAAAACAACTGAGAAACTCACAAATTAAGCTGTTGGCACAGCTCTAAGAGGAGGTCAGTGCCCCTACTCCCAGTGCTGTAAAAGGGGGAGAAGTGTATTCAGCAAGGCCACAGAGCTGCAGCATGCTCACAGCCTGCCATACACAACAAGTGCCTACCCAGGACATCTGTTTTTTCTAGTGGAAGCATGTGACACTAACCAGAAAAATACCAGGACAATAAAATACGGAATACCCTCACATAAAACAGTAGTATTCAACCTGAAGGAATGCAATGGCCAGTTTACCATTGCAGTAAGACAGCAACACCAGATAGGATGGCCTGGCACAGAAGATAAGTTGCTGGAGAGCTCTGTGGGTGGCTTACTGCTCTCCAAAGCATCTGGCTTTTGTTTTGAACCGTGCTTTGAAGAAACACACTTGAAAATTTCACAGGGAAGAAAATAAAAGAACCTGGGAAAACCTTTTCTCCATTTTCATTACAGCTTGGTGAGTTCCTCCCATACAATTGCATATTTGCAAAATTTCTCCTCCACTTGTTATTTGAGTAGCAGAGGCCATGAGCTGTTACAGCAGGAGGAAAAGTTTTGCAACACAAGTACGTGAAAAGCCCCAAACATTTTCCACACTTCTAAAAGGGCTCTGCAAAGTGCAAAATTATAATTTCCCTCACCTCATTTATTATGGCATGACTGCAGAAGTCACAGTTCAACCCCAGGACTCCTTGCCGAGTGCGAATCGGCAAGGAACCAGGTGTTAGCACAAGGGCCCTGGTGCTGGTGGGCGTGTGCTGCCAATGGCCAGCACCTTTTGGGATCAGCCCCCCAGGGTGAGCAGGCACCTCTGGCTGCAGCTCTGGCACACGAACGCTCACCCACGCACACGTGTGAGGTTTAGGCTGGCTCTGTGCTAAACAGCTTCTCTCTGCCTCTGCCAGTGGCGGCCAAACGCACTCGGCACGCAGCCTGAATGCTCTTCCTGGCCACTCTGGGGGCAGCTCAGCAGAAGGGCTAGCAGGGAAGCTACAGCTAATCACTCAGACTGCTTTGGCCACTCAAGGGAAAAACTGGAATATGCTCAAAAAAGTGCTACTATAGACCAGTGCCAAACCACACATAAAGGAACAGCAGGATGGATCCGAGTCAAGTGCTCATCTAAAGCACACTCTCAGAGGAAAAATGCTCAGTTTTTTGACTGGATTATGCTTTGTCCAAACCCAGGAAATCCAAAGAAATCCCCATGAGAAAGGTTAAAAAGACACCGTAGGGAGCTAAGTAAGTTCAGTGAACAGCTTAAGTGGTGACAAGCTCACAGCAGCATCAGCTTGAGCTGCAGGGACCACAGACTCGGCCCAACAGCCACCCTAACGTGGGGGGAGGTTCCAGGTCAGAGAAAAAAAAGAGAGCAAACCGAGTAGGTTATAGAATCAACCCAAAGCACCTTCCCTGTGAAAGCCTCATGCACCACAGCATTAGCCACGCATATCTAAAGGTGGTGAGCAGAACGCTGTGTAGATCGGTGCTGAAGTCAGCAAGATTTCAGGATCTGTTTGAAGAACTTGCTGAATTAGTAATGAACCTGTCCTCCAGTAGGGTGCACGGGGAGTTTGAGATTGTTAAATAGAAAGCCAGGAGGACCATGGATCCTTTGGTCTGACCTCCTCTGTGCCCCAGGCCATCACACTTTGTTAACTTGCCCTAAATTCAGTACAATAATACCTATTTGGCTAAACAGTTCCACAACCAGTCTCAATCTCTGTCTGAAGACAACCAGAGACTACTGGCTGTGTGCTGAATACAACAGCTTCCACCGGTAGATCTGGTCAGATAAGGTGTCCTTCCCACCTGCATTCCAGCTTCACCAGTACCCTCATTGCGCTAGCAGCTACGAGAAATTTAGGTTAAGTGGATGAATGGTGATGCAGAAGCTGTTGTGTTCAGGCCCTGAATGCTACAAGGACTGACTGACTGGTTGATGAAAAGAATAGAGCATGACTGCCAAAGAAAAGGAAACAGAGAATTATTTCCTCTCTGTGGTTTCATACCCCTTACCAAAAAAAAACCAGTACTCCTTGGGAAGGCAAGCCCTGCATCCTCGGGAGCCAAGGTATACCACAACTACTACTGGTCCTGAAAGCCTGACCTGAGATCTGCTAGAATTCTTCAGACACCACTGTTCAAGCCCAAACCATGTCTGATGTCTGACTTCAGCCAGAAAACACCCTATGGCAACATAAAATATACATAAGAAAAAAATAAAAAAAAAACCAAATTAGCTGTTTTGCCAGCAGAAGATGCTCCATCTTGGGCAAAGGCTGTGAAACAGTGTTCAGAGCCATCCTAACCCTTGCTATGCCCTCAGAGATGAATCACCTCCATCTTCTGGACCTGCCTGTCTTGAGGCAAGTGCAAGATGAGCCCTTTGCCTCTTGATCTCAGTTTTAAAAAAATCTCATAACTCTCACAACAGCAGGCGGTAACACTGCCAGGCTACACAGCGAAACCCCAGGCTAGGTCTCACCCATGTTATATCAAGAAACACATTCCCAACATTTTTCTGCCTCTGACCTTCCTCTTATCAGTGAGTTTCCCTCCTCTCCTGCCTCCCCCAGAGCCAGGAGACAAGGACAGCCCCACTGACCCATCTGGGAAAAGCAGCAGAGCTGGATCACTGAGTGGTCAGACCCTCTCATCCCTTTTCATTAGATATCAAGCAAATGGTCCTCACTGCTATGTCAAAGCCTGCTGCCAGCTGTGAGCAATGCCCCACCTTCACCAGCCCAAAAGCACTCTCCTCAGTGGCACGAGCAGCTCCCAGACCCAGGTACTGGGGCATACCCCCAGCACACCCACCCAGCCACACCTCATGCACTGATTTTGAGTCCACTCACACCTGCTAGTGCCCTGCTGGTGACCAGACAAGTATGGTGGTCAAGGACACACGGTCAAGGATAAGCTTTCTGGCACTCTTTTTTCTCTGGCACTCAGTGCTGCCTGGGATGACACCGGGTCCAGCATCCTCCTCTAGTCACCCCCTGGGGCCACGAGAACCAGCTGCACGAGCAGTGCGTGCCTTAGTGGACCAGATGGCACCAGAGGGAAGGAGTTTCCCATCAAAACATTTCACATCCCACTCGGCACCCTCCCGGTGGCAGGCATCACACAGAGGAGGAAGCTGGGCAGAGAGACAGCAACGTGCCCTGCCAGGCTGCTACCCACGACAGCAAAACGGGTGAAAACTGTAACCACCATCAGCCAGCGCTCACTCGCACAACGTAAATGCTACAAGCTAAATCGTTGACAGAGCTGTAAAAACTGAAGTCCTGTTTCTTTACAAAGCCTTGGAAAAACTAATTGGATGTAGCTCCCCACACTATCTCCATGAGAGGTGGAAGAGCCACATTCCAGCTCAGGAAGGAGCATTACTGTTATTATCCACCCTCCTCAAGATTTACTGTTCTAAAAAACATACTCCATCTGGAATGGGATGTAATTCCGCTTGGATGTAATCTAGCTGAGTAACTTTTCTCCACATAGATAAACCACTTAATACTCATTACAGCTAAATGGAGGCAAGACAAATCACTCTACCTTGTTTTAACTCAATGGTCTCTTGGAGAGCAGGGAACTGCCTGGCTCCTCAAGCTTTGTAAAAACATAAATTAGAAATTGTTTTAACAAACAAAACAGTCTTGCAGCCTGCGGAGCAGAGAACAGTGTAATTTTAAAAGACACTTGTAGCCTTTCTGATTCTCATTTGAGATTTCAGAGGAATCTGCCAGAAGGGTAAATATGATAAATTACACATTTATTTTGACGGTAGCAAAATAAATGGTTTTATTTCCTTGTATGCCACTTCTCCAACCACAAGCATGCAGAGCAGAGGTTTGTGTGGTAGCTGCGAGGTTGGGATCGAGACACTTTCATTTAAGACCTTTTCATAATGAGGCACTAGCACCTAAATGAATATAAGAAAAAAACTGCCCTTTACTTAGGGCAGTTCACACCAGAGATGCCAGAAAAGGTTAACGTAGGTGTCTGTGAGATGAGAAAATTGTCGAGAGCCCTTTGATGGGACTCATGCACAGCAGGACAGTCCTTACATCCAGCTGGGGCAATACCATACAACATGGCAAGAGCAGACTTGAACCAACAGAGGTGCTTTGCTCCTCTTCCACAGCACCCCACTGAGGTTTGATCTGTCTTTTTGATTTGCCTTTTTGCTACAAAGCAGGGGTTACGCAGTGTCCAGCTGGAGCACTGGCTGGCAGGTCAGGGCCATGGTGCCCCACTCCAGCTCTGTCCCCACATGCACCTCGGAGGTGCCCCACACACTCAGGAGCGAGGATGGACACTCACTGCTTCCACAGCATTTTTTTCCCCAGGAGCTACTTTAACTAAGCATGATTTAAGACAGTAAAGCATGGCTATATTTTGTCAATGTCCTGCAAACAAGGCTCTTCCTATCCTCATAAAAAGCAGCATCCCTAAAGGGATTCTCCCAAACCACGGAGGAAAGGCACATGAAGGAATGATGCTCTGCCAGATTTGCACCTTGCAGCCAGCTGCCTTCTTTGCATGATAGAATGCTGACATTTTCTCTACCTCTCCTTCCATCAAAGATCATCTCATAAGAAGGCCTTCACCTGTGCTCAATAAAACACTTCGCTGTTTGTTGGCAGTTTCATTATCACATCTCTGCTCTTCCCCACCATATTTCAGATTCATATTGCTCTACTGGTCTTGCTTCTTGACACACACAAGCAGGCTGAAAAACAGCCAGTGGTTATATCTCGTAAAGAAGTTGATTTATTAAAGCAACAGCACTCTTTCAGAGCAGTTGGAAAGCAGATGAAACTCACATACCTTGAATATTGTCATTAAAGGAAACTATCGGGAGAGATGAACAAATGCACCACCCTTGCTTTTTCCTAGGCAGCCCCCATCTTTCTGCTCTTACCAGAAAACCCCATTCCCAATGTCCTGTTTCAGGCTGGTATGCAAGGCAAGTTTTCACAACGGACATAAATCAGAGGATGGCTCAAATGTGAGCAGGGCCACCACAAAGCCAATGCTGAGTTACTTAAGTTTCACAGGTGCTGCCCTCTGCTACGGCACCACCAGGGTTTTCAGGGAATGCTCCTTGGTTTGCCCTGGCATAGAATGTCAGAACAACCTGGCTGTGAAGGGACCTTTAACAGTCACCTAGTACAGCCCCTGCAGCAAGCAGGGACATCTTCAACTAGATCAGGTTGCTCAGAGCCTCATGCACCTGTCCTTGAATGTTTCCAGGGATGGGGTATCTATCACCTCCCTGGGCAACCTGTGAGTGTTTCACCACTCTCATGGTAAAAACTTCTTCCCTTATATCCAATCTAAGCCTGACCTCTGTCAGTTCAAAGCCATTAGCCCATCTCCTATCTCTACATACCCTTGTAAAAAGTACCTCCTCAGGTTTCTCGCAGCCCCCTTTTGGTACTGAAAAGCTGCTCTAAGGTCTCCTTAGAGCCTTCTTTTCTCCGGGCTGAACAACCCCAACTCTCTCAGCTTCTCCTCAGAGGAGAGGTGTTCCAGTCCTCTGATCACCTTCACATCTTCATGATCATCATGTCCAAAGTACCATACTCTGCTAATCCCAAATCCCATGCCTTTCCAGTAGCATCTCAGGCACAATTTGGGGTCTCCCTTGGGATGTGGTAAGAGAATATGCAACAACAAGGTCTATGGTAAATAGAAGCTCCCAGTGTTTTGTACCTCTGCAAGATATTCAGCAAGCAAACAATACCAACCTGCTCTACCTCTTGTCCCACCACCTCATTCACCGTGGGTTGTGTGGGGAGAAGCTTCCCCTGCACTCTGACAGCCAGTGTTAAAGAGGTGGCAGGAATGCACTTACAGAAAGAGAACTAAGGCCAAATCTTAAATATTTCCACAGCTGAGGTGCTAAGGTGCAGCACATTTACTGAACAGACACTGCCTTAGACTACACTAAATAAATAAAAGGCCCATCTGTAGCATCCAAAGCCACCCACGATGGCATCTGTCTGAGTGAGACTGGTAGGGTCAGGCCTCGTTTTCAAGGTGCAGGTGATAGCTCAGGCACAGCTTAGGTATTCAAACACCAGTCAAAACAACAGAAAAGCACGTAGCCAGTCCAATCACAAATGACGAAGAAATATGGTCTCAGAATAATACAAATTTTTAACTCTAACAAGACAGTGGCTATGCACTGGCAACATGGCTGTGCTGCAGCTCTGGCAGGATGGAACATATGCCACTGCAGCTATTTAATTAACATTTCATAGCAAGCCTCTAACTACGAGCTCTGAAGGTTTTCAAGACTGTATGTTCCCGACTCAGTTTCAGTTCATTAGACCTGTCTGGGTGCTTAGCAGCCTCAAGCTGGTCTGTAAGAGTCTGGTAAGGTCTCTCCTGACTCTGGCTGTTACAGCTCACTACTGTGACTTTCAGCCATGACATCATCTCCACACACAGCAAAATACCTGCCCACAACGACTGTCAACAGTCAGGAGCTCCTGGTATCAGGATTTCACCAGGAGGTGGCTGATAGGGAAGGAGGAGTGTGTGTGTACCCATGTGCTGCAGCACAGTGGCTGCCAGTTTCCCCTCCTCGTTTGGGTGATGTGTACACAACAGTCCTTGTGGGGCTGTCCCTCTGTCATGGCACAGAACAGCAGGCACCACCGGAGAGCATTTGCATCTGAGGATGTCTAACCCACGCAACCCATGAAACCTGCTGAACAGGAAGGCGGTAAAACACCTCCCAATCTTGTCATCTGAAACCACACTTTCCCCCTCCTGAGGGGAAAACCAGTGGCTGCTCCTCTGCTGCTGGGAGTGGGCAAGGACCACAGAGCTGCTGTGGCTCTCCAGGGCTCTCTACAGCCCTCCTGTAAGCCTGCATGCAGAGAACAGCACCTTCACCAGGCTTCTCAGATGTGCTGCCTGCGTGACAGACTGCCTCAGCCCTGGTTACTAGTCACTGCTGGCTGTCCAGGTTTCCTGGGGAGATCTTTCCTGCTATTCCCCCAGAAATTTTGAAGGTAAACAGCCAAGAAAAAAAATGTGCTTGCTTTAAAAGTTGTGTTTAATGCCTGACTGTGGGCACCACCATGAGAAAAATCAGTGTGAGTTTGATGGCTCAGCCTCAGACTAAGCTTTCAGTCAAGAGTGAATAGACTGTAATTAGAAGAAGTAAGCAAACACAGCGATAGAAATATTAATGTCCAATACATGCACAGTCAGACAGTCTTGACTGGTGTACATGTAGCAGAGAAAAGCTGATTTGCATCCCCTGCAGTGCCCTCGCTCCCTGCCCATGGAAGTCTGAGGAAGCAGGTGCTCTCCAGATCAATCCCAGGTGCTGCAACACCCATCATAGCCCAGTAACACTAGGCAAAATTCAGAGTTTCCTTGGCCTCTTTAAGAAGCCATTTGCTTTGCAACCACTAGATGTACTCAATGATTTCTGCCTGAATGCAGAAAAGACAATTCTAAAGAAAGTAGGACAATGTTCAGATTTCAAGCGGATGAGTGATCCTGTCTTTCAGACACTCCGGGGCAAGCATTTCTACACCAGAGCTTACTGGCTGATATGAAGGGAGAAAACAGAAGATACAGAAGTTGAAGAAAAGACAGGGGAACATCAGACTGACTACTGGATGTGATGCTGCACTCACAAAAACTTGCAAGAGAGGAAAAGACCAGTAACACCAACAAACTGGAGGCTCTTTGAGGGCCTCATGCCTTAGTTAACACAGCTTCATATGAAAAGCTTTGCTTCCCATGTCAGAGCTGCACTGTGGTAGTGCAGGATCTTCTGCTGCCACCAATCCCAGCAGGGCAAAGCCATAGCTCACTGACCAGTGCCAAAGCAGTGGCTTAGGAGATCATCATAATCTTCCTTATCCTGTACCTCTCTACTGTTGCCACAGATGGGCAAGGGCTGATCTACCACAGTATGGCCTGAGCAGGACCTTCCATGAGAGTCTAATTTTAGAAATGGAGAAATAAATCCTCTGCTTTTGATAGACCCATGGATGGTTTCTCCTTGGTGCAACAAACTCCTTAACTCACAGGAAGGAATGGCCAGACCCTGCTCAAAGTTTGGTCCTGGCACCCAGTTGGATTGAACCCTCCTGTGCGGGAAAACAGAGGTGAACAGAAAGTTGTGTCACCAGCACTTGTTCAGGGAGCGAAGCAGCAAGTCACCCACTGCTAATGGGATTCTGCAGCTTTAATGATTATGAAAAGGTTAAAATGACCTGCCAGGCACCCTCAGCTGTTTAAGCCTCTTTTCCTTCCTCGTGCTGCTTTAATCTTGATAGCATGATCACGTGACCAGGTCAAAAAAAGCCCCAAAGCCGATTAGTGTCTTTCCACCGGCTACAAAGGACTCAACATTTGGGGTAGTGTGGATGTTTCAGCAAGAGTGGCCTGTTTTGCTCCACAACCTCCTTTTGGGGGCACTGATGAACACTGCAGCCTCTAGAAGTCAGCAAGAGAGTACAGTCCCAGGGGAAAATCCCTGAAGCCGATGGGACAGGCTGTACTCATTTCTATTTGTATCAATCCAGCTACTCAATTCCTCTCTCCCACTGCCAAAACCCAACCCTTCCTGTCTGATTTTGGATACTGCTGTGGTAGCTGCTGTCCCTGTCTCTACAGCATCAACCAAAGGCTCAGTCCATCCCACTGCCAGCATCCCACACTCACAGCCTCTGCCAAGGTCAACCCAAACTTTTGTGGCAGCATCCTTTGATTCCTCATTCAGCATACAGCAGTCCTGTGAAAAAGGATCTTGGAGACTATTGCAATTTGTAAACTGTACATGAACCAGTTGTTAGGCTGAAAACAATATCTGAGATCGTATCATGGTGCAGAAACAAGAGACTTGTATGTAAACAGGGGAAATAATCCTCCTTCACCAGTGCTATTAAAGATCTTGAATAGGGATCTGTGTCCAGTTTTAGGCATCATGCTTCAAGATTCATGAGAGCTAGTTGGAAAAGATTCAGGAGAGAAATAAGGAGGATCAGAGTGTGGAAAGTATAATCTAGCGGGAGAGCTTGAAGGAATCCAGACTGCTTAGCCTGAGGAAGAAAAGACCAAACATAGATGCAGTCATGGATTCAAATATGTAAATGATTGTCAGAAAAATAAAAAAGTGAATAAATTGTACTCCGTCTCCGTCCAGGAAGAGCAAGGTCTCTAATAACAGAAATATTTAAGGGCTAGATGAGGTTGCCTTGAGAGGCAATGGAATTGCCATTGATGATGACTTTCACAAGCAGGTTAAACAAACATCTGCCAGGAGCAGTTTAGGTAGAGCTGAGTCTGACTTGGGGCGAAGGGATTGGTTAGGTGAAACTGAGAGCCCTTCGGTCCTGTTTTCCATGTGTACCCTGTACAATATCACATGAGAAGATCTGTGGATGTTCCATTTTAATTCCAGAAAGCAAACACCACAAGTTATTTGAAGGCAAAAAAATGAAATCACTAAGCAACCTCTGTTGCCATGTCAGATTCAGCAACATGAAGCCACCAATCACCTGCAGAAAGTCTCACCTAATTGCAGGGTGGCAGGCAAAGAAGAGAAGAGGGCTGGAAAGACTGTGAGGAGAAGAACAAGTGCTGAGTAGGACTCTCTGACACTACTGGGATGTTTGCAATAAAAACGTTATATTAGAAACAGATGGCTGTGTAAAACACAGACAGAGATTTCAAAAGTTAGTACTTCCCCACAAAAAAAAAGGAAAAAGAGGGCTTTTATCTTTAAGAGTTATCCAGCTTTTCCACATAAATTCACAGTCCTAAATCACAGAAGGCCAACATGCACAAGGCTTGGTATGACTATAGTAACAACATATGGTCTCTAGCCGAAAGAGCTTAAAAAAGAGGATGTTCAGTGTATGTAGGCAAGCTGGAGAATGCCAGGAAACCACGTGGGTTAGGAAACAGCCTCAGAAGCACTGACAGTCCAACTGTGGTCGAGGCTCGTAGGCACCCTGTCAGAGGAAAGGGCTGGAGAAGGCTACGGAGGCAGCTGAGTCCATGTCTGAGTTGTTGGGCAGCAAAAGTGAAAGAGCTGATTTGAAAACTGAGGATGGGGGAATGGAGACTGGGTTGTTTTAAGCTATTTTAATAATCCAGAAACCTGCATAATAAGTTGCTAACTTCCCCAAAACAACCATATGGTCTTTCAAGACTGGAAGGAAGCTATCAGAAGCCCAAAACCTCTTGGTTTCACGCTAGTTAAACCAAAAAGAATTGCAAATGAAAGTCAAGCTGGGTTCAGAGTCCTCTGCCACCCTGCCACAGTCAGAAAGCTCTGGAAATAAGGCCTATCTGAAATGTTTGCATGCACAGCTGCCCTGTTAAATTATCTCTTACAAATCCACTGAAATGAGCACAAGTGCTTCCAGAATCTCCTCTCTGGTCCCCAATTTGCACTGCTGCTGCTCCACTTCTCAGCAAGGACAAAAAGAGTGAGCATCCACAATAAGCATTCTTTCACCTCATCACACTAATCAAAGTTGCACAGGATGTTTGTCCTCAAATCTGAACCCACCCAAACACATGTAGATTTGATCCCACCCTTGGAGGATTTGGTGGGATTGTTGCAGTTCCAAAAGCTTCACCAGATTTGACAAGACCTTTGCTGAAATGTCTCCATTTTCATGGCAAACTTCTTACCATCAATGGTTCAAAACCCAGTGAGAAAGACACGACGTTAATCCAAAGGCTTGTGAAAGAGAACAGTTGTAAATGAGCTTTGCTTTGACATTTTAGGTTTGTTTGAATCCTTTAACACGTTCTCCTGGATAGATTAACATTACCTCCTAGGTAAGAAGCACTGCCAAGTTTCAGATGGCTGTAAATCTTCTATTCGACACTGTACATACAAATGGGCCAGTAGATTTTATGCAGAAATTCCCACTGCCTTTGGAGGAATTCTGCTTAGAAACTGATAGCACAAAGCAGTCCAGCTGCAGAAGGGCTCTCTTGAGTTTACAAAACTATTTCCTAAGCAACCTGTGAAGGGAAAGGCAGATTACCAGATTCATTGATGGGGGCTATTTTGTTAAAAGGATAAATAAAATCTTAAATAGTCACAGAAGTCTTCCTTTGCAAACATCAAGTTGAAATTTCTGCAGGCTCTAAAAATGCATTTTGGGTTGTAAATCTGCTCCCCCTTTTTGCTTGGGAAGATTCTTCTGGACAATAAATGCAGTGAGCCTGGGAGAGGGCTGCATAATTATCCACTCCACACAATGGAAACCAGCCTTTCCAATACAGTCCTCAACCATCAGGAATCCAAGCTGCGTGATAATTAAAACTCAAAAATCCTCTTCCATCCAGAGAGAAATTAAATTTTCATTTCCACTGCTCAAATAACCCCACCATGTCCAAGAAGCTCCCTATTAAAAAAAAAAGTCTCATAGATGCAAATGGTGCCCTTCTGAGTACTGACAGGAAAAATTTAATTGGCAGTGAGGAAAAACTAATGATTAGGTTAATGAAAAATAGGCTGTATTGACTCGGGCCACTCGACCATTCCTGATGAGGGTAAACAGCCCCCCTTCTTCTTCCCTGCTCCCCTCGTCTTTGTCTGCTGCGCACGGCAAGGCTGAGAGCAGGAACGCATTCAAAGGCAGTGCCTCGTCGGGAAAAGACTGGAGTCAGATCAAAGTCCTTCCACCCAGGGGCCCTCAGGAGCCCAAAGCTCGCTGAATGGTCTCCATGTGCCCATGAATTCATTATCCCCCCATACACTGCACAGGCTGCCCTACATGTCATCTTTAACCTCAGCACTGTCTGCCCCCATCTCTCTCCCTGGGCCTAAAAAAGTGCAAGGTAGCAAAGGTGCTAATGCTTTTTCCAGCAAAAAGCATTTACCCAGTTATAACTGGCATTTATGCACAGGATGGCAACAAACCTCATTCCCACACTGGGGCTGGCGGGGGAGGGCTCTTGGCCAAGTGGCGAGGAAGATGCCTGATTTCACAGTGCCACACCACTTGGGATGAGGGCTGGCTGGGAAGCCTTAGCTAAAGCAGTTTTCGGTAGGAAAACACTGCTTTATCAAAAGAGCATTTTTTTATCCCACACACTCAGTTTCAAGCAATTTTTAGCTCTGGATGAAATTCCTGGTCAGACCCTTAGAGAGAAAGGGGGAGAAAACCTAAAATAGCTGTGAGTCCGTGGCTTAAGGCCATCACCAGGAAACGTCTAAATCCCTGCACATTAAGCTCTTCTGGAGTTGGGGATTGTCTGTGTATGTGTCAAAGACACAAATTTCTATGGCCAGGGATATGGAGCTTTGCTAAACTGCAGGCAGAAACCCCACACCCAGTCCTATTTGCCAAAAATAACTGCAGTCATAGAGTCAGCGATTCCTACCAGCAAGGATGGGCACCTGTGAAGGCTCCAGTGTTCACCTACAGTTCAGTTTTGGATCTCTGTGTGTTTTGCAGTTAGCTGGTTTAATATGCTGGACTCTCCCAGAGACCCAGTGTTTTGGGAAGAAATGCCCTGCTGCAGTCCAGAGCAGAAGACCCTGTTCCCCTCCACCCATTCCCCTGTGATTTGGGGGTTTTCTGAGGAATTTATTTTCTCTTCCCCTGCCCAGTTCCTCCTTTCTATCCAGCAGCAGAAACCCCTCAGCCTCACACTCTCCTACTGTGGACTGTAGTTAAACATTACATGCTCCAGTTGCCTACTAATTTAACTGGCTTTTGATAAACACAATCCAGTGGCGGTGTGAGATCATGAGATGAAGGTGTGCTTCTTCCTAAATGTCTTTAGGGACTCACTACAGACAGGAGAAAAAACCACACATAAAAAATTATGAAGTATGTACACTTAATTCACTGCACTTCAGTGTCAGGCTGGAAGATGGCATGGATCCAATCCCTGCCAGCTTTCACCTGAGAAAAAATTCAACCAAAAAACCATAAACAACTGTGTCACAGAGGAGACCCTTTATGCCATCAAATTACCCAAACAGAGCAGAGACAGTTGCCTATGCTCTTACCTGAGGGTGGAAGGAAATCCTCATTTTGGAAAACAGCAATGCCCCTGCTCCTACCTGCAGCCCTTTCCTGCCTGCACCCGCTGCCCTGCCACAGGAGTCAGCAAGAGGAAATTAAACAGGAGAAGGGCTGTCAAGTGTAATGCGTTGGCTATGCCAAACCAGCATGGGCTTTGTCAGGACCAGCTGGGAACAGCAGTAGTCCAACCAAAAATATGCTATAACCCAGAACTGAGCAGAACAGGGACTCCAGATACCTAAGCGAGTGACACAGGGTATGGCTTAAGAGTCCAAATACAGCAAATGTATAATTCATGCCTGGAAAGAAAGGCCAGACAATACATACCTAAGAATTTCATAACGCACAGTGTCTGACGGAAGTAGAAACAAGGTGGAGGCACAGATTACAGTGTATCACTGGTCTGGATTGAAACAATGAGACAAGGGAACAAAACCTGTTTTAAAACAAGTTAATAGTATACTGCTGCTGCAATAACAATAGGAGATATCATTTAGAAACAGCAAGTCCATCCTCAGATAAGTTTCCCTAATAATTGTAACTCACTCTTGTCCATGCTACCACCCTGAGCCAAGAGTTTTAGGGAAGCACTCTACAAAGCTGGTCTGTGCCAGAACTGACCCCTTTACAAGGGATGCTGAGCAACCCTCACTGTGAGGGAAGGTGTCCTGGCAGCACCCCACAGGGAAAGTCCCTGGTGATCACAGCAAAGCAGGGAACTGCACCATCACCTTGCTTGGGGTAGCCAAGGAGAGCCCAAGCATTTGGCCCCTGGGGATAATAAAATCAGTCCCGCAATGATTCAGAGTGCAGGCAGTTGGAGGAGACTTTCTGATCCCCCAAGCCAAACAAGTGCTCACACAGCTTTGCAAAGGGCTATGTGAACCTTTGCTATGTTTCTCTGAGGTTACATGCAGAAACTAAAACTATGCAACGCAGCCAGCTTCCCCTGTTATTTATTAACCGGTTTATTGCCTCTCACTCAAGCCCTTTGGACTGGCCGCTGACGGCTCCCTGCCAGGCAGGCTGACATGTGCTTTTCCAGGCTACAAAGCAGCCTTCATGGCTCGCTCTCGGCCTCACCGCTCCAGCAGCACACAGGGGCCCATAGGATCCACCTCTGCATGCTGGCTTTCAAATGCATATTCTGCGTTTCAGGCTTGAAGAGCAGGCTCTCAGCAGTGTCTCCCTCTCCCTGCTCGCTCCCTCGGGTCACATTTGGGAGTAGGTTCTGGCTACACATCATGGCAGAGCTGGGGCAAAGGGAAGGAACGTGGAAAGGGACCCTGTGATGAACATCTTCATTCTCAACCACATGTTGCTCCAGGCATTTCCTGTCTGCTCACTGCAGAGGGTCACCTGGGGCTCCTCTGTGTCCACATCCCAGGACTATCTGAGAGCTAGCAGAGGGAGAGAAGATGATCTTATTTCCACAGAAAGCTATTTGTTGCACCCATAGAAGAAGAAAAAGACCACTAAGCACAGGCCCCCTAAAGCTGCTGATATTCCACATTTGTCCCCCAAATAGCCAGGTGGGTTCATTTTCTAGGGGTGTACACTGCACAGAGATGGGAAAGAAATTGTTCACCCAAAGATAAAGGGTGTTTCTTTGGTTCAGGCACAAGGATAATGAAGTAAAATATGTGGATGGTCAAAGTAACGCCATTCATAAAAGCATAAAGATGTTTCAGGTCATCTAATACAGAGGTTCCCAAATTGTTTTGTTTGCCAGTTACTCCCACTCTTAAGAAATATGTTCTATGCCCTCCTTCTTACAAGCCAGACATTATAGAAATAGCATTTTGAAAGGCCAAGAAAATTAGGGGGTGCTGTTTCAGGACCTACCAGAGCCCTGACTCACACCAGGACAAGCCCCAGCTGCCAGCTTAGTGGTAACATCCTGCTTTGGAAGACAGCAGCCCACAGCTCTCTAGAACTTGAACCTCAGCTGAAGACCCTGCAGTCCCCTCCATCCCTCCCAGAAATGTACTGTCACTGGGGAGAAGTCATATCTCCCTGGAGCCCCTGAAGCCACTGATAACAACCATCTCCTCCCCAAAGCCAGATTTTTCTCATGTTGTCATTTAAACTCGACCCAAGTAGGTAAGCGCCCATTGCGTCCCTTGAGAAACTGTGCTGCAGCCTAATAGCTTTCACCTTGAGGAAACATTTCCTGACAACTTTCTCCTTCACCTAATTTCATCCCATTAATCCTGGTTATACAGGCTGGAGTCACCCCACATCACGCCTCCCCCACCTTGCAGACACGGGGCTTGGTGAGGGCATTCCTGCTGAGGCTGCTTGCTCCCACTGCCAAAAAAGTGGAGACCCAACCCTCGCACTCCCCCACTGCCAACTGAACCTCGGCAGGCATGTGAGAAATGCCTGGGAAGTTGCTTGCATGGAGGGATTTGTTCTTCCCCCCTCCTCCCCATCACTGCCAAACACCCTCTGAATGTGGTTTTAAATGACAGGTTGCCCCTGCCTTTCTCTAGGAAGTGCTTTGCAATGCCAATCTCCATCCCATGAACGCACAGCCTGCACAGCACTATTTGTGTTGACCAACAGGAATTTAATCAACCAACAATAATAAAGTGGGTAATACCCAATTGTATGAAGCCGCCAGTCAGATGAAAGGATTTACAAAGGCTGGATTGATCTCCAAGCCCTGGCAGCTTTCCCACGGTCCCCTTCTAATCTGTGAAGCCAGAGAGAATACATGAAAACTCCAAAATCTGGGTTTTCCTGCGGGGTGTGTTAAGTTCAAATAAGTTGACTGCATATGTGTATTTTTTTTCACGTCCCCCTGTTCTGAGGCTGGCTCTTCCCTCACCCTAAAGGAGCATCGTGCCAGAGCAAAGCCCCTTGGAGACAGCCAGCTTATGTAACCACTAATGCCATAAGCACTACAATGTCTTTAGTGACAAAAAGGCTCAACACAAACTCAGACCAACTGCAGCCAATTCACTGCTGAGAGCTAAAGAGAAGAAACTGGTGTTACGCTGGGAAATCCATCAGCATGGCCAGCGCTGCTTTAGCAGATAGTAACTTTCCAGCAGGTATGGGAACATCTGACACCACAAAGCATTGGCAGGATAGTGTCTCCTTACTTGGGGGAAGAAAGGAAACCAAGGAAATGCTCCAGGGCATCTCTTGGCTGTAAATGCCTGGGAGTATCTGCTCCCAGAGCCTCGGTATTTGCATGTGCCCCCTCTGGCCCCATGCCTGTGCAGGCTGCTCACACCCTCACCTTCCTTCTGCAGAACCTGCCCGCACTTCCAGCTGGGAGCCCTGCTAGACAGGGTCAGATGAGGGTCACACAGGTCAACACTGGGAGTTGACCCATTTAGGGTGACACTGGCCACTGCTGTGCAAGCCAACATGAGAGAGGAAGGAGAGGCTAATTCAGGCATGCCACCCCCTGCACAAGACACGGTCCATCAGCACTGTTGCTCTCCTCTCCCAGCAGCTCAGTGGCTTCCCCTGAAATACACAGACACTGGCACATGGCTGAGCAGTCCCATCCCATGCAGCTCAGAGCACTCAGTGGCTTTGGAAATTACCTACAGCTCACATCATCCAGACATTCACAGTATTGCTGATTTTACAGCCATCTACCCTCAAACCAGGCAAGCTTCTGGGTTTTGGGCCTGAGCTGCAGGAATTGGGAGCAGCTGTGATACTGCCAGTCGTGGCTGCATAGAGGCCACCAAGCCAGAAGGTAACACTCCTGGCTTGGGAAGCTCTTGAGCTGCAAACCTCTGGTGGCTGGGAGAGTATTGTAGGGAAACACTACATTGTATGTGGTCATCGTTTTGCCATACTTCTAATTCCCCTGAGCACTACTGGAGACAGGACATCAGGCCAGGGGGATCTTCAGTCGGACCCAAAGCAGCCACTGTCACAGTTTTCAGGCCATTTTCACCTCTGCTCATCACATGGCTCAGAGGCACTGCAGTGGAGGAGAGGACCACAGCATCAGGACCACAGCATCCATTGCTCTGCTCTGCTCCCCAACCAGCCAGCTATAACCATGCTGACCCACACACCACAAGATGGGGGCAGAATTAAATGGAAAAGAGAAATTAAACAAACACATAGAAGTACCCAAGCAGGGGAGGCAACACAGCAAAACAGAGCAGCATTAGCCAGCAGTACAGGCAGACTGGAAGTAGCTGCTTTCCAAGGGTCAGTTGCAATATCTGATTCATCCACACCCCTATCAACTGTCATAGCAGAGAATCTAATGAAAGACACCTTAAAAGCCTACCTGAGTAATAATTTTACAATCAACTGATGAAGAACAAGGTCTAGGAGGGCCCTGCAAGCAGTGATGCTTCCCTTGGCTAGGAATCAGCTGCATGAGCAAGCTGAGAGCCCACAATATGGGCATTGGCTCTGCTTCATGGCCAGACGTGGTTTGTGGTAGGAAGAAATCAGGGACAGAGATTTCCTGTAGTGGGAGGAGGTTTGGGCAGAGGTTTGGCAGCTTTCACCCTTGAAGCCAAGGTTGTGTTTGGGAGGTCAAAGTCCTCTGTCCACAGAGGTATTCACCACAAACACTCATCAGAAAAACAAAGCAAACATCTCTACACAGTTGAGAGCAATCTCCTCTCCATCCCCTTCTTCTTTAGTCTTGAGGAGAGACCAAAAAGGCCAGTCTGGGAGTCACACCTCCATCCCACACTGGCCAGCTCACACCACCTCCACCAGCTGGCTCAAGGGAATAAACACACACATGCACCCAGCAGCTCCCTCCCCTCCAATCTGCACTAATCTCCTCCAGCGTCTGTGCTGCAGAAGATAATTTAGAGGCAGTGGCATGTTCCCGAACACATCGCCTCTCTCACACAGCAATTAAATGTACATCACTGCCTGGCTGTCCCGTATCCTTGGGGCAGGAGGGATTGTCATCATCTTAAAGTCATGATTTACAGAGGTAATAATCATGGCACCAGCCTCATTACATGCCAACTTTTGGGAAATTAGGTGATAGATATTATTCATTAAGTTGCTACATGATGCCCATATCCATCCATCTGTTACAGCTGAGCTAACATTTTGGTTCGGAGCATGCAAGCTAATGGCTTCTTTAGGAGGGAAGCAGGTGCTGTCCTGAAAGGCAGTGTGGAGAAAAGACTAAGACTGCAACTGGGTAAATAATTTAAAAACAAAATTAAATTAAACAGAGACCTCTGAGACTTCTCAGACCTTGGCGGCTTCATGAGTACCCAACAGCAGGACACTCACGCCAAAGCAGAGCAACACACAAGACATAACATGATGCTCAAAAATGTCATGCATGAGGCAAAAGCTTCATTCCTGCTGAGCTCAGCCCAACCAGCTGCACACGTCACAGAGTGGATTCATTTTGGGTTGTTCTGTCAGGCTACTCCATCACCCTGAGCTGCACGAGAGGCTCTAAGGAGCTGTTTGGACTTAGCTGAATGCACAGTGTCCAGGCCGTGGGCTGCTGCTCCACTTGCAGCAACCAGAATGCGACTGCATGGGGTTTTGTTTGCAAAGGCTCATCTGCCCTTCAACCTCAGAGTCCAGGGGTCCTCCAGCCATCCTTGGCTGCTGCCAAGAGCCAAGACCTGCCTTTGACAGCCTCAGAATCATGGAGATACATGTCCTTAGTCCCTACACCTGCGTCTACACACAAGGGACTGAAGGAGGAACATGCTGGGGATCTGGCTGTAACCCAGAGCTGGGACAAAAACCACACACACACAAAGGAGTCCATGTCCCAGGAGAGACAAGGGACTCCAGTACTTCTCTGTTTCTCACGCAAAACTACTTATCACCCAGTTTTGCCTCAACAAACCTGAGAAGAGAATTTTTAAAAAACTCATTTTCAGGATGATTCACTCTCAAAAAGAAGGAATGAAAGGATTCCTGCAAAATATTTTTTTGCTTTTTTATCTTTTTAGGAAAGGCTGTGTTCTTAGGCACAAAACCCAGAGGGTAAGTGCTGAGACCTCAGACAGGCACACTCCTACATTGCTCAGATACCCACTCTCAAGTATTAGTCATTATTAGTTAAATAATACAAATGGTTTCCCAGCAAATTTCTTGCCAGAAGGAGGAGAAAAGCAAGTCCTGATGGTGCTGCAGTAGCCGGTGCCAGCCTTTGACATGATGGCACTGCAAGTCTCTGACAGAGTCTGAGACAGAAAGAGCTTCATGCCCATCAAGCCACAGTATGCCCAGAGGCTCAAATTTATCTTCTCTAACCCTGCTTGACCCTTTTAACAAACACTTCCTCAAGCAAAATGCATTAAGAGGTATCACAAAATAAAAGGATTCTGACTTACTCCCTCAATGCATAAAAGGGCTGGTTTTGGCCACAGAAGATATCAGAGCTGGGTAGGGACTTCAGATCTGGGAAATCCTGTAACAGTGATTGCAAAGAGGGCAAGAACTGGAGTCGGGGGGAGGCAGGGAGCCAAAGCATAGGACCTGGAAAGTCTGCGTTCTGCTTCAAAGCTTGCCACCAACAATGGGCAAGACCTCAGCTTTTGTGCCCATCCAACTGCAGGCAGCTGCCTAAAGGGGCGACGCTTCCCAGCGACATCCCAGGATGACCTGGTGACGCAGAGCATCCCTCTCTGGGGCTGGCACGAGGCAGGAGGGGACGTGCAGCTGGGCATGGGGAGCCAGCACCAGCCCTTGGCAGCTGCCCAACACGAGGTCAGTCGAAGCTGCCTGTGAAACCACATGCCTGGTGCTTCATCGCCGAACCGGAGCTAATGGCTCCCCACTGTTTTTTCCCCTCCACAGAGCAGGATATTCGGCTAAGCGGAATGGAAAGTGCACTGTGATGTTCTACAGTGCAATTCAGTCAGGGTAGCATCCCTGCCACTCTGGGTAGCAAACCTGCTGTCTCTGCAGCATTAACAAATCTGGGACTGCCAATATGCTTCATAGTACTTACAGCACTTCCCCCACAACTTGATAAAGTTCTGAATACCAGCCCAGCACCCCCAGGCTCCAGTGGTGCTGTACAACTCCCCCACCCCAAGTTCTGACCTGGGCCTCCCCATCAAGACAAAAAGTCTGGATAAATTTAATACCAACTAAGCAAAACTTCCTGCAGAGGTAAGCAAGCGTTAAACCCTGGCTGAACAGCTCAGTAACCTGAGGAATGATAAAAAGCCATTGCCTGGAGTCAGTCATACTTCCATATGCTTTTCTGGATCAGAGCTGTGCATCACAAGCCTTCAGCACAGCCACAAGCAACGTCTTCCTCACCTACCCCCAAGCCCTACACTTCAGGCAGCAGGTTTTCTTCTCCCTGCCATTCCTCCCTTGCCTGGCACAGCCCACGGGGCAGGGCCATGTCCTGCTCACCAGCACAGGTAGAAGTGCTGAGCACAGAGCTCCCGGGCACAGCAGCACGCTGCACGCCACAGGAGCTACAGTACCTCTTTTGTGAGACAAGGCTGCCCCAAATATGTTTCTCTATAAATGTACCAACCAACTGGGAATTTTAAGGTGCCCTTGACTGTACTCCTATAGGTCTTCTTCCAAAGTAATGCATTAGCACAGGTTCCCAGGTGGGAGCTGAAGGGCTCATTTTGCAAAGCTGCCTATGACATTCACAGCATATATCATGAGGTTAGATGTTGCTATTAGGATGAAAGGGACATCATGATAGCAGAACCCAGGATTCACACCGACAGACTTGTGTTCCTCCAGGACTCAGCAGAATTTGCCTTGGGCAATAATATGGCAGGAAAAGCAAAATGTTCAGCAACTGAAAGAGATGAAAATGCGAACACAGACTAAATTTGAAGACATTTACAACAGAAAGTAAGGTATGAGATTCAGGAATATAATTTCCTTTGCAATATAAGCAGCAGGAACAAACACTTCAGAAGGCAGGCAGTGTTGTGTGTGAGTGCTCACTATGGCACAAGACCACATTCACCAACTCCGAACATCCCTTCTGATCTCCTGTGTCCTTATACTGGTGGATTTTGGATATACCCATCACCACATGTCACACACAGCATCAGTGTAAGACTAATCTAAGGGGCTGGCCATACTCACTGTTCTTTGGATATTAGAAAATATTGTGTGTTTTGGACATTAGAGCACTTCTCCCTTGTGATAGTAAATCTGGTATAATTAGGTACAGCATAATTAAAAATAGATTTCACAGAAATTAATTTGCAAACACAAAGATTCAGGAGCAAATTCAGTCCTGGTTTAATTCTACTGGAGTCATCGGAAATGACCTCAGGGATGAATTCAGCCAGTTTGAATACCGATGTCTCATTATTACCAGATGAGCTGTGCACCCAGAAAGGAGCATTGGGTCTTTTGGACAAGCGTGATCACATACAGAGACGGGCATGTCCAGGATGGAGGCAAGGGATAAAAGTGCCTCTTGGCTTAGGATTCTCTCGCACTCAACTGCTGGTTTCACTGATGTTTTTGCTTAGGCAAAAAATTTAGTTTCAGCTTTTCTTCAAAATAACACAAGTAACACACTTTCCTTCAGGTCACTGCCACAGTATAGCAAGCGCTGGGTGGCCCTTGGGAATATGAGCTTTCAGACAGATTAATACAGCTTGACTGAAGAAGTGAAGATGACAGACACTACTTAACAGACTCCAAGTTGGGCTCATCCTTGAACTGAATTTTCTTCACAATCTCACGATTCCTCAATTGGAAAAGCCAGTCGTCATATAATGAAGTGCAAATACTTTTGCCCTTGGTAATTACTTTCAATTTAGAGGGTGGACAAAGGGCAAAGATTCAGTCTTTGGGTATTTTTTCTTCTACTGGCATTGTTTTAAATATTCAAGTACACAGACACAAGAACCACAGGTTCAGTGACAATTACTTAAAAAACACAACAACCAAATATTTTACAAATATTCTCATGTTTCCATGAAATGACTGGCAGCTTGTTAAGGTACTATACACTTACTCAATGGATTTGCTATCACCAGAAAAGCCATGGGGCCTTCAGTACACAAAGCCCTTGGAAAGTTTATCATAGGGAGTTTATCACAGCTACTGGGTCATCCTTGACTTTTTAAAACCTTTCATGAATTAGAAATAATGATACTAAAATGATGCACACATATTATACTTGTCTGTGGTTTTGCCCATAAAGGACATCACCAAGGACAAGAAAGAGCAGATAGAAAATTTAACTCTTCATCCTCCTCCCTCTTGGCCCCCAAATTGCCAGTGAGTCTGTTGCACGAGGGCACAAAATGTTTTATTTCATTCAGACCATCGGTGTGCCGGGTGTCACTGAGGCAGCAGCGTCCAGGGCGTGGTGAGAGGCAGCTGCCAGGCCCTTCCAGGCTGCAGGCAGCCCTGCCCGTGGCACTGGCGCAGTGGGGAGCGCGCAGCCCCACGGCCATGCACGTGCCACCATCAGCCTTCGGGGACCCACAACCCGCCGCTCTAATTTTAGCACTAACAGCCTCGCTGGCATCTGGGGAAGACGTCTGCCGTGCAGACGCAGGCAGCCGGCAGCCAGTGGCAGAGCCCCAACAACAGCAAACCCCTGGTGAGATCCGCCGAGGGTAACAGCAGGAGCACGCAGCCGGGAGCAGCATCTCAGCTGCCGGGCACAGGGAGAGCCCTGGCAGGAGGAGCACAGTGCTGGCCCAGAAGCACGGGCAGGATCGCAGCTGGACGGGCAGGCACAGCCAGCACCCAGGGCAGCCCTGCGTGTTGCCCCAGGTGCATGCAGAGCCCACTTCGTGCCCTCCCTTGCCCCTGGAGAACAGGGAACTGTCCAAAACCTGGTCAAAAATGCTGCACTCTGAAAACCCTGTCTGATTCACCCCCCTCTCCCCCCAAGAGCAGAACTCCAGCCACCTCTAGCTGCCAAGGATAACAAAGTCGAGAAAGGGATGTTATATTGTGCACCCAGCTATTGGAGAAAATCCACTTTTATCTTAGTAAAACTACTTTCCCTTTCTACTGCTGGCAGAAAGAGACTGTCCCCACCTATCTGCATTGCATAACGCAGCTGCAGCATCTAAAGCAACGTTTACCTGAGGAAAAGATATTGGGCAAACAATTCATGCCTGGTTTCCAGACTGCAAAGGGATGCAGCTCTTGGAATCCAAGAAAACAACAACAGCACCGGGTATCAGCCAGATCCAGGGATCCCCAGCTGGGAAAAGCAGCCTTCTGGGAGGACAACAGACATTAGAGGGCCAATTCAAAGTGAGTGCAGGGGAGATAGGCAGGACAAGATAGTCAGGCTTTTCCAGCACTGGTAGGTGCCATCCCAGAGCAAGGCTTTTTCCCTGCCATCACAGTCCCTGCGAGACACCGAACCTGCTCTTGCAGCACCTGTCTGCACACCAGCCCCGTGCCCTGCACCTCCCAGCCCCACTGCCCTCCGCTCGCCCCTGGCAGTTCCTCACCCCCTCCTGCATGGTCACCCATGCTTTCATCTGCTCAGCATCCAGAAATCAGTTCAAAGACATCGATATGAAAACAGTGGGAGCACTGAGCCCCAATGGATTGAATCCACCACTCCTTGCTCACACAACATGCCCACACAGCAATGGGAAAGTTCATGCCTTCTGTTCCTAAGAGCAGGAATCTTAGCTAATATTGCTGCTCATTAAAAATAAAAAAAAACCAACAAAAAAACCCAACAAACCAAATCCAAGACTCTTGCAAGGCTAAAAGAAAAAAAAAAGGTCCTGCAGTCTTGGGAAATGTCTTTCCCATTGGCTTCTCCTTAAGGATTTGGTTTAGGCTTGTGGGAACTTAACACATTAGAAACTTGCCCATAATTTGCATGCCCCAAACAGCAGGGAGATATCATGGGATCTGGTAGTCCTGAGATTTCTTTCCTTTGGCAAAATATATTCCAGAATTCACTTCAAGAAAAGTTCACACATCATTACAAGTAAACTGTATTCATCCAGTGAGTGAAGAAAGGGCACAAGATGACACATTATCCTGTGGTTTTATTATACTAGCTTTGCTCCCTTACCTCATTTGCAAAATTAGGGTTGGTCATAATCCTTCCATCAGTCTTTCCTGAAAATTAGCAAGGGCCCAAACCAGATTTTCCAATTAAAAAAATCTTCCCACACTTTTAAGAGATGTGAAAACGGATTTGCCAAATATTTCATTTGAAGGAGTTTTCTGAAGTACCGGCTTGGCATCCAAATGCTAAAATGCTTCTTTGCAAGTGATTTGGGAGATGCTCTAGTGAATATTCCCCAGAAACACACATGGCCTGAGTGATCCCCTATTTCACCCATTCCTCTGAGAGGGAATGAAAGGGAATGTGAGCCAGAAGGCAGACAAAGATTAAAACCTTTAAAATATATGCTTTAAAAACAGCACTATTTGAGAATACTGCTTATTTTCCTGTAAGTGCTATGGGGTGATAAATAAAAGTAAGATGGAGCAAGAACACAGAAGCCTGCAAGTGCCTTGGAGATGGGCGCCTCCAGTGCCTTCTGCCAGCCCCTTTTCCCCCTGACCTTGGCAAAGTCAGTCCAAAGAAGTCCTCCAAGCAAGATGCTGAAACCCCCTCCAGGCAGGTCTGAGCCACTCATTGCTGTGCAGGAACCCAAATGGGGTGAGCTGGTGTTTCTGCTTCTGCAGGGAGGACAGGCTCCGAGAACTCAGAATGCAAACAGCAGAGCTGTGGAGAGGTAAGGGAGCAGGGCCTCCTTCTGCAGGACGAGAGGAGAGACAGCCCCCGTACCCTGCTGAATGCTGGGGACCAGGCTCTCGGCCCTTCAGCCCACTCACACCCACCGGTGGGTGGCAATCCTTGGGAACTGTGTCCTCCTGGCTCCTGAGGCAATATTCTTTATCTGTAAAGCAGTGGTCTACCTGAGCATGTCAGCCTTGGAGCTGGCTGTGACAGCAGCACCCAGACAACCCAGAGCACAGCCTGAAGCCCCGTTCTGCAGTGCCCAGGAAAGCCAGCACTGCCCCAAGAGCGTATAATTCAGCTGGACACCAAGAATGGAACAAACCTTGCTTTGGGGATACCATTGTGCCAATGGCAACCCAGACACAGAGAAGCCAAGCGACTTGCCTAAGGTCACACCAGAAGTCTGTGGCCAATCCCAGTCCCACGAGGCCCAATCCACTGCCTTAACCACACACCAGCTCCTCTCTTTTATGTGGTGACCGGGCAGAAGCTGAAGAGCTGCTGATGTTTCGCAAGGCAGAGTCACATCCTCGAGCCGTTCCCTGGCACACGTCCTGCAGCAGCCAGCAGCTTTGGGAGCAGCGCTGAAGCCTCATGCAGCAACTGGAGATCATGGCTCATATTTCTCCCCGTAGAAAAAACAGCCCCTTGGCCCCAGCCCTTGCCCTGGCCAATGCCAGCCTCTCCACCACCTCCTCTCCTTTACCTTCAGTCTGCAAACTGGAAGTCAGCTGTTGCCATAACACTGTTGCCAAGGAAATACAGCAATATGCTTATCAATAAAAAGTGTTGGGTGTGCACAGACAAACCAGTTAAATTTGCTGGGCCTAGAGCCACTTCTCCTGTTCCCCAGCTGTCCTAACCTACCTGTGACCTCCTCTGCGGCTTTAGACATTAGCACATGCACAAGCAGAGACAGAAAGACTTACTGGCCTGAGGAGCTTCCTCGTTCCTTCTGTCCAGCACTGCAGCAGACTGACCTGAGAGGCTGCATGGTCTCCGGACCCAACAGAACCTCCTCTGACCCCATGGACAACCCTGCTATGAGCAGCATGTTGGAGAAAAGGTTTCCTGAGGCCCTTCCCAGCCTGAACTACCCTCTGACTGTTGCTGGCCGTTGTTCTGAGTCCAATCACTCCTTCACTGACACAAAATGCTCACTCCCAAGAGGCAGCAGCACTGATGGGATCTGAGTGTCTCAGTCCCCATTCGACCGCCCCCGTGGGGAGCAGCCCCTTTCTTTGCTGCAGCTCCACAAACATGTGGATGTCACTATCCACGTTTACAGCTCCTGATCCTGCAAAAAATGATAGAACTTGGTACAGAAAAGTAAGAGCCAGGTTTTGTAAATCTTTGTCAAGAGAAAGAAGCCTGAGCGATTCATAGACATGAGGCTGGGTACAGCTGACCCAGAGCTAGGGAAAAAAGGCCAGAACCTTGGTGTTAACACTGGAGTTAACCAAATCAGGCTCCTGGAAATCCGCCACTGAGGATTTCCCAGACAGCAAAGGAGGAGGATTCCCAAATCCAGAGCAAATAGGAAATTTCAATATAGAATAAAGAAATACTAAAAAATGAAGTAATGACAAAAGAAATTTGAATATTTGAAGAAAAAATTTTAAAAACTACACACATATAATCAGGCCAGTAAAAATTTTGATGTGTTACAATTTATAAGAAAAAAATGAAAATATGTTTCTAAAGCTCCTACCCTGCTCCAGAAAAATCTCCAAGAGATTCTTATTCTCTAATATTTGGGCAGGAAAAACTCTGACCAGCAGTGCTTACCATACTCCGAACTTTCCCCACCTACTGCTCTCTTTTCTTTTAAGGCTTGGATGTTTTAAGAGACCTTACCTGGACCTATGGGTTTTTCCCCCATATTTTTGTTAAACAAAATTTTAAAACCAAGCTACCTGAGTGCTCACATTCTTCCAAACAAGTTCACACAACCCTTCAAAATCAGAAAGAGGAAATAACCTAACTTGAGAAACAGGCTGAGATTTAGTTTATTTTAATTATTAAAAATGACAGTGTTAATTTCAGGGCCTTCAATAATTCAGCTTAATTACCCAGGAGACAAAACTGTCAGACCAAACCCTGTAAAATATCCATAAACAAAACAAAACGTATCAGTAGCGGGCAGAATGACTGAATCTATTACCCTATTCCCCAATAAAAAACCATGCTGCCAGGCGCTGGCATGGCTGCAGGTAATAAAAGAGATGCTGATCGTTTCGGGAGTGAACAATGCTCCCGCGTGCAGTTAGAAGCAGGTGACAGCATCCTTTCTTCCATTCAGCTGGGGTTTTTTAAAGCCGTAGCCCCTCAGCCCCTCCAAATCCTTTTGTTCGGCAAACAAGGCGCCCTGCACAGATGGCACTGACTTGGGGGACAAACCGCTCCGGTAATTGCTCACCCTGGCCGGGAGGAGAGCGCACGGAGCCGGGGGCCGAGCGGCCGCAAGCCACCCTGCGAGGGGCACCCGCGCCTTCCCCCGCCGCGCGGGTCTGCGCGGGGGGCGCAGGGCAGGGCAAAGCTGGGGGCAAAAGAACCGTGCCCGGAAAGAAAAGCCTAGGTACCAAAAAGAGTTGAATCGGCCGTGACAGTAACACACCCGGCATCTTTGCTCTGCCTTACACGGGAAACCTCCCCAGCACAAAGGAGCGCATCCTGCTATTTATACAAACCAGCGCCTCCCTCCGCGCCAATCGGAGCCCCGCGTCCACCCGCCTTCCCCGCGTGCTTCTCCTGCTCCCAATGAAAATGGACCCCTCCATTTCATCTAATAATTTGTCTCTTCTCCTAAGCATATTTAAGGGGGGAGGGGAAACAGGTAGGAGTGCCCAGGGACAGGACCCCAAAGAAATCTGTGTCAGCTTCTTGTCACCAGACCATTCCTCAGAAAAATAAATGGCAAGTTAAATTCCATAAGCCACCCTAACCACCACAAATGCGGATTCCTGCAAACAGAAATACTATCAAAAAGGTCACATCGGTAGCAAGTGTGACCTGTGCTCGGAGCCAGGCAGAGCCCAGCCGTTCTGCTTTGCTGCTCCTGCCTCTGGAGGAGATGGACATCAGATGCTGCATCTCCATTTAGAAACAAAAAAGGAAATCTACGCCTTTTATTGGAGGTACTGTTGTGGAATTTGGTAAATGGATAACATGCTCAGTATCTACTAGCATGACTATAAACACACAAAAAAAATAAAAAAATAAAAGAAAGGAAAAGCCTGCGGCAAGACTAATATTAATACCCAGTCTTGTCACTCTCAATTAAGTTCATATCTAATGAGCCCATTTTCTCCTTGCGCTGTCCACTGATGCTGTAAGCAATGTCCAATGAAAAGCATAAAATGCTGCTTCTGGAAAGCAATGATCTGTACTGGTGAATTTTGAATCGACCAATTATGAACATTATTTTTAATGGAACGAGCAGGGTTTCTACCAACTATAGTCATCAATGCCAGAAAATGTCTGTGTCCACAAAATGTCCAGACATGCTTCTCTCAGACTGCAACCACTATTGCTATTACTTGATTTCCTATTACTGTTATCTCTGTAAATATATACATACATATATACATATATATAACGTAAATAAATCTCCTGTGCACCCTAGCTGTCAACCACCCTAACTCTGCATTGTATTTGTATTGGGAACGCCTGTTTCCCAGGAACAGCAACTGTTTCTCTAGATTATACAAAATCTGAAACTCAGTCAAATCTATCCAAGCAGCACCCTTTACCATTAGGTAGCATGTAATTTATCTGTGTTGCCCTAAAATCAACTTTGTAGCATTCATACATGGAAAATCTTACATCATCCCCCAAAAGAGCTTATCTGCTGCCTGCAGAAGGTGTGGCCCAGAGAACCAAGAGCAATGCTGGGCAGATCTCAAGCCAGCAGAGCAGGATAGAGCTGCGGCCAAGTGAACAAGTCCTGACACACAACTATCCCTGGAGGAGGTTACGTTATGCCCGGATCCTCCGCTACAGCCTTCATTCCCACAGGCATCCATCCATCCCTGGGTTGCACTCCATGACAAGGTACAGGCACACCCTCCAAATCATTTTAATGAAAACTGGTTGAAGGGAGAAAGTTTACTTGCCCCCCCTGTCTAGTTCACTTTGTAGCCTTTATAAAATTAATCTTTGGATTGACTATATGAATGTAATCCATATTAGCCTGCATGGCTGGAAGTTCGTGGAGGCCATGTGGGGCTCTGAAGCACATGGCAGCTGCTTTGCTCCAGAAGGGAAGAAAGGACATCATCATGATGCCCTCAACACATTACTCTCCCTCCTTCTTCTTCTCCCAGGGAGATATCACTTAATCCCAATGATTTTACAGTGCGTGGTTGGCTGATTCTCATCCCCTCCCAGGGAGCTCTGGAGCATACAATGTCTAAGAAGCTTTCTACATCAATTCTGAGTTGAGAAGACCCAGAAATAATCAGGACCAGCTTCCAATATGGATATAGTGTTGATCTACCTTTCTCAGCCAGGGAGAGCACACTAATAAGGGGTGGTTAAACCCAAAATACAGATCAAAACCCATCTTAGCCAGTGAGAGGCATACTCAGTCAGGCACAGCAACAACCTAAGAGCGAGTTTTGAAGCCAGGTACAGTCCTGTCCTTTCCAAATGCATCAACAGTTGTGCCTACTCCGGTGGCCCAGCTTGCCCCACAGCTTTGGAGCCTTCATCCAGTGCCTCATCAGTAACATCTCACCTTCTGTCCAAAACCAACAAACAATTGCAGGCCAAAACATTAATCCCAGTGGGATGTTGGACAGAGTAGGAAGACCGTGTTGATCTTCCATCCTCCTTTCCTTGTACTGCCAGAATTTTCTTACTGCTTTCTCCCTATTTCAGGTAACAGGTGTTTCAAGGAGGGGCAGTGAAGGAGCAGAGAAACACGCACTACAGTACTGTCCATTTCTCAAAGATTTTAGCACACAGGTTGAATTCTCCATCAAGGTTCTCCTCAAAACCTTTAATAAGAAAAAAACCAATTTTTTTTCTCAGATTGAACCTGTACTTGCAAGAAAATAAAATCTCTCCCTTGGGGTGGGAGAAGGGGGAGATGAAATGCTCTGAGCCAGTTCAACCTCAAAGAAACAATGCTGTTGTTTTAAAATTACCCATCCTTCTGAAGTCAGCCAGCCAGAAGTGATTCTTTCAAAACCTATCTGCTTTGTTTTTTTCTCACTGCTTTAGCACAGTTTTACAGGAGAGGGAGGACGTACAAGAAAAGTGAGTATTTTCAGGAGGTATTTGAGTCCCACATGACCCTCACCCCCATATTCACATGCTGCAATCTGATACAATCATTTTATTACTGCTTTAGCTCTGCTAAATCCCATTTATCCACCAGGCCATAAATCTTGCTGTGTATAGCAGCAGAGCCTTGGTTTCAAGCTCCGAGAGATGCTTCACCAAGTAATGAGTGTCCTGACCGGGTTACTGTTTAACCTGCGGAGTGGCAGTGGAACAAACGGCTGCTGGCATGTCAGCGTGTGCAGCTCCAAATGGCAGCACAGCAGATGATCGAGACCCAAATGTTTTGCAAATACAAGGGAAGAAAAACAAAAATATTTGTATTCAGCAGCTCCACCAAGTCTGTATAAACACTCCAAGGTCGAATCCACACGTGGACTGCTGAATGATCAGTCATGTGTTATGAAATTCTCCCTCCAAAACCCTCAAGTTTTAAGAGTGTCTGGCAGAGACAAAAGACCTGGTAGGAAATCAAATCTGTTTCACAGGGTAATTATCTTCCATCTTTTACAAGTGTTGCCAGAACTGGGGGAAAAAAATGGGAAATTAGGATTATCGCCTCCAAATGCTGCAAGAAGAGCCCTGTGTCCTCTTGCACCATCGCCGTGCCTCGCAGCCTCGCAAGGCTGAGCACTTGCACAACTCCAGGGCTGGCACCTGGCCCACTGGTTCAGGGAGGGGAAAGCACGGAAGCGGCATCCATCAACAAGCAGAGAGAAAAATGCACAGGGGTGTGATCCTAAGATCTGGGAAAAAGGCTGCAGGGCTCCTTTAGTCATTCCTTTGCCACAGGTAATGCCAGTTGGGACACGGACTTGATGCCTGCTTTGGGCAAGTGGCTTGGCTGCAAGGTACCTGTTGGCCATGTTTTGGGAGCTTGCTTTGTTTTATCCTTTATTCTAAGTGTGAATGTAGGAGTTGGCTTGACTTTGATGCTGGAATTCCTGGACCAGGACAAGCTGACTGGTGGCAGGGAAGGAGAGGCTGGTAAGCAACAAGTTTTGCCCCTGAAGAAAACATGCTGGGTAGCTGGACCCTTCCATGTCACCCTGTGAGGTCTATTTTGAGCCCAAGCATAAACTGCAATTCCAAGGGAGAGGAGGTCCCTCAACCCATGCCACACTAAGAAAATAAGGATGGTCCCTTGGTTTGGTTTCATTGCACAAGGTATTCCCCCTGCCCCCAACTCCAACAGTGCCTTATGAAATCAGCTGAAGAACTAGGAGCAAAGAAAAAAAAATTAATTCCTAAAGCAATGGCAACCTGCCAAGTTTTTAAAGAGGCAAATCTTGAGTGGCTCTCTGGAAACTCGGGTAACTCGCTGCATGAGCCAAAGGGAGAAACTAAGTACTCCACTCCCTTCCCTCAGCCTCCTCTTCTTCATGTATTTCTGTTTGATACAAAAGATACTAACACTCTAAAGGGAAGTCGGCACTACAAAAGCAAAGACCTGCTCATGGATACTTCGGGGACCCAGTAGCCCTGCCAAGAAACTCAGCCCAGGCTGCAAACCCTGCTGGAGCTCCAACAACCCGCTTGGGCATGTGGGAACCTCAAAGACACCAGCCCCTCTGCCAAGGTGGTTTCTCCCTCTCTGAGGGCAGGCCACACATGCCAGTAGGATGTCTTCCTCAAGGACTTTATTATTTCCCACAGAGATGGACTCACTGAGCTCCTGGTGACCAGCAGACGGCCTGTACCAGCTCCTCCCTCTCTGCTTAGCATCGCCCTCACACAGCCAGCTGGTTTGGGGCATAACGCTTCAAAAAAGGAAGCACATTGATTTGACAGTCCACTGGGGAACAAGGCTTCTCTTCAGCCTAGAAAACATGACCTACAAAGGATGACTGAAGGAACTAGGTTGTTTAGTCTAGCGAAGACTGAGGATAGACACGATAACTATATCTAAAATACATGACAAGTAGGTGGAAAGAATAACCTGTTCTCCTTTCCCACAGCAGACTGGACATGGCAAAACCAGACCTAAACTGCAGTGATAAAGATTTAGGTTAGAGGTTAGAAAAAGCTTTCCAGTTGGGAATGACAGTGCCACACTGGAAGCCATTGCCTGCTGAGGTTATGGAAATGCCATCTGTGGAGGTTTTAAGACCAGGCTATAAAAACACCTATTTAGATATGAGGTGGTCTTGCCTTAGGGCAGAGAGATGGGCTAAATGACCCCTGAAAGACTCACATCCTGTTGCTGCTTAGTCAATTAGTAAGAGTGGTTCACAAGTCAATATCACAATTTTCAAATCAATTGGTTTGTTTGAAGCCTGTTATTGACATCCACATATTTTGTGCTAAGCCCAGACCTCCCAGGACTACTGCTCAGTACGAGGCTGGTCCCAGACTCGTAACAACAAAGCAGGCAATCACAAGAGCATATCTGCTTTGCACATTGTTTTCCACGAAGTGGAGGACGACCAAAGCAGCTGGTCTTGCTCACAAGGACAAGATTTCCAAATGTTGGTGTAGCTGACAGGGGATCACGAAACTCTGAAGCACAGCCACTGCTCTCCTGAACTGATGTCCTTTGGTCAGCCTGTGACCAACGCAGCCCTAACCTGTGCACACGAATGGAGAGGTTTTGAAAACAATTTTCAAATCCCCATGAACATTTTTGTTGCCAGCCACCGAAGTCTGCAAGCTGGCTTCTGTAATCACAAGGAGTGCATTCTGTCTCCTGGTACATGCATACACCACAGATACGTAAGACATACAACATGACAAGCAACCATTGGGGAAAAAACCCAGTGTCTAAGCAGACATCAAGAATGTATTAACCTTCTGAACCCAGCTCTCCTGTGACACGCATTTCACCTCCAAGCAGAAAGTCTCCAGTTCAACCTGTGCATGAGAGGAGAGCTGAGCCTCTTCCAACTCCCTATGCCAAAAACCAGACACCAACAGGAAGGTCCAACCTGGATTCTGGTTAAAGACAACAGAGGTGGGCCAGGCTTCACTTCCCACCACAGTGCAGCCAAGCCACTGGTCAGCATTTCAGCTGAAATGCTGGCTTCCCTTCCAGCTCCCTCTCCCTGAGTGCATCGTGCATCATTTCTTCCTCCCAAGGCATGGCAAGAGGCAGCTTGCACCGGGGAATACACATTTTTGGAGCCAAGGGGCCAATTCAGTTCAACAAACTGAACAACATCTTCCTTAAAACTCTCATTTCAGAATGTTTACAGCAGCCCCAAACACACGAGCACCTCGATGGTACAGAAACAAGTGTAAACAAGCCATTGGCTTATAGGCACCACCAGAAACCAGGTACTGTGTAAACTGATAAAGGTCTGGCTTTAACAAGGGGCATAAGGAGACATATTTAGCATCTTATTTTAATCCTTCTAAATTGTAAGCAGTTTTTCAGCTATATTAATTCTTTGAAGCAAGTGGTTCTCCACTAATCATCCTGGCTTATGTTTACATTATGAGGTGTAATGATGCATCTCAGGAATGTTATGGTATTAGTTAAATTAACTAAGACAACTCTGCCTGCAAACTGATGAATTTTAATGTGTCAACATCAGATATGAAAACGCAGTTGTGTGGGTCTCCAGATTCACATGACCATATGGTTTTGAATTCTAATTAATTCCTTTGGATTTCATTTCACATAACTTACAGCTACATTAATTCAATATTTTTTTCAGAATTTTGGAGAAACATATATTTTGCCAAGCTGTGAGTTTTCAGCTCACAGTAAGTGTTAAGTGTAAGAAAAACCTTTCATTTCCCCTTATCCTGATAACCTTGTCTTACTGCCCTGTGGGCTGGCATTCTTCCCAAATCAGAGGTCAGGTGGAGCTGTTCTGCCCCAAACAGACTGCGAAGACCCACTTTGCAAGAGCCATAAAGGTTTATTACTAAAAACAAACTCGTTTTCAAATTGTTATGTGCTGTGAGCAATCAATCAGACAAACTCTCCGGGAGGAAATGCAATCCAGGCTTCTGAAACACAGTGATTGTGACAAGTGGGGATAGCACAGACCCTGGAGCCAGGCACTGCTATCATCACTGCAGACCATCACAGTCATATGAGCATTGACAGAAGATTTCCAGCTCCGTGGGGCGTTGCACAGCGCATGGGTTTGCGAGTTCCAGTTTGGGGACAGTGGTATTTTCTCTTCTTTATCTGACCCCATTTCTTAATGATCCACATTCAAGATCTCCCTCTAGGCAACAAAGAACATTTACTTGTGCTTCTCATTAGTTAAACCAAATCTGAATAAAATGAAAGCACAAAGCACAGTCATCCCAGAGCTCAAAACAGATCTGGTCAGACATACATGCCATCCACTGTTACTTCAGAAAAAAATATTTCAGCACAGAAACTAATAATCCTCGAGATCTCCATGGTGTGAATGGAGCAACTACAACATCACTCCATGGCTTTCTGAAATGTGCAATGCTTTCAGAAGCCAGGTACACTAACAACAGCCCTCAGTAGCCTTGAAAGACCCCCACGAGTGACCGTGGCAGGCACTGGTTCATGCCCAGTAAGAGAAGGCTGCGATCTGCAAGCACATGCAGGCATGGCTACATTCAGGTAGGATTTCTTCTGATACAGTTACACACTCTCACAGCATGGCACGAAAGGATGGGCTTGAGAGGTTTAAAGATTTAAGATGTTTCTCTCCCTTCACAAGAGTAGCAAGTAACTACAGGCACTATCAATTTAAAAGCTCGGCTCTGCAAGAACTAAACACGCTCAGCTTCCCATGTACACTGCCCGGCGGGGGGAAGGTTTTAAAGCGTCAGACAATGTTTGTTCCATTTTTGAAAGGGTCAAGGGGACTCAAGACTGGGATTGCCAGATCTGCAATTTCCTGCATCCCTTACTTCAGAGAATTGCTAGGGAAAATCTGAACACAGAACCTCAAGGCAAGTGCAGAATTACTGGTTGCAGTCCCCAAGGTGGTGTTGCAGAAACACTGGTAGGGGCTGGGTGATACAACACACAGTGACAATGGGTTCTGGCTGCCTCCAGTCTCTGAATAACACTCTGAAGCAGGCACAGTATTTTTGCTGCCACAAAGGTCAGTCCCTCCTTTATGTGTGAGACTGGACATTAGCCAACTGATAGAGCAAATAATTCACCAAAACACCAAAGGAATCAACATCATTATCAACGAGCCTTTAAGTACTCAACTCAATTTTCCTTCAAGAGGTATGAGGCACTTTGACATTGTCGAGAATTTGGGCTACAGACTTATTCTCCCGAAATCTTGTTACTTCCACTCTTGCACAAGAGGGGGTAAGAAAACATCAGAAAGCAGCAGGGCAGAGGCCCATTTCAGCTAAGGCAGGAACACAACCAGAATCCAGCAACTGCTGCTTTTCACATTCTCTCAAAGCGACTAAAACCACATCAACACAAGCAATCGGCCTCTCCACTCCTCTCCCCACGTGGGAGAAGCTCACCTTTGCCTGGCCTGGACCAGCTTTAGCACCACCTCCCCTTGGCCACCTCTTCAGGAAAAGAAGTGGGTGAGAGAAGAAAGCTTTGTCCCACGCCTGAAGGACACGGCCAGGGACTGGGAATGCCACTGGTCCTTAGGCTCCCTCCCAGCCCCCTCCACAAATCCAGTTCCAGATCTGGCACCTTGCTTCTGGAGAGAGGCAGGTAGCCTGACTTCAGCAAAATAAATTAATAAATCTGTTGAGTTTAAAAGGTTCAAACTCCCTCTTTCCACCCCAAAGAGTTGTAAATTACTTGCATGGTCATAAGAAAGGGACATCTTTGGGCTTGTTTTCAAGCTCCAATTCATATTAAATGGCAGCCCTACAGGGAGGGAACAATGGTGGGAAACAAATCCCAGAAGTACTGAGAAGAACATTTCTGAAGTGAAACAGTTACACAGTTTCATCTCACGAACCTGTATAAAAAGATGTTACTAATGCATAAGACTCCATCTCGGTAAATGCTGCGTGACAAGCAGTCAGACAGAGCCGATGAGCACTTACTTAACAACAAAACCCCAGGAAAAATTGGGAAAAAACACCCAGATTGCAATCCTAATCCTGCTAGCAATCTTTTGCTTAAATATTATTATTATTATTATGTAGCTGTTCTTTGCATTATAAGCCTAGCCACAGACAGACAACAAGTCTTGTCTGAGCTGCAGTTCAGACACAAAATAAAGCCAAGTTTTCCATCCCCAAGTGACTGGAGATACCACAGCTGAAGCAGGGACACACAAGGGACTGTGGGAGCCGTGCAAGGGCTGCACCCCTGTTTCTGCTCAGAGAATAATCACACCAAGTGCACAAGATCCTGCAGTGGTGCCCACTGTGGTAGAGCAGCCCCACTTCGGGCTGTGATAATCCATCCCACCTTCCCCATGTACACACCAGCGACCTGCCTATGTTCTCCTGCAAAACACTTAATTGTTATTTCTCCTGTGGAAGTGCTTAAAGACTCCTAAAGCACTTACAGCCCCATTACCCCAGGCACCATAAAAGCAGGGAGCCCAAGGTCAGTTCATAACCACAGAGGCAGGTGAGATTGAACACATTAACCACCACAGTGGTCTACAAGGCCTCAGGTGGTTCCCAGAAACCTCTAACTCAGCCAGAGAACATCAGATGACAACTCACCCCACACAACTGAATAAGAGAGGCCAGTTTCTGAATTTCTCAAAGAAAAGAGGAAAAAAGAAAAAAAGAAAAAAGAAGAAAAGAAAGTGATTCCCTTATCAATTAAAAACTTGTTCTAAGTGGCTGTTAAGGAAGAGTTTGCTTTGTGTTCTACATTTGTGTGAAAGCAATACAGTTCTATGACAAGAGATTTCTCTTTTAAGGCCCTTGGGCTTTTGTATTGAAGGTTTTCACCCCATGGTGGGACAGTGGCAGTGAAGCAGAACATGACAGACAAATAAGGATGTGATGTGCTGAAATGCTGCCCTCAGATGAAGGAGTTGAACATTCTTAAGTTCTGACAATGAAATGCTGTTTATTTAGGCGTGGAGAGTAATTTCCTATAAAAATATAAAGTTTTATTCAAATCCCAGAGCAATCCATAAGCCTGACTCTAGCAGCCACCCTCGCATAAATCACTGACTAGGTTTTGATAGCAATCTCATTAGCTATTGTACCAGGAGCTCAAGTACACATTGATGAGTGCTGCAGAGCACTACCTATCTTCCCACATCTTTTCAAATAGGTGGAACATGCGAAAATAAATCTTCTGTAGGCTTTGAAAAGACCAAGATACTTCAGAAAAGACTTCTCATCACCATTTTTCTCAAATGCAAGCAAAAGAAAAGATCCACTGAAGTCTCTACTCTTTCACTGAAGAGATCACAGCTGTATTGCTGGTCTCTTCTCTAGTGCTCAGCAAGTGGTCCTTTCTCAGACTACATCCCTGCTGATGCAAGGAGAGTTAGGAGGCTGGACCCTGACCTGGGAGATCACCCACTGCCTCCAAGGCAGACGGATCCTGCAGTGCACCCGCAGGCACGGCTGCCACAGCTGCCTGTGAGAGAGGGTCTGCACACCCATGCTCAAGGAAAGCCATGATTGACCATGTCTTTGCCTTGCATTTGTTTCTTAGACCCTGTCTACATTTTCTTCTCTTCTAGACTCATTTGCTGATGTTCTTCCTCCTTCACATCTTCATTTCTTGCTGCTTCTCTGCCTTCTTTTGCTGCTGTTTTATGCTTTACTTTCACTTCAAGTATACATATTTAAAGAAGAAAAATGACAAATACCTATTCTTCCCTTTATAACAAAATACAGACTTCTGCCCCAGCAGGTTGCTCGCTGGATCTGGCCAAGGAAGCTGAAGAGTTTATCCGGGCAACCTGTGCTCCACTGGCAGATCATGGAGACACTAATGCGCTGGTCCCATTCTGCAGGGAACAGCAACTTCTTCCACCAGGCCAGCCATCTCCAAAAATGCCACTTTTCTGCCCAAAGCCTTGTCTGAACACACATAAGTCACATCACCACAACAATGTCAGTGCAGCCGAGGAAGGAACAGCCCCTTCCATCTTTGCTCTGATGCCATCACACCGGCGTACACACGTGCTCACCACCTCCACCACGCTCCTTCCACCGGGAACAGTGACGCACAGCATGTTCCTGCAGAAGGAACTACACAGGAGAGAGCAAACAAACACCAGAAGCAGGCACCAAACTCACAGACCTGAGTGTGTACTGCAGCGACGACACACCTTGGGAGGCTCCCATTCCTCCACCTCCTAGTCCTGGAAGCATGTGAGAACAGAGCAGGACTAGCACCACGTGTTCTTCTTCCTTCTCAGCATTGCTAACTCACTCCCAGCTCTCCTTTCAGAGAGGAACCAGAGGGACATGCCACAAGAAGAGACCGAAAAGCATCAAACAAGCCAGAGCTAAAGGGTGAGGATTAGCTGGAGACTTTTTGAGGGGAGTTCAACCCTTTTGAGGAAATGATGACTTGTTAGAAAATAAATAAATAAATAAATAAACGTGCCCAATTTTTAATTTTAATTTCACCAGATCAGCTCTGTGACTTGAACTGTGTCTGCTTCGGCAGCGTGACCAGGCACTTGAAACCAGCAGTGATAAGAGCCCTGTTTCCCACCAGCAGCAGCAGACGATGTGCTATTTCATGTCGAGACATTAAGCAGATTAGCAGCAGCAGCCTGTTTGAACCCGTTTTGCTGGCTTGGCTCCGGGGAAGGCTCAGGCTGAGAGAGCAGCTCCAGTTTGGCCCCACAAGCACAACTTCAGAGCCCGGAAGGTGCTAAAGTCCATCCCAGAGCAGGTCACGGGCATATTCTGGCAGCTCTGCAGAGTGATCAGCTTCCAATCCCAGCTCAAGGGATGGCAATTTAGAGCTTGACAGCCACCCCTGAAATACACCAAGCTGTGAGGGATACAAACAGGACCATGTCACCAAGAATTTCAATGCAGCCATTGGAAACCCAGCTGTGGGTAACGCCCAGGGCTGGCTCACTACCCCCAAGAAAGGACCATTTAATACCTCCATCTGCACAAGAGAGAACTCCTGTTATTTATTGCTGCCAGTGGGATCAGACCTGCACAAAACCTGGAGAAAGACAGGCCGCCTGATTCAAGCAGCTAACAAGCCTACTGCTGCCTCAAACGGCGGCTTTGTGCTTTTATGAAATAGTGCAGCCTCCCAGAAAGCATGAGGAGGAATGGAGAAATAAAAACATCCCTTATCACTTAGGATGCTTTAGCAGAGATTAGATAAATCAGATGTGTTTCAAGGCAGGAACCCAGGCTGGCAGGGGAATCTGCGAGAGCATCCCTGACAAGCTGGGAGGTTATGGACAGTCCAAGGGGTCACTCTTCATTTCCTTCATTACAGGGGAGAAAAATCTTGGATATTTTTTTCTGTTGTCACCCAAGGCCATGATATTGCAAGGGATTAGAACCACCAAAATCCTTCTTTCCTGCCTTGTGCCAAGGAACTGAGCAGCCCAGGATGGACCCCTTGACTCAAATATCTGTTTTTCCAGGCCTCATGTCTGCTTTGCAAGACCCTCAGAGCAGAATTAAGGCTCTTTATTGCTCAAAGCAGAGATTGCCTAATCAAAGCACAGGCCAACCCTCCTCAAAGGCATCATGCTCAAGACAGCTCCAGAAGTAGCCCTAAACTCAGCAATAAAATAATCAGAGGTCTCTTCCCAGGCCCCAGTACCAAGGATCAGAGGAAGCAGAGGGCCAGGCAGTAGGGAGGAGGTTAGCCAGGTCAGTCTCCCTCCATACCAGGCTGTCTAGGGAGCAGTTCTGCTCCAAAACAACTGCCCCAGTCCACTCATTCCTGGCAGCCTTGCTCCATACTTTAAACCCCTGCATTCCTCCACAGACTGCTGTTTCTTGAAGTCTCTCCCTCACCCTGTCCCAGTCTCTTCCACAAAGAGAATAAAATCAGAAAATGCTGTGCTATGATGAAGAAGTATAAATGGATATGGAAAGCTTTGCAGGAGAGGTTAACATTTGGAGACTTTTACCCTGTAGCATTCCTAGATGCAGAGTAATCTAGTTTCCAGCTCTGACACTTACTCAGTTCCTGCACCTCCAGCTCATCCAGCAGTTTCAATGGCCAGGCCACAGAGGATGTGGAAAGCCAGCTCAGGCAAGAGCCAGCTCTACTGAGCTTCCAGCAATGAGGGGGTTTGTAGGTCCAAAAGCTCCAGATCCAGCTCCCTGGCTTGCTCTGCAAATCAACCTTTCTGTGTTAGACAGACTTTCTAGCGGAACAAGCTTGGTTTTCCTTCAGGTGCTTTTACAGTCCCATGGCCAAGCTTACGAGATGGCTGCTCTGAGAGAATTACAGCTCCATCAGCATTTTCATGAACCAGTCATCTCAGCAGCAGCTGCACAAAGACTTAAAGCACAACTGGAAAGCAGTATCTTGGCAGTTGCCTTGTGGCTTCCTACAAAAGCTTCCCTTTCCACCTCCTTCACCACATGAAAACCTCACTTTCCACCTCTTAAAATAGCAAAAGCTGCAAGTGAGAGATTCCTGAAGGAAATAAAACCAACATCCATTCCAGATAAATAGCTTCAAGGGTTGGTTACACCAGAACTTTTTCAAGTGTCCTTACCGAGGACTTCTCTGAGGATCCCAAACAAGGACTTTTCCAAGTATCCCCAACAGAGACTCCTCCAAACATCCTGACCAACGACTCTTCCAAGTGCTCCCACCAGCAGTGACGGGATGAAGCAGGCTTCCCTACCTAAGACTGAACACCCCAGCAGCAGAAGGGCTCCTCTGAGTCAGCCTGCAGCAGGGCAGGCTCCTCTGGCCACCGTGACACTGGAACAACACCACCAGGAAACAGACTATTTAAATGCACAGGCTTGTAACTACCTTTTGCTGATCATTTTGCAATAGGATAAATACACTGGTGAATACAGAGCGAAAGCAAACAGAAGGACACTGCCTTGTCACTCATCTTTTTAAAGTGGCATATCTGGGTTCACAGCTCTGCAGCTAGGAATGGCACCCATACAGTGATGGTTCTGGTGCAGACAGTACAAACAAGGAAATTTGCAATGAAAAGTAAAAAATTCTCCCCTAACCTACGAACTCTGGCATTCGGGAAGGTCCCATAGCACCACACAAATGCTTCAGAGCACTTCTCTCTCCTTGAACACCATGCAGCAAGAAAGTGTCTGCAATCAAGAATTTCTTTTACCCTTGATGGCAAACAAACAATGTACACTCACTATTTTTAGTTGTGACCTCGGATACTTAATGACTTCAAAACATATGCTTAATTCACACATATGCAAGCAAGAAAAATTACTCATAGGCAATGAATAACAAATGTTTGACATTTAAATGAGACTTATTTGTAAGAGTAGTTAACATTTGTATTAATTAAGGCACACTCAATAAAAGATTGTTCTTTGTCATTCATCCTAGTACATGTGAAGATTGTTGTCTATTTCAGAAAAAAACTTATGAAAATTATGTGTAATTACCTGCCTGTACTTTCCACATGAGTATCATTAAAGACAGCAGAATGCCATTGAATTTTAATGCAATATTCTAATTGAAAACCTCACAAAAAAGTCAAGTCATGAATGTCATCAAGATCACAGGCCTTGGTGCACAGAAACAAAATATATATAAAAATCCTCTGGTATGAATGGATTGACAGCACTCTACCCCTTTGAAAAAATTCTATCAGTTTATCACATTTTTGGGAATGTTTGTGCATGCCCAGATCCAACTGGATCACACATATCTGGATTGGTGCTTTCATCTTTCTGGAACAGAAACAGCAGTAGTAAGTCTGGGACACAAATGGCAGAGGGTGAGCTTTGGCCTGGCATCTGCACCAGGGAAAGAAAACTGAATCAACCAGTATTCCCTCACCAAGAAAGGGCATTTTCTGGGTCTCTATTTCCCAGTAGAAGGAGATGGTCCTAATAAGAACAAGAAGAAATGGTCACAAGTTGCTCCAGGGGAGGTTTAGACTGGCTTTCAGGAAAACTTTCTTCATGAAAAGGGCTGTCAAGCATTGGAACAGGCTGCCCAGGGCAGTGATTGAGTTATTTAACAGAGGTGTAGATGAGGCACTTAGGGACATGGGTTAGTGGTGGACTTGGCAGTGCTGGGTTAAGATTTAGTCTCAATCATCTTAAGGGTCTTTTCCAACCTAAATGTTGCTATGATACCATGATAATTAATTCTAGCTAAACAACATTCCTGTCAGTTTTGTATCTGTGAGATTATCACTGTACCAAGCCCACCGAAGAAGATGGGACTGAGGCCCTTGGAGAGCAGGCAATGCCACAAGCTATTCTTCAGAAAGGCTTCTTCAACGCTCAAGCCACTTCCCTTCCAGAAACATAAACTTTCCTGAAGAGAAGAGCTTCTACCAGCACAAATAAATAAATAACAATGTAGCTGCAACCAGCCCAGCTCTTAATTAAACTGAAACTGAACAAACAGCTTGACAGCCGCTGTGCCGGGATGGCCGTAACCTGCTCCTGCCGCTGCCCTTTTGGCTTTGCGCTCCCAGGGTCAGATTCTCGGCATACCCTTGCCTGCAGCCCTGCCTTTCCTTTGAAGCTTCACAAGCTCTAGTTTTGTTGGGGTTTTGGAGGTTTGTTTTCACTGTAAGGGCAACACCATGCCTGGCACACACCCGGCTGCAGGCGGGGATTTCCTTACCCTCCCTGGGACTGGAGAAGTGTTCGGTGGAAACAGCTCCCAGGAGCTCAGAAAAAAAAGGCAGAAAACTTCAAAAAGGTATTACGTCAATCTCACAAGTTGCTTCCTACCATCCCTCATTATCTTCTAGGAGAGACCTTATATTTCTAACATCTAAAAATGGATCTGTGGCCTGGTAGCATGCACTCATCACAAGCACAACTCCACCAGCAACAAATTTGCCTCCACCCTGCCCCCTGCTCTGATTTTGTCAAACCCACCTCTTGCCTCTAGAAAAGAAAAACCCACAAAAATAAGCACCACACCTTTGTAGCCTTATCTTTTAATACAACACAGTACGTTGTGTTTAATTTAACAGCTCAAGTTTTCAAGGTTTTCCACCCTGGATTGCATTATCAGATCTCCCTCAACCCAGCACTGAGAGAAAAAAAACCCAGTGCTATTGAAATGCGAGTACTTTATAGTGACTGTGCATTGTTCATAAGAGATCAGGGATAACTTTTCCATTTAAAAATACCCAACCAACCCAAAGATACTAGGCATCATTTTCACTTCTTTATTAAGCCAAGGATCTGTTAAAGTGCAGATTTCCCCCCTGTGCCAATAGCACCTGGCAGTACATAACACACTAAGCATTTTTACTATAATGACATTTTCATTGAAATTCACATGGGCATTTGACTGTATTTCCAGAGAGGTGGAATATTATTCAGTGAGGGAACACAGATACACTGGGAGGTGAGAGGGGGTAGAAGGAAAATTGCAGGCAATTAGTATTTTCTTGACCTAACCATAATTTGTGAATTTGTAAAAGTCCTCTTCTGAAATGTTGGTTAATTTGATCCAAGTATAACTCAAAAAGTGTCCGTCGCATTCCTGCCCTCACAAACACAGACCAGCACACTCACATGAGTCAAACCCAGAAGAAAAGTGATGCCAACCCCCTCTGCCCCCTGCATTCACCCCAGCAGCGGGCAGTCCCCTCCCACACCACCCGGAGAATCCTGGGCTCCCCGCAATCTGATGGAGGGCTGATGCACTCAGCAAAGGAAAAACGGAGGAGATTTCAAGCGACTAACAATACTCTTCAAAGAGAAAAAATATTTTCCCATGGTTTAAAATTACCTTCTGAACTCTAGTAGAAAAGCGATAGCGGTGCCAGAGGTACCAGAGAGCATTATCCCATCCCCTGTCACATGGGAATGTGAACTGCAGCCCCACCGCAGGTAATCCACATTCTCAAAATATACTGCTGACCTATATGCCCAGGTGCCCCATCACACAGGTGGTCTCTTTCTTTACAAGAATGCAACTGGGATTTCTTTGCTTTCATGCCTTCTCTGCTTGAGAGACCATCACGCACATGAAATGGGGAGAGAGGGGCTGGGGCTCGGGGAAGGGGAGGTGGGGGTGGTCAGGTGAAGCCTGCAGAAAGGGCAAGAAGTTTCTATGACAAGACAAACACCGATCACTTCCTAACAGCTTAGACACAAGATACCACTTCTCATGCAAACGTATTAACACTTAAACAATACATCTCTGTGACTAAAGGCAGGGACTAATCAAAAGCTGCCATTTCAGTTGTGCACTGCAAAAGTAAACCACCCCTAAAAGTTAAATGCTAGAGGAAAGAGAGTGATATGCTTTGATTTATAGGTCGCTTTTAAAATTAGTAGTGGGGGAGTTCTCCCGGTAGCCCTTGAGAAGGTCTCTGTTTATTTGAGGAGCTCACAGAAGCACAGCCACAGCACAGACTCCTGTTCAGCCCCACAGCCCACATGGAGCCCAATCTACTCTATCAGTATTTATTTACCTTTAAATACAAAAGGAAGGCTATCCAAACAAAACTTGAGAGTGTCCAGCAGATAATTAAGTACGCTAATGCACAAATCTATTTAGATAAGAGTGAGCATATTGGTACAATCAAAAGGCAGGTCACAGTTTATAATCCACTCGCTGTATAAACAAACTCCACCAGTGCCCCTCACACCAGAATTATACTTAGGGGTAACACCCTCTCCCTCCTGAAACCCCTACCAGCGCAGGATTTTGGCAGTGCATGGGCAAGGACACTGCATTTGGGCTGCTGAATGCATGTCTCAGCACTGGCTGAACAGCTCCAGGCTTTAGCCCACTCCTCACTGTGTCCTCCTGAGTGTTCAAGCCCCTGGAGCCCGGGCCATTGGCCATCCACGGAGCATCCCCACGGAGCTGCCATTGCTGGAAGCATGCAGTAGGGCACCTGCAGGCATCACAGAGCCCAAGCCACGTTTGGCTCAACTGTTCTAATGAAATCACAGCTTATCTATTTTTATTGTTCTCTGTATACCTGCTCTGTTTTCCTGTACATAAATTATTCTTCACTTCCTTCCTGAAAGAGCTATTATTTAACAGCATAGCTGGCATTAACTATTGTATCACATTCCCCAGAGATCCATTAGAGCAATGATAGAGTGCAACACCAACACAAAAACACATGCACAAACACTCCCTGAACCAAACCCTTCTAACTCAGCCCTTTTAAACAGAAGAGACAATATAAATAGAAGAGATCTTAAGCCTAACCAGGACACGGTACAGTGTGGACAGATTACTTCTTCCAATTTACAAAATTAAAATACGTGTGTTATAATTAATTACTGTTCTGCTTGTTCTGGACATATCTAACCCTGAATGGTCAAAGAGGGATATTGCTTGGATTTCTCCACAGTTATCAAGGGGTCAGACAAGGCTTGCTTTGGATTCTCTCTGTCTCTTGAAACTGGTTTTTATTTAATCATAATTCAAGTTATCTGAAGCAGCCCTCTCACGTACTCCAAATGAGAAACACTGGACTTGAAAACTGTTCTTCCTAGTATTTCAAAGTAGAGGTATCTCCTCATCTATGGGCATTTTTACACACAAAAAAGTCAACAAAAATAATAATTCCAAACCCTGGCTGATCTGAAGTAACACACCAGCTATACAAGACACTTAAAATGGATGCATTATTTTATAGACATCCTTTTTTAGATTCCAATCTCATTTCAGCCTCTGTCCCCAAAGCAGCTTTCAACGGATGATTCCTCCACCCTAAGAAAGTTGCACCAACTTCCAATACCCACATGAAACCACTGGTCTCTAATTAGGAATTCAGCTGAATTAGTATTATAATGAGCCCCAGAAAGCTGCCTATAGGCATGGATTTATCTAACCAAGGCCACACTGTCTGGAGATTAGCGAACAAAGTATTCCCCCAACCCCACGGTGCCGGGGAGCCCCCACCACCGCGGGTGGCTGAGGGCTGACAGCAGAGGATGCAGCACTGCCGGCTCCCAGAAAGGAGCTGCCAGCAGGTGGTGAGGAGCCTGCTGCTCACTAAACCTCCTCCCAGGACACGAATGCTTGCTCACAGGACGAATACAAGTTGTTATCTCAAGTGTCTTGCTTCTGCTGTTGTTACCGCCAAGGAAGTGGGTGGGAAGAAATCACACCACCACCTTCTAAGACAACAGAGCAAACAAGAAGTTCCTCTTTTCTGAGGCCGAAGGCTTTAGGCTTCTCTTAAGGCTTTAGGTGCAATCCTGCTCTAATCAGCTCCAGCAGAAGCTATGGCATAGGAGGTGTCTACAGGAGCAGTAACACTGCTCTGGAGCAAAGCGCGCAAGCAGAAAACTAAACAGATATACAAAGCCAAAATTTGCATCAGTCCAGGAAACCGCCACACATATCACCCACCATGGACAAGCCATGAAGCTGTGGGCTGAGCAACTTCTCTCAACTTCAGCTCCTGCTTCACCTTCTCCAAGCACCTCCAGAACAAAGTGTAATCCTCTCCTGAGGGAAGCTGATGCACGAAACACAAGGTTGGCGGAACAATATCCACTTTACACCTGCGGGGAAGATGCCCAAATGGCCTGGACACGCCACCTGGCACCAGATATGCAGGTTGTATCATTTGCTATTCACAGATTTTGACTTCACAAAATCAGGTCCAGTCCAACATTCACTTAAAGCAACAGAAACTTTTTCTCCTGATTCACACCTTTTTAGCCAGAGGAGAGGACTAGTTAATGCAGAGCTGCCAGACAGAAAGAAAAGTCAGTGGCTCCTCTTCAAAACTCTGGAGGCAAAAGTCCAACAACAAGCCCTGGCTGGGTGAAAAAAGGGAAAACAGTGCAAAGCCACAGGGAAGTTGACACAGAAGCCAAACAAAGTGCTCTCCCAGGGATAGGAGCACTGACTTGGGACCTGCCAAGGTCTCACCTACAGCTAGGCCTTGGCCAGGTCACTTCAGAGTTCTGAACAGAGCATCGGAGAATTTAACATCTCCAAATTCCCCCATAACAAACTGAAAAATTTAACATTGCAAAGACAAGATTTTGGCTTCTCCTACTTAATTTCTGTGGCCTGCCACCACTTGGGGGTGAATGTTAGCCCAGTGATACTCCCCTTACAGCAAATGAAGCTTCTTACCCTTTTTCAGTCCCAAATACAGAGCCAGGTGTTCCAAAATACAAGTCAAAACACAGTTAGGAAGGGCTAAGAGAAAAACTAGAGAAGCAGGAATCCCAAATGGGTTTTGCCTGGAGGCAAGGGGCAAAAGCAGTGAGATGCAGTAACTTTAACAACATCATTTTACAAGATTAAAAAGAAATAGGTCACCCTGTCACTACAGAGATTGGGTGGGATTAGTTTAATACCAGTTTGCCCAAATAAAGGTCAAAACCAGCTCCTCTGAACAACAAAGTTTTGAGGATTTGGCTATTAGCAAGCTGGTTTCTTAGATCATATTTGTGTACTTGTCTAAGTGGGTCTGAAGACAAGATAGATGACATCCAAGAGAGTCCAGAACAAGGAGACTTTGCAGTGGCTCTGAGAGGCAGATTTCCAAGCCATGGATTTAAAAGTTAGGGCTGCATGGGCTTGTCTGGATTTGCAGAGTGAATCTGCCAAACATTTCAATGCATATATTTGTAGCACAGCCCAAGATCTGCATACCATCCAACTGGAGGCTCCCACATTGTGCTTAAAGGATGGCACCAAGCAGCAGGTCTCTGCAGCACGCCATGAGGCCAAAGCTCCTCAAAGAGCAGTCCTTGGAGGAAATCCAATAGCAGAGCATACCACAGCATCATCCTTGCTGGGCTGTCTTAGCCCTTGGCCTACGGTGATTCATCTTTGCCTGCAGCCTCTGACATTTTCCACCACCATTCATGCAGACACATTACTAGGATTCAGTCACAGACTAATACATCCAGCATGGATCAATCACCACAGGCCAAACCCACTTAAGATATTATCCTGGATCACAGGAAAGGGAGCCCAATCTAAAAGATGACAAAAGCCTCAGAATAGCACAAGAATCAGCCTCAGATGCAAAAATTTAAATGTGGAAGAGTTTGTTTCCCTCTTAAATACTCTACAAGTCACTTTGAGCTGTTGCCTGCACCTTTATTTTTGTCAGAAAGGAGCAACTCTTGCTCAATGTGAATATTCTTGATCAGCTATAGCAAATGTTAAGCTAGGTTTGAAGTCACCAGTTGTATGACTCTGTCCCCAGCTCCATACTTTCAGTGCCTGCTTCCCTGGCCCAGCATCCCCCAGAGCAGGGGCTGATCAGAACCTGCCCCAGCCCCAGGCCACTCAGAAACTCCCTCTCGTATTGCCTGCAGTCACTCCAGCTCACTCGGCCTGAACAGGCGCTCGGTCTGCATCAGCATCCCTGCCTTCAATGCCTGGAATTAGACTGCAGATTAGGCAATGTGCTGAGGCTTATCTCTGGGTCTAATCACTAATAAAGTTGCAACCTGGTGCATTTGTACCATATTAGGTCTCGCTCAACAACACGGACTTTAAAGGTCATCTGCCCCCTCCAATCACTGCCAGGTTTACTGCAGCGGGTCGCGGTGGGTCCCGCTCCCTCCGAGCGGCCAGCACCAGCAGAAATCCAATTACGGACACAATGCTCCCGGCCCGGCGAGGCCCCCGGGCCCCTCGGCCTCCCGGCCCGGCGGGGCCATCTCCACAATGCCGGCTTTTGTCTCAGCCTCGCCATTGTTCGGGATTCTCTCGCATCCCCGGACACGGGATAAAGAGCCGCGTTCGGAGAGATGTTTATGAATGAGGTCTCAGAGCACAGGGGTGCAGCAACACACGGCTTGACCGTGGACAATAAAGGTCATGGTTTCTAAAAGCCACGTTGAAGAGAAATCATTAAAGATGGAATATGCAATAGCCAGGAAATAAAAGTTACGGGCAAACAGAAAATAAGAAGTAAAATCCCAGTCCTTGCAAAGCCAAGGAAAGTTTTGCCAGAGACCTCAGTGCAGTCAAGGTGTCTCCCAAAATATCTATACGAAATAAAATACCTAGTAGATCCTGTGAAAAACGAGGTTCACTCTCCTGTTAAAATGTTAGAGTTTAATAAAAGACAATAAGGGACAAAAGGTGAAGCAAAAGCTAGCAGCGCTGGGTGCCCTGGCACTCGGCCAAGAGCACACCCTGTTACGGGGAGACCCCCTTTACATACTCTTCCTATTGCATCAGCCTGTTGCATATTCATAAACAATTATGCATATTCAAACTTTCCCCCAAACTTTTTTACATGTTCCAGAAGCTAGTTAGTATAACTCCTCCTTGGATCCGCCTTTTTAGAGCATGTGTAGTCCTTTTGGAGAATCCTGTATCTTTTCTCCATCGGCAGGTGGATGTTGTTGATAGAAGCGTCTTGTGGCAGGGAACCTGGTCACGCCTGTGCTTAGGATGTTATCCAACTAAGCAGATGGTTTAATCATTGTAAGTTAGCTACATTCTAAAACAGTTATTTCTCCACTATATCTAAGTTAGAACAAAGAAAAATAAAGGCATTTAATTATCATTATATCTTTATAACAAAAGCTATCTCTATAAGAATTAACATTATACAAATAATATGTATTTTGATATTTGTGAAAAGCCAATACTATAATATGTATTTATCACAATCCCACTGCTTTAGGGCACAGTTATGAAAAGATTTTACATCATATTGATTTCCAAAGCAGGAAAAAAATATTTCGATTTAATGTTTTCTGATTAAAAATGTAGCAGATAATGGCAGTAAACAGTAAAATATGGGCCAAAGAAACTAGGTGAAAAATATCAGCTAATAAAAATCTAAATCATCCTTCTAGTGACAGAGAAAATACTCTGAGCTTGAGCCGGTGTAATGAATATGCTACTCTAAATTCATCAAGAGGAAAGACCTACACCTCTTTAAGACCTGTAGGAATCTTCAAGGGTCTTCACAATTAACAACATACTAGACCAGATCAGTTCTGCAGTACAAACCTCTGAGAGTTCAGGCAAAGTCAAGTAAAACTTCTCAAACACCTTCAGCACGACACCTCCAACATGTTTGGCTAACAGCCAAACCCACCTTCCCTCACATATCCAGGCCTACCAGGGACAAAGCCACGCTCCAACCTCATTCATCCCATGGGAAAGTGCCTCTTGGTGAGGCTCTGCTGAGCAGAGGAAGGTAGCAATATTGTGAAACCTTTCTGGATTTTAAAGAGTAGAGGCAGACATGTAATTGCATTCAATGAAACATCATATGGTAATGAGCAGCAACAGAACAGCCAAGTATAAATCTCCCATTCAGTAGAGTGTCACATGTATAAATCTATTTACCAAGGATTACTCTGTAGCTCCCACCATAATAAATCTTCAGGAAAATATCTTGTGCACCACTAACAGAGCAGGAATTTGGAAAAGCAGGCAGGCTATTCTTCGTAAGGAGTACTGATAACCAGCCAACCCAAGAATTTGTTAAAAAGATGATTATTAATTGTGCTCTACTTATTTGGTGTGTTTGTTTGGGTGCTTGGGAGGCTAAAGTTGATTTTTTTTTTTTTCAATACAAGAACATCAATACACATAGACTGTAGTACTAAGCTGAAGTCAAAGGGAGCAAACCAAAAAAAGGGGTACTAAGACAAAATCCACAGCTAATGTCCACTCACAGAAAGAACTATAAAGGCTCCTTTGATTTTAGATGTACCACATTGCAATTCATAGGATCATAGAATTATTAAATCATTTAAGTTGGAAAAGATTCTTGAATACCATCGAGTCCAACCGTTAACCCAGTACTGCCAAGTCCACCACTAAACCTTGTTCCCAGCTGCCACATCTACACATCTTTTAAATACCTCCAGGGACGCTGCCTCCACCACTTCCCTGGGCAGCCTGCTTCAATGCTTGACAACCCTTTTGCTGAAGATATTTTTCCTAATATCCAAACTCAGCCTCTCCTGGTACCATTTGAGACTATTTCCTCTTGTCCTATTGCTTGTTATCTGGGAGAAGTGACCGGCCTCCACCTTGTTCCAACCTCCTTTCTGGTAGCTGTAGAGAGCAAAAAGGTCCCCCCTGAGCCTCCTTTCCCCAGGCCCCTCAGCTACTCCTCATCAGACTGAATGGTATTCCGGCCTAGTTTCTGCTCAATGTATATGTTTTATGTAGGTTAATCCCAGATAAATAACTGTTTTCTTGCATTATCTAGATCTTCCACTACGCATTATGGGGTGTATTAGAAAGATTAAGCACGGCACAGTCAACTAAGAGCCTCTCTACAGGATGCTCCTGCCCCCAGCTCTGCAAGGATGCCACGTCACATTCTGAAATACCCCGTGTATATCTGCATGACTTGCCAAAACCTCTTGCTAATCACCTGAGGTTTCTATTTGTAGCCATGTGCAAACAGTGTTTCAGGAAAGCTTTTGTTCTGTGCTGAAGAGCTAAGGCTAAGCTGCGTTCCAGAAGTAGCCAGATAAGGAAAAGTCACATGTCAATATAGCATTTAATATACCAGAATCAGATGAAAATCATAGTCCAGTCATAAGTAACAGGCAACTGCTTTAATGGCACTTGATTCAGTGATACACAGGTCTGAAGTGCAGCAACACACTGAACAAGAGTTCACAAAAGAAAGACATGGACCTGCTGGAGCAGGTCCAGAAGAGAGACACAGAAATGATCAGAGGGCTGAAACAACTCTCCAAGAGGAAAAGCTGAGAGAGTTGGGGCTGTTTAGTCTGGAGAAGAAAAGGTTCCTGGGAGACCTCACTGCAGCCTTTAGTATTTAGAGGGGGGTTATAAGACAGATGGAGACAAAATTTTTATTAGGGCCTGTTTCAATACAACAAGGGATAATGGTAATGGTTTAAACTAAAAGAGGGTAGATTTAGATTAAATCTAAGAAAGACATCTTTTACAATGAGAGTTGTAAAACACTGGCACAAGTTGCTGAGAGAGGTGGTGGATGCCCCATCCCTAGAAACACCCAATGTCAGCTTGGATGGAGCTTTGAGCAACCTGATCTGGTTGAAGTTGTTCCCGCTCATTGCCAGGGGGATTGGACTGGGTGACCTCTAAAGGTCCCTCCCAACCCATACTATTCTATGATTCTAGGAAACCAGAAATGCTGCTTATGCTAACAACCACATCATGAAGATCACCACCTCCACATTTAGAACTTTACAGACTCTTTGCTGGGATCCTCACTGGTCTCCAGTCCATGAAAAAGCAGTGAGATTTGGAAGCAGTTTTTCAGGTTAGGGATGTGAAAGCACTATGTGAAATGTCTGTTTGCATATGCTTATCCTACAGCTAAAGAGGGACTTATCTCTCTAGAACTGTCTTTACAGCATGTGTCACCAAACACTGAATTCACACACAAAATATTTATAAAATTTATCTACAATCCACACAGCGCTCATGTTGCAGAATATCCTACTACATAAATCTGTAGAAATAATGCAGACATTCTGGGATGAACATCTGAAGAAGCTGCTAAGGAAAAATCTGTGTGTGCCCATTGCAGTGTCTGATCCCACCTACTTTGCAAGGCGTTTTTCACAGGCATCACTCTCACTGCCCTTTGACACCAGCAATTATCTGCTCCCAATCCTTCTGACCTCACATTCCTTACCCACCTGCAACTCCCATGTAAAGATAACAGAAGTTTGCATTCACATTAACTAAGTCTCTTTGTTCTGGGCAAGGAAACAATATTCATAATGCCCAATCTGATTTCATTCCAGTAGAGGATTAGTTTCAATCTCTGCTGCTGTAGAACAAAAAGGCGAGCAAGAAATTGTCATCAAATAATTACAATGCTTTGCGCTTTACAAAGGACACCCAGAGGTTTGCAAAAAAACCCCAACCCTTTTTCTGGAATGAATCTGCAGCAAATTTCTGAGCATGCCTCAGACACACTTAGGAAGCTACTGAGTCCTGCAGACAAGGCCCAGGACCAAGAGTCAGCAGACGAAAGCTCTGCTGCCTGCTCTTTGCATACTCAGGCTAGTCAACATCCAAACTGTAAAAAAGGGGAATAATGCTACTTCTCAGGCTTATAAATATGCTATGAGGCCAAACTCATTAGCGTTTACAAAGCACTCCTAGACTTCTTGTCTGGAAGGGGTTATACAACCATAAAGTATTATTCACGCTGTTCTAAGGCAGAAAAGTACGTATTACTGCAAATCCAGCAGTAGCTCTTCATGCACCATTAAGGTTTACTACACTGTCTTAATCTAATCATCAGCACTTCAGAACCCAGATCTGTCATTCGAAACATACAGATCAGAATTCATCATTGAATAACCAACTGGGTCAACGATATACAGCACAGGACACACATGCCCTTTTCTAACACATCACACATCTACAACTGAACCATTTGTATTTTCAAAAACTCAACATTATTGGTTTTCCTGCCACATTGCATTATGTCTACTCAGGATTTTAACAGGTTCAAAACTCAGATTCTAGATCTGTTTGCACATTTTTAAAAAGCTGATATGGGAAGTAGTGCAAAGTTCAGGTCTACACCTCTTCCAGCATTTATCAAGGAAACTGGTTCCTTCAGGCAACTTTTTCTGCCCATTATTATTCTGAGATCTCCTTTGCTTGTAATTCTGAAAATGTATTCATAACTAGTGGTACACTTGCTTTTGACTTGCTGATCAAAATACAATCTTTATAGCTCCAGGCACCATCATCAATGCTGAGCTGGAGGGAGTTCAATCCAGTTCAACGAAATCAGCTGTTAAAAATAACAGCTAGCTCCCAAACCACATCTTTGCAGCAATTTACTCCATCCCCTCCTTTGGCTGCTGCCACATCCCTTTGTGGTGGTCTCCAACCCCATCCTGGGCCAGGCAGGCAACTCTGGCTGCCCACTCCTCACACACTGAGAATATCTCCCCGCAGCTCAGCACAAGGGCTGCATTAGAGCTTCATCTGAGCTTGACAGAAGTTCTGCCCCCAGCTGCCCTCTTGCTCCCTACCCTCCCACAGCAGCTCCAGGAAGCCAGCACCTCCGTGGCTCCCCATGCCAGGACACAAACTCAGGGCTGCTCAGCCCTTCTCTCCAGCTCTACAGATGTCGATTTCAACAGAAGAAACCTGTCCCTTTGTGCATGACACAGTTTTGGTTTAAATCCAGATATGAAATCTCTCCCTAAAAAAAGAGATCAAATTCAAATATCGCCAATCTTGAATATAACAGAGTCAGGGAGTTTTACTCTTTAGACAACATTCCCTTTACAGGGGCAGTTCCAAGGCTTTCCCAAAAATATTGTTTCCTTCACTTTAAACTGTGAAATTAAAAAAAAATTAAAAAGGACAGTCCTGTAACTTTTATCCAAATAAGGCAGAATGAAGCACAGGACAGCAGATCTTCCATTGGGAACCTTCTCTGTCCAACCTGGCCAAGATGCTGTAACAAGAAGAAAGAAAGAACAGAGGCCTTTCCAACAACTGCATCATCTGCTGTTTACATGATCCATTCCTCATCTTGCAGGTCTCTGAGCAGACTTGTCTCCACAGCTGTGGGATCACAAAATTTGTTGGACCTATGCTGTTATGGACAGAGGGCATTTACAGCTCTGGAGCGATGCTTTCTCAAGAACACAGCCCCATGGCCAAGAAAATTAGCTAGTCACCTCAGCCACTTCCAAGAGGGAAGCCTGCATCACTCTCAGAATACTTAATACTCTGAAAATGCTGAGCACCTGTGCTTTAAACAGAAGACGCCCTTCAGTAGCCCTGGTGGACCCACAAAGACAAAGATGCTCGGGATCACTTGCCACTGTGCAAGCTCTTGACCTGCTGCTACAGACCCAGAGCAGGACTGTGACCTGCACATGCCCCCTCTACCAACACTCCTGCCCTCGGCTCTCACTTGCGTTAGGCAGCAGATGCTACTGAGTTACAAAATGCTCCCTTATTTCTTGAAAGAAAATAAAAACACAACAACAAAACACAGAGAAGTGGATAAAAACATAGCTTTACTTTTAAGCACAGATTAAACAACATTGATGTTCAGAGGGCTGTGTTTTTAAAGAACAAATTTCCAGAGGAACTTAATTATGTTCCTAGGGTTAACAAAAGGATTTGTGTGATCCAGTTTCTCTTCCTTACTACACTGCATGTGAGGGATGTGACTGAATACAACACTTCACTTAACCCCATAGGATCTACACCCTTCATTTTGAATAATTAGGGAACATTCATTTGGGATGATCCTTTCTCTTCCCCTCTCTGCTGTTTAGCTTTACATAGAGAAAATATTTAGTGTATAAGGCAAGCAACAAACAGGAGCAAAATTAGTCCTTTCAAACTGAGATGTTGTTCAACTTAACTAATTGAAAAGAGAGAAAGCAAAAGCTCACATTACGTGGCTAGCGGCAAAGTCATAAAATGTCACTTTTCTGAGGTTCATACCCCAGTAATTATCTTTTATACAAAGAACAGTGACTCATAAATCTGTTTTCTCATAAAAATTTTGCACAAAAAAAGTCTGAAATAAAAGATGTCCCCTCCCCTTTTTTTCTTGGTCAACTTGAGGCTGAAACATGGTCTTTATGAGCTGTGGGAGTGGAAAGTCATTAGGGCTTCAATTCCAAATGAAAATTAAGGCTTTTAACTTCCCATACTACTCATACTGACAACCTTTCATACATAATTGCCTAGGAAGAGTTACTGCGGTCTTGTCACCCTCCTAACACGTCAGTGATATGCTGACAAATAGATCCTCCCTCCCAATTCCAGCACGCAAATGGAAATAAAAGCCCATGTGGTTAAGAAACTCTCAGTTCACACCCAAGAATGACTTTGATGACTTTTCAGTCAGGACTCATTAGGATTTACCAAACTACCAGCACCAGAAACAAAGCAATAAAGGGATCAGGTAAGAATTTAACTGGAAAGAGGAAGGGTGCCTTCAGCAATTACAGCAAAAACACCACTGCTTTGCAGTGACATGGGGAGCAATGTGATGAGAAGGACCCTTCTGCTTCACAGCTGTGATTCTTCACCTCAGCCAAAACTGCATTAGGCTGACAGATAAACTTCATTTTAAATACACATATATAACACGATATTCAACTGGGCAACACAGATGGGATGAGCTGAAAACACAGCAAACACTGTACTCACTCTCTGAAAGACATCAAGGTAACCTGTCGCCGTGACAGCAGCAGCAGCAACATCTTTCTGCACTTGTCTGTGTTTGTGGAGAGGCAAACACTGCTTTTTATCTAATTTTGCTTGTCTTCTCATTTGGGAGACTTATTGTTCGACAAGTTTCTGGTTTTTTACAGTTGGCTGGAGACTGACCACACTTCATCATCCTGTGGTTCCAAGAAGTATATACAGTACAGAGGGAAGCAGCCCAACATGTTAAAGCACTTTTATCCCAGTAAAGCTGAAACAGGATTTGAAGCAACTCCAAAACTGGGAACTAGAAACGTGTGGAGTTACTATAAAGACTTCTTCTTTCTTGCTAGTTCAGTATAATTCAAAACCTGTTTGTTATCACTGGTATCATAGCAATGGTCAGAGGCCCCATTTGAGGTAAAGGTCTAATTCGGTTGAACACGGTATGAGCATGTTATAAATGACCCAACAAACCACAAAAAAATAAACTTGGAGAAGAAAAAGGAAATATATTATCCTGGTTGTATTAAAGAAGAACCACAAATCACATAATTTAGCTAAGACTACATCAGAAAGCCATGTAACAGTGAGAGCACTCCAAATCTGAGTCCCAGTTCAGTGCTCTAACTTGCAGAACCATCCATCCTTTTGTTATTTTAAAGCTTACATCTAAAACAATACAGTCTTAACCGACATCACAAAAAGAGGACTGCATTTTGTTACAAGAGGTCAGGAGACAAGCACAGGAGACTCCCAAATAAACTCCTCAGAATCCAGGAATCAAACAGCTGCACCAAAAACTCAAAAAGAACAACTTTCAGAAGATGGTTGAATACAGTCACACAGGTGCAGCTACATCCACATGGCCTGGAGGACAGAGCTGCAGAAAGCATTTTTGTTCCTGAGGTGGAAACTGCAGCCACTCCGGAAGAGAAGATCTCCACAAACAAGGCATATATTATCATGCTTCAAGACATCAAAGAGGAATAAACACATAGGCTTTAAAAATGGATGCCTATTTTTAAAAGGTGTTAAAAGGATGCAAAAGGAAAACCCTCTAAATGTCATCAGAATTGAAAGACGGAGAGGCTGCTGCACTGACTGAAATAATTAACTGGTTTGTAGCCTCAAAAATAAGCATCACAGAAAAATGAATGAATAATTGAAATAAAGTAAGCAAGTGCAGAGGTATTTGTAACAGCAAAGGACAGGTGTATCAGCAGTTTGACCAGGAGTGAACAACTGACTCACTCCCATGCTGGATTTCAGCTGCAATCAGGAAAATGAACAAGGGAACATTTTATCAGAGTTTTTCACCATGTGCCATCCCTGTGCAATGCATGAGCCACTGGTGAAGATCATATAACCTATAACTATGTATCACATTCAACAGCAAACAAGCTTTTAACTCAGTGGAAAGGGATTAAAAGCTCCGTAGATCCAAAGCATAGATCAAAGTTATATTCAGCTGCTGGGAAATAGATAAATATGAGACTGCAAATCCCAGTAAGGGAGATAAGAAAAGGAAACCAAGAAGACAAAAGAATACTGTGCATCACAATAGCCCTTTAATATTGTACACAAAAACAAGATTTTCTTAACACCTTTGTTAGCAGCTGGAAAAGATTCAGCATCAACCAAAATTAGTTATTTTTAATTACTGATACTCTGTTAGCATCTGATGATGCTACTCTGGCATAAAACAGTAGACTTTCATATAGATTGTCCTGGAACCTATTTTATTAGATCCTACTGAAAAGAAAAATGAGGGGGGAACAGTGAAAATATTAACATGAAAATGGTAAATTCCTGCATATATATAACCAGCAGTAGTCCTCTGGCAACACAAAAGTCAAGCAGAACACTGCCTTAACAGGACAGATTACTTCCCTTGTTGGAGATTAAAGACACTCTGGATTTCCTTTGAAAAAAATACCAAAGTAAGTGTAAAGAGTCCAAGTCTCAATTTCATTCAAATCCAACAGTGTCCCAGAGTAACTTCACTGGTCACTGAGATGTACACCACTGAACAGTCCACGGCCTCATACAAAGTCACAGCCAGGAGCAGAATGTCACAGAAGTGGCATTTAAAGGACAAGGGATTATCAATAAGTGTCATAGAGTGAGAGAAATGTACCTTAGCAAGTAAAAAACTGCAGATGAAAGACAGATGCCAGCCCTCCAGAGACTGCTTAGCACTTAATCAAAAGTCAGAAACCAGGAATCTTGCATTTGTGATGCACAGCAGCCTGTCTTCAGATGATCCAGAGATGATGGAAGATGTGGGGAAGAACAAACAAAATCTAGTCAGCCCCACTAGATCAGAGACTGACAGCAAGCCTCCTCCTGCTACTTCCATAGAAATATTACACTTTGGGGACTGGAAATGCTGTAAGCCTTTTTTCTTCTTTTCTAAAACAATGGTTTGGTTTTTCTGCTCTACTTTGAGTAGTCCTTTTGCCTGCTTCTTTCCTCTTCATGGGTCTTCTACAGCACAAGGACAGGGAGGCAGCTGCTCTGCAGCCTTCCCCGCCACACCTGGGGGCTCTCATTGTCCCGGGAACGCGGGAACAGGTCAGACGCAGCTGTCAAACCCCCAGGCACAGGCGCCCCTGGAGCTGGTTTGAAAGAGCAGCTAAGTATCTCCTCCTGCTTCCTAGCCTGAGCCCTACTCAACCCATTTGCTTCTCACACTTCATCTTTCATCTCCCACAGTCATTCAAATGCCGCTGACCTTCTCGTACATGAATGAAAGCCCAGCAGCAGAGGAGTTTGGGATGAAATGGGGGAAAAGGCAGCAGCATGCAGTCCTGAGTGTCACTGCACAGAGCTGGGGGATGGAGTGAAGTCTGAAGGGCTTTTCAGAGCGCTCCAGCTTTGATTGAACTAATTCTGCCAGCAAGCCGGCATTGACACAACCGCAGAAGACAGCTAGCGTGTCACCCCGCGACTGCAGTGTGCAGCTGGCCAAAGCCCTGATGCCATAAGCCCGACACTCACCCACAGTGCTCCCTCTACTGCAGACAGCCCTCCCACCATAGCCACCCCAGGCAAACAGGAGACATCCCGTCCTACAAGCCCGTAGGAGAGCCCAAGCAGACAATGAGATAACTCACATCAGATTTAGGATTGCTTCAATCTCACTGCAAGATCCGTGAAGTCTCAAAGCCAGTCGTAACTAACCTGTAATCTACTTCACAAGGACTTAAGGTCACAAAGACCCTTTACAGAAGAGGCTTTGAGCAAGGTGAACACTTGGCAGCACCACCTTGGAGACATAAGTCAGAACAAGCAATGAGTTCCCTGAGAGGAGCAAAATAGCAAGGCAAGAAACAATTTAAGGAAAGGAAGAATATATATACCTGTATGTACAGGGGCTAAAGTAACCTGGCATAAATGGTCTTGACCCAGACATGAGTCACTAGAAAAGTGTTCAAAATAACCTGCACAGCAGCCTTCAATTGCTATGGTGATAAATGTTTCTTAATGCCTAAGAGCAGCTGAGTCCTGAACTCCATGCACCTCGTTCACTAACAAAAGCTTTCATTATACTGAAAAAAAAAAAATCACGACCAAATTGTGGCCATTTTAAGCCCTGCTCAGATCAAGGGCCGATTTACGCACCCTGGTTTCAATGAGGAGTACTGTGCTCACATCACTGCTAATTCAGAAGATGGAGCTGGCTTGCTTTTTGCCTCACAATTCAGTAGGCAAGGGGAAGATAGATTCTCTGAGACAGTGTTACTTTTTCTGCCAGGAGTTATCTATTTGCAGAAGTGGGTCAACTTTCTCTTGGTGGACATGTTCGTGTGCGAGTGCCTAGCAGCGCTGCCTGCGCCTTTCTGCCCGCTCCGCGTGCGGAGGAACCTCTGCACATAACTATTTATGGCAGCCAAGTGTTTCATGAATTGCAGCAAGTTAACCACAAGGGGATGATGACATTTGGCGACAGGGCAGGATGAATTCTGGCTGGCAGACAAAAAGTCAGGTTAAAAATACAGAATGCAGAAGCAAACCCAGCCAGTTGCAGCTAATTTGCAGGAAAACTGGATGCGCAGCCCCCAAACCTTCCCTGTTCCAGGTGAGCGATGTTGTGTGTTTTGCAGTGGGATGCATCAAGGCCTGCGTGTGAGCGTGGAGAGAACATCAGCCTTCTGGATTCAAGCATTTTAGCTGTATTTTAAATGGGCTTAGATGTTTTTCATCTGCCTCACTCCACACCTGATGTATACCAGATGTTTTTGCCAGTTTAAGCACCTCACGTCCCCCTCACCCACCATCAGACATTGTCCATCGTTCTATTCCCAGAGCATCTCTGAAGGGCAGCCCCAGCACAGAAGGATGTTGCAAGGGCAGCCTGGGGGCACAACGTCAGCAGACCCTGCCACGGACATATCTCTGTGAGATGCAAACAAGGCCACAGCCATCCAATAAAAGCCCAATAAAAAGCCCAATGCCTCCCAGGGCAGGCCTCCAGTTTCCCCAAGGTAGCACGGATGCAGGACCTCTTGTCCACACGAAGAATTAACCCTTCAGCTTTCAGATGCAATGCTTCTGCCAGTGTTGGTATTCATGCCCTTCATCTCCACACATACATCGAGCGTAACACCTGCCAGGGCTGTATTTTGGGTTCCCGTGCCTGCCACTTCATTAGATCACCATTTAATTCGATCCTCAGCTTTATTTGATGAAATGTCTCCAGAGGACCAAATCATTTACATGTAACTAACACAGTTTACATCCCTTATTCTGGTTGCTTTCGATGAGAGTAAGTGGATAATTCCATCAAAGGCCCATAGAAAATTGTCATCTAATCGATAAAAGTTTTTTTCATTCAACAGGAGAGCTGAGAATAAGATATCTCTACATAATATTGAAAGAGGAAAACAAAATTAGAACACATTACCATGGAGAATATATTTCCAGATATGGCCCAGTTTTAATTTAAGCATCCTGAGCCTTGTTTTCAGGGACACCAGCTACCCTGAAGTTTGGGAGCCAAGCAGGCTGGCACACAGGCAGTGCCCCAGCAAGAAGGCAGAAGTGGGCAGTGACAAAGATGCCTCAGATGAAGCACTCCATGGAAGTCCTTCGAATGAGTGGCAATGACTACTGGCTACAAGAAACCGAAGCTGTACCCTTCACATCTGAGACCTCAGCACTGGTAAGCCAGTTAGCGGAACTCATTGAACTTACAGCAGAGATAGAATAAGGTGTTTCTCCAGAGGTCTGACATCTATCTAGTGTACCACCCCAGAGCTGATTTCCTGTCTTAGTCACAAGGAGTCTGTATGTAACAACCTACCGCACCAAAAATACCAACACATTAAAAACAGCAGTATTAAAAAAAAAGAACATTAAAGCCATTTTCAGAGGATGAAAAGTGCTCTTGACATAAGAAAGAAAATAATTGGTCAAGTAACCAAACCTGTGCTTAAGCTTGGCAGGAGCCCCTGAGCTCTGAGAGGTCTCCAGCACAGAGAACAGGACTTTCTCTGACCTGGGCTGCCTAGGCAGTGGGGGGACTATACGGGGGTGACATCTGAGTGCTGCTGAGAAAGGCGGTTTACTCTCTTTCACCAGAGCTAGGACTGGTGCACTGGAAAAGTGGACAATGGTCTCCACAACACCTGGAACAGGGCTGATCCCATCTGGCTTTATATGGTTTCATACGAACGAGCTGACCAGGCTTCCTCTTCATCAGCAGAGAGAAAGAGCACAACCAGCATACAATTCTGCTCTCTTTGATGCAGACATAGTCCACATAAATCATGACACCAAAGTGCCTTTCTCCACATGGCCGATAAAGGATGTCCAAGGGAATGCAGATGTTCAAGCCTATATTGGAGATATCTCAAATTAAATGGGATGAACTTCATCTTTTGCTTCTGCCCCTGCGTATTCTTGTCTCAAAGGCCTCATTAATATGCCATCGTAAATAATAAGTATATTGATTATTAATACACTAATAAAAAAAAGTATTTTGTCCTAAAGGGTGTGCAAAGAAGAGAAGTAAGTACAGAGTAGCTGCATTACCAATCAATACCAACCCACAGGGAACAGCCATTTCTCTCTGCCACCATTTTAACTGCAATATATTGTACCCTCTAGGTAAATATGTGGACATCTACAAGTGGGAATCAATAGAACTAGAGATCTTCCCACCCCCTCGCCCAGAGAGACCGTTCTTCTTCCACTAGAGAAGACAGCAACAAGAGCCATAGATTAATATCTCTGCTACTACGGGCTCTCTGCTGTACCCACAGCTTTTTTCTGGGCCTCTCTGACCGCTTTTTAATTGTCGATGTTTTCAATAATTTATAAAAACAAAGCATCAATTTTTTCACCCAACTGGAATAAAGTCAGAGACACTGGAAACCACCCAGTCCATTTTGGGAACCTAGAGCAAACAGTTTCAGTGGAAGGTGAAGTTCTAATGACAACTTCAGTTGAAGGGTGTGAAATAAAATTAAAGCCTGAAAGCTTTGCCCCTGTGCACAGCATTTTGTCCTGGGCACATCACTAGTTGAGTCTGTATGCCTCCAGGCTCACAAGTGGATGAACAGTTGTCCCAGTCAGATCTAGATAAAGCTAAAACCGGTGGAAGACCTTGCCCTGGCCTCAGGGAGCTTTGAGTCACTCCTCCCAATGTTCCCACAGTCCAGGGACATATGCTGTGGTACCTGAGGGCTTTTTCTTCCCCCAGGTCATGTTAATATCAATATCACCGAATGGGCCTTTTTTTTTTTTTAATTCTCTTTTTTTAAACCTAATTCTGTCAGGAACCAAGCAGCCACTTCAACAGGGCTGTCTAAAGCTGGATGGGCAGAAAGGCTGTCTGTGCGCACAGAGATCCACACCATGCATGAAAAGGAAAGCCAAAGCACTCACAGTGACTGTGCCTCAATTTCTGTGCTAGATCTGGGTAGGTCTAGAACTGTGACATATCATCACAAAGGCAACTGGCCAGTTTCCATCACACAGTTTGGGAACACAGGTCCCTGTGCAAACAGAGAATGGCCATACCTCTTACTTTCAGAACAAGCAGGACTACAGGTTTTCTAACATTATCCGTTTTCACACTATGTTATAATTACTATCTTACCTTCCATGAGCAAAGAATTAATCATCAGCTTCCAAAAGACAACTTGCAGAAGTAAATAGACTTCAGAAAAGTAAAGCAAAGGTGGACCACCACTTGGGTTGGGGTTGTTTTTTACACTTACACCATTTATTCTGAATTCACCTTACAAATCTAGAGTTCATCACCTCACACTGGGGTGGGTCACTGGAGCCAATAAATCAAGCCCTGGTTCAACAACTCACTTCCAAGGATCGCTGAGCAGAAAATGAGAAACAACCTATCTTTGCTCGCTAAGATTCTACTAAAAATCTACCTTCCTGCAAGTATTTTAACAGCCACCATACTCCTGACTCCTTTTGAAAAGCACTTAACAGGTGATGCTCAGTGGATACCACTAGCAGGGGCAGTACAGTTCTGTATTTTCCAGCTTCCAATTTCGGGACTTTCCAGCTTTTCCGTAAGCAAAAATACTCTAGCAGGCAGCTCACAAGTGGCAACCTTGCTCCCACCAGCTGTCCAAGGCTTCTGCTGTGTTCTTACTACAGATGCTAAATTCTGCACTGCATCCCTTTCAGCCACCTTCTCTCCCTAAGAAAGCACACAGGGCTGTTCATTTCAGTATTAGCTGAGCTGGCCAGGCAGTATCTGTTTCACCCACTGATTAGTTCTCCAGTGCTTTAAAGACACGAGACAACAGCAAACCAGACTCAAGCTTACAACCAAAAAATGAAGGGCCGTGCACTCTCTTTCCTCTGCCTTCCTTCTGCTTTATTCCTGAAAACTCACCAGGAAAAGAGTACAAAAAGGCTGAGATGTCGGCTGCACACAAGGAAGGCAGGGACAGGAGCAGCAGACAGGGCAGGATGCTCACTGCGGGGCTGCTCCGTGACAGCTCCACCACCCACCTGACTCACTGGAGTGGTTTTTCATGTTCACCTGCTCCTGCCCCGCTCCTCTACACCGTCACAGGCTTAAGAGGATTGTTGCTTGGTCCCAGGCAAACACCCCTCCCAGACTTCTTGCTGTCAGTCAAAAAAGGGGCCTGATAAGCCCCGCATTTGCATATGTATTGAGAGGCATTTCCAAAGGCACAGTCTGGGAAATGGCCTTGCTGAATACCGATGCTATCTGAGAATGACAACTATTCAAGTCATTTTACAGCTTCACTACCTAAGTGGAGAGATCAGGCTTGTCTACATCTTTACAAGGATTATTAGCTTTAAAAGCGCTGATCATATCCATTGCACCCTCAGAAATGAAGCGACAGTGGTTCACAGGAAAGAGCTTCAATTCTTCCCACAGAGACCACCTTCCACGGGCACCCCAGAACCAGAAGTCATTAAAACCTAAAGGTCACATCTGAAATGCTCGAGCCCATACCCATCCTTCCGACACAGGAAATGAGAAGGGATGCAAAGGCACGCATGGGAACACGTGTGCAGATTATCTGCCACCCTTTCCTACTCTTACCCTACACAGGGTAGGACAAGAGACTGGGCTCTCAGTCCCGTCCAAAAGATGCTGCTGGGCACAGTCCCACACACAGCGTTTGAGGAGGGCAATGAGGACCAAGCTCTGCACGCAGAGGCTTTCTTCTTCGGGCAGACAGGGGCGACTTTGAATCCCAGGTGAAGCATCCCACTGTGCCTTCACCCCGGATTTAAGGGACAGCTCTAAGGTATTGGTTATATTTTGTATACTCGAGAGCCCTGAGTTAACAGATGAATTCAGCTGGCTTTGTCCCAGTTATTTAGCGACCAATATCTAAAAGGGACACGGTCTAAGGTTCACAAACCAGAACTGTGAAGCCCTTCTGTCCCAAAACAGTAATAGCACATTCAATATCTGTCATCTGCTCTTCGAGCCTCTGTGGAGAGCAATGCTTTATGAAAATAAAGTCAAGTCACGTCAAGAGCAGAAGCTATCTGCAGATTTACGGACCAGATACTTCTGATTTACACAGCTCTAGAAGAGAGAGATTAAAAAATTCCACACCAAACATTTAAAGATGGTTGCTGTACCATGCACCATCTGGTGACTGGATCACCCTTGAAACCAGCAATCCCTGACTACTGGGTAAGGTGGCCAGAAGTTCTCCAGCTGTGACTTGAGATACACAGCTGAGGCAACAGGACTGCGAACAGCACATTCATGGATGAACACTTGTGAAATGAGTTGATCAGTCCTCCATGCCCTCAGGTCTTTTGGGACATAAAGACTTGCCACAAACCACCCAAAAAAAAGGATCATCAAAAGCTCTGGGAGCTGAAAGCATGGTTATCTGGTAAACACATCCACTACTGACATTAATCAGAGCCACCTTCTGGGGCTCCATCCCCTTCTGTGTGCTCAGAGGAGGGTAAAGGGCACCCCAACCAGAAAACAGTCCTCTCTGGTTGGAAAAGAGGATTAAGAACATTAAAAGCAGTCTTATATATAAGAATTTTTTAGATTGCTGCCTGGTTTGATTCCTACTGAACCCTCCTTGACCACACTACTCCTCCTAGAAGTCATGTATTTGGTCTTGTTGGTTTTAAAAGATTTTTTTAAAAATCTCAACTTTAAAGACATTCTAATATTATTTTAATGCCTGATCACTATTAGACAACAGGAGAAACTTTGCTTGAATATGAACTGCCAGAGGAGGCTTGGCATGATTTCATTGTGGAGCTTGTTTCTAACTTCAATGACTAGCCTGAACAAAATTGTGAGTACAGCGTCCCTTCGAGAGCAATCTCTTCTCTACAAACAAAACAAAACTCCTCTTTCTGAAGTGCAGACAGAGGAAAGACGAGTTGCACCTCTCCAAAACTGCTGAGCACTTCACAGCAAGCCTGCCCTGAGAGCCTGTGGAGTTAACAGGTGATGCTCTGTGGGACAAACCTGCACTTTCATCAAATGCTTCCAAAATCTCATCCCATCTTTATCAATCTTATCAAACTAGCACACAAACAAGCCAAACATAAACCAAAATATTTAAAGGGGGAGAGAAAGAGGAGGAAGAGTGGGAACACAATCAGTGTTTATTTAACCCTGAAAACTCTGGCTGTTTTTTGTCAAAAAAGAAACCCAAAACAAACAAACAAAACCAAACACCAACCCTGCTGGAGATAAAAGAGGCTCCAACCCTCAGCCCAGGACACTGATAACACAGCCAACACACTGATAATACACACCCCACACACAGGTGGCCCTCCCCGCCTCCCGGGGCTGCTCTGGCAAAGAGGTCACCAAGGATGGACAGGGTTGGGAACGGCCAGGACCCCCCTTCCCCGGAGTCCCTCACCCCACCGCCAAGGGGGACCGGACACGCCGGGGGATGCGGCGCGGGGCCAGCGGGGCGGGGCAGGGCAGGGGACGGCGGGGGCTCACCATTGAGGCCGTTGGGGATGCTCCGGTGGTGAAGGGGCGCGGACAGGTCATCCATAGACCTCCGCATGGCCCCGGCCTTGCTGTCGCCGGCCTTGTGGTGGTGAAGGTGGTGGTGATGGTGGTCGGGGCTGCCCGCGCTGCCCGTGCTGGAGGTGCTGCTCCCGTCCCCCACGTCCCTGGTGGCCGAGCCGCCGTTGAGGTTGGTCAGGCTGGCCTGACTGTCGATGGAGCTCCGCGAGCCGGCCCCGCTCCGCTCCTCGTCCAGCATCAGCACCATCTCCTTCAGCTCCACGTTCTCCCGCAGGAGGGTCTCCTGCCTCGCCTCCAGGTCCTTCAGCTTCTGCTGGTACATGCCCACCTCCTTCCACATCACGCTGGCCGTGTGCCTCCCGAAGCGCTGCCATTCCCTTGACAGCTTCTTGCCTTTTTGCCGGTCGTCGTCCAAGAAGCAGCAGAGCTCCCGCAGCTCCTGGTTGTCGTCCTGCAACTTCTGGTTCACCTCCTTCAGCCCTCGGATCTCGTGCAGGTGGAGCTGCAGCCGCCGGTTCACGTCTTTCATCAAGTTGCCGTGTTCCACCATTAAGTTCATCTTTTCATTCTCCACTTTCCTCAGTCTTTTCACCAGCTCTTCCTTGCTCCATCTCAGCATCTCCTCTTCCGAAATTTTGCTCAGGTCTTCTTTAGACCCTTCCAAGGAATTTTTTGCCATCATCTGTGCCTAGGCTGCGCTGTCTCTCACAGGGTAACAAATGGTTCGGGTTATTCGGATGATTTTGCTCGCCTGATTTCCTAGAACTAAAATTCACTGAAGCATCTCGGGGAAGAAATATTATAGTTCTCCGTTGAGCCTCGGACAAGGAAGAAGAGCAACGCCGGACTGGAAATTCTGCTCCCTCATAGACCCCATAATAACAATAAAAAGAAAACACAAACCAAAGGGGGGTGGGGAGAGGAATGAAAAAAGGGCGCCCCCACTGCCCCGGGGGCTGGGGGCGACAGGCAGCCGGGAGCCAAGCGCTGCACTCTCCAAGCGAAGCCTCCGCAGGGATCGGCCAACTTCCCCCGGCAAAACAACTCCGCGGCGGCCGCCCCCCCGCTCCCGGGCGCTCCGTCCACTTGTCCCCCCGCCCGCCCGCCGCTGCCCGCCGCGGGGACCGCGCACCGCGCA